>CM061532.1:193736541-194252761 GCA_030545055.2 Neoaliturus tenellus
ACAAAGCATAAAATTTCATTGTGAAGTACGATCAAGTTATGCAATAGTGATGGATATTCCTCCGGGAGGAAGTTCACGCTGCAGTCGGTGACTTTTGATTGACCCAAGGTTTTATGAAAAAGATGTCGACGATCCGGCTGCCATCCCAGATCCTTACAGTCCGGACTCTGTTATAGATGACGCCTCTTACGAGACCGATGACTCGGGGGTCGCTGACCCTGACTATGAAGCCAACCTTATACATATCAGTCACCTTGTCCAGCAAAGAACGTTTGCTAAGGTCTCAGCCTTCGTAAGACCAGGAGCCAAGTTCAATCAGGTGGTTGAAGAAGTTTCAAACTTGGGTAGAAAATTAACTGACAAGGACCATCTCCTGATTATTGGCGGATCCAACAATGTCGAGAAAATGGGGACAAATCGTATAATTAAGGAAATTTCAGATTTAACTGAAAACATTAAGAATGTGAATCTAATACTTGCAACTCTTCCCATGAGACATGATCAGCCTAGTCTTGACTTAAAAATTTCCAACATCAATGCAGAACTAGAAAAGCTTGCTCGGAATTCCATTAACAAGAACCTAAAACTACTTCCTCTTCACCAACTTCCTCGACACTATTTTACCAACCATGGACTCCATCTTAATAGAAAAGGCAAAGACAGAGTGGCTGAACTGATTGCTAAATTACTATTGCAAGACAGAAAGAGCAGCACCACAACAAACTTCAACATTACTCCAATACTCCCCATATCATTAAACCATGGTGAAATCCAAATTGTCGAAGCTGATATGAGTAACTTGATAGAGCAATTCAAACAAGATCCCACCGTTGCTTTTGCACATACTATTTCTAACGATTTCAACGACAACCGCCACATGTCTGTAGGAGTAGCGGTGGTCTTCAGGAAAAAATTTGGCCGACCACAATCACAAAACTGTATTAACGAGAGACTGGCTTATCAAAAAATCAACAACGGAGCAGCAGTGTACAGTCTGATCACTAAGCCTAGGTACTTTTAGAAACCTGATGAAGACGATTACGATGCAGCCTTCAATCAACTGATAGAAGATTTCACTAACAAGGGGCTTAAAACTCTCATCTGTTCTCCAATGGGCTGCATAAGAGACCTCATCCAGCCAGAACACTTCGCTAAAAGGATTGTCGATTTCCGATATAAAACAGCGGCCACTGTCTGTATAGTGACCTGTGAACAGCCTACGGCAAGAAGAGTTCTGAGGCGTGGACTTTCCCAAGTGCAGTTTGTCACCAAGCTAAAGAAACTGATCGTCACCGAAGAAGAAGACACTGCAGGAACCCAACCAACTAAGTCTCCATGGCTTCCTCGGACATGCAGGGACTCAACACCTCCTATTGTCAATTTGTCTGGCAATTCTCCTTTAAACCCTCCCGAAAAACCCCTGACAGAACCTGTATGAAAAATAATGTTTCTTATTTAAGATTCTTTCACCAAAACATTCAAAATTTATCTTCACGTATTGAACAATTAGAAGTTATTTTGACAGAAGTAAATCCCCATATAATTATTTTAACTGAGCATAAAATGAATAAAACTGAGTTAGAAAGGTTAAACCTTCAACAATATTCTCAAATTACAAAGTATTCTCGCAGCACTACAACAGGAGGAGGTATAGTGGTTTTATCAAAGGAGGGTTTGAGGGGGAAGCAGATAGTTAGCAGGGGGGTATTTGATAGAATTGAGGAATTATGCCAGGATAAACTATTCGAGTGTTGCTGCTCAAAATTTCAAATAAATAGTCTAAGTTTCATATTAGTTGGAATATACATAACAAAACAGTTACAAAATTCAGAATTTTTAACTCGTTTAAATTTACTTATTGAATTTGTATTAGAAAAATATCAATACTTAATAATAATGGGTGATTTAAATATTGACATGCTTACAGTATCATCTGAGTCCAAAGAACTAAACAACATCCTTTCCAGGCATGGTATGGCCTATCTAATTGATTTCCCAACACGAGTTTCAGCCACTACTAAAACTTGTATTGACAATATACTAACCAATTTTGATAAGGAAAACATAAAAGTTGAGGGAATCATAACTGCCTTATCAGATCATGATGGGCAAATAATGGAATTACCCATATCATCTAGGAAAATAAGTCCACCAATTCTCACATCTCGGGGAAGAAATTTTTCCCTAGATAATATGAAATTGTTTAAGTCTCTCTTAGAAAAGGAAAATTGGCTGTGTCTGTTCAACTCGAAAATTGAAGATAAATATACAACCTTTCATAACATTTTTCGATTCTATTTTGATCTATCATTTCCACTCATACAGAAAAAAATCAATAAAAACTCAAAAAACTGGATTTCGGATGATTTGAAAGAAGAAAAAATAGTCTCATTGAACTTAATAAACAGGCAAGGAGTACTGGTTTAAATAATCTGAAGATGGAACACAAAGAAAAAAATAGGCAATATAAAGGTAATTTATTAAATGCAAAAAAAAAGTTTTTACGATAATAAAATTCTAAACTCTGATAACATAGTTAAAACTTCATGGGAAATCATCTATAAAGAAACACAAAAGAACACAAAAAAGGTAGAAAGAGATTATACTTTGTTAACAAATAATGGTGAAATTTCTGATCGAATAACTATTGCCAATAGTTTTAATAATTATTTTGTAACTGTGGTTGAAAATTTGCTTAAAGACATACCCCCAACTCAAGATGGGTGTCATGAAAATGAAATACTTGACCAAATTCCTAATTTTAGGTGTCCTCCACTGAATGAAAAAGAGTTGAGTAGTATTTTTGACTCACTCAAAAACAAATGGTCCAGTGGTTATGACGAAGTCCCTGTCAAAATTATAAAATTTGCCAAGAATACATTGATCAAACCGTTACTTCATTTAATTAATGCTTCCTTTATTTCAGGAATTTTTCCGCAACAGCTTAAAATTTCTAAAGTAATACCAGTTTATAAGAAAGGAGAAGACACAGACATTGAAAATTATCGTCCAGTTTCTATTTTACCTGCAATATCAAAAATTTTTGAAAAGTCAATGTATTTGAGATTAGTAAAACATTTAGATGATAATAACCTTTTCAGTCAAGAACAACATGGTTTTAGAAAGGACAAATCTGTTAATAGTGCATTAATTAGCTTTACCGAATCTATAATTGATTCAATGGATGAAAAGAATAAGGTAGCAGGGATATTTATGGACTTATCAAAGGCTTTTGATAGCATATCCCATGATAAAATCGTAACAAAATTAAAATATCTTGGAGTTAAACCCTCTTATTTAAATTGGTTCAAAAGTTATCTTGAAAATAGAAATCAATACGTTGAAATATCAAAAACTGAAGGAAATCAAATTTTGAAATACAAGTCACATTCCCAAATAATTAAATATGGGGTACCTCAAGGATCCATACTTGGCCCTTTATTATTTATTTGTCCCTTTATGTTATAAGGGACATGCCAAATTGTTTTAGCAAACTAATCAACATAAAAAACCAACTCATACTTTATGCAGACGACTCAAATCTTATTATGTCAGCAAAAACTGACTTGGAAATAGAAATAAATTCATTCATTGAACTAACAAAAATTCAGAATTTTTTTATTTCAAATAGTTTAATACTAAACACACAAAAGACTAATTTTATCCCTTTTAGTACAAAGCAAAACAGAGAGACTCCCGATTTTAATATTTACATTGACGATAAAGTAATAAATCAAGTTGATAATACTAAATTTCTAGGACTTCATATTGATACCCATCTGAGTTGGGACATGCATGTTGACAACATTCTATCAAAAATAAATTCTGGGATATATGCTTTAAAAAGGTTGTATTATCTTTGTAAAATAACTGTTTTGAGATCTGTCTTTCATGCCCATGTGCAATCTCATATATATTATTGGATTTGTGTTTATGGAGGAACTACTTGTCAAAACTTAGATAAAATTTTAATTGGTCAAAAGAGAGCCTTAAGAGCTACGTTACATCTAAAGTCTGATGAATCTGTAAAACAGCATTTCACTAACCAAAAAATTTTAACTGTTTACAGCATATATATATTGGAATGTGTTATGTACGTCAGAAATAACAAATCTAATTTTTTAACTCTCCAAGATATCCACAATTACAATACAAGAAACAAAAACAGAATTGTCTTACCTATACATAATTCAGAGTTTTTTAAGAGAAAACCATCTTATGCTGGCACTAATTTTTTAAAATACATTCCTACAGAATTACAGAATATTGAAAATTGTAACAAATTTAAAATGCTGTTTAAAGATTTTCTAATAAAAAATGCTTTTTATTGTTTAGAAGAATACTTTAATTCAAGCACGACAAATTGATTGTCATCTCCATTTTATTTTCATTTGGTTCCTGAATAATGTACGTATAGTGTATTACTAATGTTAGCCTAGATATAAGAATGCAAGATGACGCTATTTATTGTATGTTATGTACAAAAACAAATAAAGATATATTGAATTGAATTGAACCCCCCCACAGTGGTGCCAGCAAACTCTAGTCATGAGACAAATAACGTTTAGTAAAGGGGAGAAAATCTTAGTCCCCCTACCTCAGGAGAAGTATTTTCAATTTGCTGGTAGGCCTAGATATTGTGTTTTTAGAAGGAATCTTTGCCCTCACAAACAAGTATGCTTTTTAATTCTTCTTTGGACCCTCAACTGTCTTTGTGTCTATTGTCTATTGTATAACTACACCGGGCTCTAGAATTTGTAAAAGGAAAGACCTGACAGTTGACAAATTAAAGTTTTCTCGGTCTTTTGCTACATTTGGGAATCCATAAAAGCCCCGAATTCAAGACTGTTGGAAAAATTAAAAGTTGAATTTTAAACTTCATTCTTGAAGCTAAGTTTTCAACTGTTTCATTCTGTATTTGCTAAGTTCCTGCCCCCAGACCAGTTTTCGATTTCTTTCGCTGCCTAAATTTTGCAGGTGTTTCAAATAAAATATCTAAAATATCTAAACTTTGAAATGAGACCTGATCCAACAGACCGTTCTAGTAAAGTTACTTTTTTAGTCGATTAGGCCTATTTCAATAATAAAATGGGCGCAATTTGCTTCTTATAAAAAAATTTTTGTATTGATAAGAGGATGGTATTGTGGCGAGGCCGCCTTTACTTCTGTCAATACATAAAGGTAAATAAGGCATAAGTATACAGCATAAAGATGTACAACTTACAAGATGACCCACATGGACTGATACTAAGATTTTTGATGTGCTGTGGTGTTCTTGATTCTCATGGTGGTAAAGGCCATACCGCTACTGTAGTTTTGAAGCTTAAGTATGCAGGGAAAGTTGAATGTAGAGCATTTAGCTTTTATTCATGGACAATTATTACAATAGCTCCTCTCTAGCCTCAGCACTGCTTCACAAAGATACCCACTGTACAGGCACTCCACAATCAGACAGGAAATATACATCCACGGAAGTAAAATACACTAAGTTTACCTTGGAAAAAGGAGAAACTGTTGCCTGGTGTGCAGAAAGTGTTATGTGAGGCACGTGGAAAGACAAACGGGTAGTATTTCACATTTTGACAGAATTTCTGATACAGCAAATTGTAGCCAATTATTCAAAGTGTTTCTGGTAATTTCAAGAAATCGGAATAACCAGTTGATGGAAAAACCGCTACCAGTTGTTTAGTACAATCATTTCATGAAGGGAGTTGGCCGTAGTGATATGATGATGAGTGGACAAACTACTCCCAGACATACAGGAGCTTGAGAGTCCCCAGAAGTGTTGAAAAATTCCTCACATGCCCATGAAAATCTCAGAAAGGCCACCCATAATATGACAAAAGAGCAAACAAAAGCGATGCAGGACGTGCATCGGAAATGGTGTCAAAAAATACACTTACGTGGTACCTACTGGTACCTACTGTCCAGAGTGTCAGGATCAACCCGGATTGGGTGTCCATACATTTTTGACCAGTTTAATGGGTGATTAACAGACATTCGGCTGGGTTAGTTTAGTTGTAAATAATAATTATTTCCATTTATTTTTTTTTATAATTAAAATATAATAGGCCTAATAGACATTTGCGGAGTTGTAGGTCTAAATTGCTTCAAATTTTTTTTCCCCAACACAATTGACAATTATTGTATCTTCACAATAAAATACTTTTCATACATGTTTATGAGTGTTAATTGTAGAATAGTGCATAAATCGAGGGAGTGTTTTGAGCGTTTTTGAGAAAGACCAGCGCTAGGAGCAGGCATTGTATTCTTACAACACACTTTCAAAATGACCGCAACATCCTATTTTGATGTCGGAGGATCACCCATATACAACTTCTTAAGGCTAAGGTAAATGAAAATAAAAAATTCTGCATAAACTTACACAAACAAAAATTGTGTGCATTTCAGCAGTGAACTTGTTAAAACTGGTCAACTCATGATTAGTCTGCAGCTGGATAATGAATTGGCGAGTTTATGAGTTAAGTGATTGGCCCTAGTGAATTCAGTCAAAATAAGAAGAGTGAGTTAACTTAAAGGAGTGCCTTGAATAAGAATTAAAGTGAATAGGTCTAATTAGGTCTGATACTTACTGAAAGCCAATGACATAAACACAGTCGCTATTGTTATAAACCGTATAAAAAGTTGTGGTTGACCATAAGTTTTCATTGATACTTCAACAGTTCTCCATTTCCTAGCGAGTTCTGGCCATGCTTTAGCTAATGATAGGAAAAGGTATATTCCAACACAAGCATTTCCATAGAATATGGTCCCAGAAGTTGCTCGTTTAAAACCACCTGGAAAAGAATTAACTTAATAAGTTTTTATTACAAGAATAAAATAAGTTTCAAAGGTTTGCCTCTTTTAGGTTTCTTATTTACTTTTTAAAAATACTAAGTTACAGTCCCTACATGTAATTTTACCATTAAATTAGGCCTACACTCTTAATTCTTTGTCTAGCTAAGGTGTAGTGACTAAGCTTAAATAATTATGAATGGAACGGTACAGTTTCTTTTGGTTTAATACTCAACTAGTATACTCGTTGCCAGACATCGAGCAATTTAGTTACTTTACTGATAAAATCTTTCATTTACTATAAGAATGAATTTTTCATTTCTTATACCAACTCTTGGTAAATATTTTTTGTTGGCCTTCATACACTTTGTCATCTTTACCAAGATGACCATGGTCTTTTGCATATTAAAGTAGCCTTTAATACGGCTTTATTATTTATAGTGACTGAAGTCGCTGGTCAGCTGCCTTTACAAATTATTCAAATAATAAATATTAGACCTTAGCTGAATGCCCAGGCTTTACCATTAATTTCATGTAGGTCTAACTATTATAGGCGCGTTTACACTGCAGTTGTCGACCAAAAGTTGTCAACCATTTTTGAAGCTCTCTTCTGCAGACTAATCGTTATTGGAGTCCAGCATCATAAGCCCTGTTTAAGTAATCAGCAGGATTGAACTTAAAAAAAATTTAATGGAAATGTAAGATTAAATATCATGCATTATTTATAAGTTACGCAAACCATATTCCAAAAATCTACTGCCAGCACTGCACTAGCAACGATGTTTCGCACATGCACTGTAGCCTTCTTGGTTCATAGTTGAACAGCTGACGCAATTACGGCCAAAAATTGCTGCGCTTAAGTGACTACATTATTTAGTTTGTGTGCATTCAAAATGTTTAAAATAATTTCTGATCCCGTGGACTTTGAAGTGAGCTTTGTAATATGATTTTGAATGCAAGGAATATGAAGCCTGCTGAAACTCACCAGTACCAACTTACAGAAGTTAGTGGAGAAAAGATATCAGTGATAGATTGGTAAGAACACTTCGGCAATTCAATAAAAGGCGCACCAATGTTTATGGTGAGGCTTGCAGCGGGCTTGTTGTGGGTGATGAATTGGTTAAAAAAGTGAATGAGAAAATTTGTTGAAACTGACATTTCACCATGAGAATGCTTTCTGTTGAATTCCCAATACTCCCACAAATTTCAAAATATCTTTGGCTTAGAGTTATCAGGCGTCCAGGGTTTCCCCCAGACATATGGTTTTGAGGGGTCCGGGGTCATGACCAAGTTTGCTACTTGTCAGGTTTTTAAGATTTTTGCAAATATATAAATTTGGTCTCAATATTTACGTAAAGCAATACAGTGTCAGCCGGAATCATGAGTTTAATCTGGAATTGATTTACACCTACAGGGTGGGTGAGAAGTAATCAGGTACTAAAAAAAGCTGTAATAAATGCTGTTATTTTACTGATTTGTGCTGGTAATCTACTCAATATTATTTAACATTTAATAATGTGTACAGTTCATTTTTTGTAAGAAATCAGCTGGTAATAGTTAACTCATTCTCAAGATGTTATTGCCAATCTTAGAATATTACATTCTTCAAAATAGTGTAAATTGTGTGCCTGACCATTTGAGGAAGTTTGTCGAGAACACCAGAGCTTATGTTGAGATTTATGTTGAGATGATTCCAGATTTTCTTGTGTAAACCAAGCACATGTACTTGGTTTTGTGATAAATAAGTAGGTAGGCCTAGGTCTGCCATTATCATTATTACAGAATGTTTAAAAGTTTTTTTTTAATACCTAGGCCTAGTTACTTTTCATCCACCCTAAGCGAATGTCATCATTGTTGCAGTAAGCAAACATTGTAAGGAAATGGTAAGGACCCAATGAGGAACTTGTAAGTAAACGGCCTTTTCCATTAGCACGATCACTATTTTTCAAAATGAAAAGATACTTCAATCCTTTCTTTTTCTATTTTTTGGACTTCTGAGAGATGAAAAGTGATTTAAAGAAAACGTGAAAAACAAGTTGGATGTTTTAACGGTAACATCCCTTCCTTCCTGGGAAATATGCATAGTCCTACGAACTATTGAAGATAAAGTTATGGGTTAGTCTAAGATAGCCTACAACATGCATTTTGACTTATATGTTTACTAATTATGGTTCTGTTTGATTTTCTAACAATAGGCTTAGTGTAAAAATATTTTTGTAAACTTTTCAATACAAATTGTCTTAAAATATTTTCTTATTCTGTATCTCATTCCTACATTAGCGGAGGGGGGAAGGGGAGCGTTTATGGAGGTAACAGAGCTACTATGAATCATATAGTTCCATAAAAAATGTCTTTGATTGGTCTCAAAAATATATGGTAACTTACGGATGCTTACTAATAAACACAAAAATAAGCAACTTTGCAGTGCATTGCCTTTTATCACCTGTTAAAACTTACAGTGATGGTGAAAACAAATTCTTAATCTAGGGTTACCATACATACTCTTTTCCATGGACATGTCCTCTTTTTAGAGCATAAAAATACTTCCAGGCGGATTCTTGAGAAACCCTCCATTTGACCGACTTTTTAGATGTTTTAAAATATTTTTCTTGTGGTACATGTTTGTAGGTAGTTCTACAAAAAGTATATCAAATAAATAAGAAAAAACTACTGGTTTGATTAAATCTTATTACTTTCCTGAATATTTAATTTAACTAGGCCTATTAAAAATTTTCACCTAAGAATAATTTAATTATTTGAAAAGTAAAAAAGATAAGATACAGTATATCTATTGATATAAATTCAAACATTTTTTGTATCCCACTCTTTGATAATTTAATTGGCGTGGGGGTGCCAGCAGTCCAGAAGTTCAAATTTTTGTGGTTTGACTTGCGGCAGGTACTTGGTGTCCTATTCTTCATCCCAGGGAGTATGGTATCACTATATTACTCAAGACTGTTACATGTGCTGAAACTTTGGTAGGCCTATGTCATGTCACTCCAGAGCCCAAACAGCAGTCAATAGAGAGGAGACACTCAAGATCCTTCCAAAAAACATAAGTCCAGAACAACTTTGTCGATAACAAAATTCATGTGCACTGTTTAAGATATCCTTTTTCTTATAAAAATAATTTTTTTGAAAAAATATATTGTTGGCGCATTTTTGTCAAGTGTCACCCCCACCCCTGGGGTTGTCAGGGGTGTGTGTGTGGCACAGGGCAGAGTTGTGAACAAACCGTCTACAGTGTTGGGTTCAGACGTCTATAGACGTTTAATTTTCACTTCTCATTTCAAATTTTCAAGTTTCAATCATTCATTTCTCATCTGTTACACGTTTAAGTAGGGTTGCCTCCAGGATGAAAAAGAGGACACTTACTACTTGTCGCGGGTGAGATTAATGAATTAAAAAATCAGAATTCCTCCCACCCCTTACAATTAAATATCGCTGAGTGTGGAAAAACAAATTTTTATATTTACAATTACAGTATGTTTCACCTTTTTTTTACATACATAAAAATGACGTGTTCGGGGAAAAGAGGACGTATGGTAACTCTACATTTAAGTTTATCATTTACATCTGTTATAATCATTTTACGTAAATAAACAGTGCTTTATTATTTTCTTTTGCAACTTTCACGCCAGCTCAAATTAACTTTAAACATTATCATAATTCATTATTTCATTCAGTGCGTATCATGTTCAGTTTTTCGTGCATGTACGTAAATTCTTTTGTCCTCCGGCATTGGATCACGCGATTCGTGTGGTTTTCAGTTTTAGTTCAGTGACTTCAGTGTAAAGTTTTTGAGCTGGAATAGTGAACTCTAGACATCGACGATGTCGCCTCGCAACAGTCGCGACGGCTAGAGAAAGCTGCAAGACACCATGGCTGGACAATAGGGGCGGCGAATTTTATTGCGCGGCAATAAACCCTTTGGAGTTATTTTCACCACAGCTGACGCGATTCGTGTGGTTTTCAGTTTTAGTTCAGTGACTTCAGTGTAAAGTTTTTGAGCTGGAATAGTGAACTCTAGACATCGACGATGTTGCCTCGCAACAGTCGCGACGGCGAGAGAAAGCTGCAAGACAACATGGCTGGACAATAGGGGCGGCGAGTTTTATTGCGTGGCAATAAACCCTTTGGAGTTATTTTCATCACAGCTGACACCAGCCCCTACAAAGCGGAGCCCTGCGGAGCGGAGCCAAACATCCCTTGCCAAGCCGAGCGGAGCTGAGGGCTGGATACAAATTCGCCAGCGGTTGGAGGGTCGACGAAAAGATTCAAATTCGCCAGTTCCAGGAATCCGCACACAGCCCCTCGGCGCGGTGAAACAGTAGATGACCCCGGTTCAAGTACGTGTTTATTCGGCGGTGACTAGGCCTACCTATCCTGGCAATATTTAAACGGAATGGTAAATCGACCAAGCAAACGTCACCTTGAGAAAAATCAACGATCGGAAACCATCGTTCCGACAAACAATTTTCAAAAATAATTTTGAGTAATCTAGTTTATCATTATAGTTAATTATATTATGTTATATATAGATGATGTGGGGTGCGTACGTAGGTATGTCACCATGGAAATGTTGTAAAGCATCACCTACGAGTAAATTAATAGGAGTTTATACAATTATTGTATTATGAAAGTGTTTAAGCCACGAGTTAAGATGTAAGTTAATAGAGGTCGAGCGAACCCAGTCAGCATGCAATGTGAAAATCACGATTTTTTCACGTGAAAAAAGGTGAAAATGTAAAAGTAAAAAATAATACGTTTTTCACGTGAAAATAACATAAAAATGTGAAAGTAAAAAAACGTGAAATTTAAAACGTGATTTTCACCAAAATTTTTTTACCTTTTTTTTACTTAATGTTTTAAATGCACTAAATCACATTTGTAAGACAAGGACTTCACACAGTGGGTTTTTTAACCTGAATATGAATGAGAGATGAGTGTAGGATGATTGTGGCACGATCTTGTAGTCTTGTTACTGACTAAGGCCGACATTCACCTTAGACAGAGTAAGTATTTTTGCATTTAAAAGTTATGTAAAAAATGTATATTTAAAAAAAAAAATTAAAAAATTTATTTTCAAATTTTATTTTACTTGTTAGTTAAGTTATTGATAATTTTATTTGACTGTCTAAGTATCAGATTTACTTATGTAGAGATGTTGTCTAACTATAGCTTTCGAAATAACAATTTAAATTACAATTTGTGGTATCAACAATTTATAATTTTATTTTTTAGCCTTTACATTATTCCAACAGGATGTAATTTCATGTGTTGGTTGGTTATACTAATTTTAATAACACTTTAAATATTTAAAACGCAATAGTAAATATAGTTATAAAAGATTAAAAATTATTATTATTATTAACAAACACAGAGTTATTTCAAATTGGGGCAGAGTTTTAATTTTGACTTGCTTTAGTACAAGAAAGGTTGAGTATTAAATGTATAAATAGTAATTTAAATCCACTTGAGGTACAGCAAAAGTGGCTGAGAGGGTTAAGGCGCTAGGACATTGGAATAAAGATTGTGGGTTCAAATCCAGGTGGAGGTGGAAAATATTTGATCGACTTTATTTACATTTTTTAAATGTATTGGTTGGAAAAAAAGCACTCATTTACAAATTTTGTTGAAAAAATTGTTAAATGTTCAGTAAAACATAAGTTAAAAAGGTGAAAATTAAGTGAAACAAAAACGTCATTTTCACGTCTTTTTTTCACGTTATTTTAACGTGAAATTGAGTGCGCTTTTCACATTGTAATCACGTTATAATAACGTGATTTTCACCTTTTTTAACGTGAAAATAACGTTAAAAGTAAAATTTAAAACGTTATTTTCACGTAAAAATAACGTTTTTGTGCTATCTGGGAAGGGAGTCTGGGAGTGTTCTAAATATCTCACGAAAATCAATAGATTTTAGGAGCCATGGGTAATCACTATTTACACAAAAATTGCCAGGATCCGTTCTGTCGTTTCATATCTAGACACTTAAAATAAATTTTTCATTATGTAGGATCATAATTTAATGATATGAAATTATATGACTAATCAATCTCACATTGGCCTATATGTACATAAAGTGTTCAGTTAACTTTTTATTTTTCATTAGAATCTCATATTATTCTTAATGCGATTTGTCAGGGAGAAAACAATTTAACAATTTAGCTTAGGACTCGGTCAAGTCTCGAACAACACTCAACTCCAGTGAGGAATAGCTCGACCGACCACATTCCTCGGTTCCCTGAGGGGATGCGCTAGTTCCAAGAACTGGCGAATTTGTATCTTTTCGTCGACCCTCCAACCACTGGCGAATTTGTATCTGGCCGAGCCGAGTCGGCCTGAACAAGGCCTGAACCTCGCCGAGAGAAGCAGACGACCCCCGAGTGAGCCGAGAAGACACGAGCGGAGCCGAAACTTCCCGAGAACACTTCAGGACAGACGACGACCAGCGGACCAGCTGATAGTGGGGGTGTGTGACCGGTGTCAAACATAACCTTTGTCCATTCATGAAACCTAACCACTGTTTTTAACCTATCAAACTCCTATCTTGAAGTTATCAATATTCCTTATTATTAGTAGGCCTACCTCGATCATTGAGTTATTTCAAATCTCTTCAAATGCCTGACACGGAAAAGCAACTAAAAATATTAAGAAACATATAAAGAAAACTAAAGAGTAAGTAAACTCGTTTTGAAAAATTTATTCTAAATCCTAATAATCATCGAAATATAACCGAAATCGAACTAAGAGCAGAAAAATTAAAGGATCTACTAACAGAATTTTACAAATTCACAAACAGATTCTAATCCTAGATGAAACCTCAGATCATTCTGCAGAAATTGAGGAATTTGAACAACAGTACTACAAATTATTACCTAAAGCAAAAAATAACATTAAGATTAAAACCATTCAACTTCTACTCAATCAGACACAAATTCACCATCACCGTCTCACAGCAACAATTCTGTCTCTGTCAAACTACCAACAATCAATTTACCATCCTTCTCAGGAAAGTTTGTGGAAAGTTTATCGTTTTTTGACATTTTCAACTCATTGATTGATAAAAATGACAGCTTGAATGATGTGCAAAAGCTGCACTATTTGTAAGCTTCACTGACTGGTGATGCAACAAAATCTCTAGACAATCTAGAGTTAACTATAGCTTACTACTCTATAGCAATTTCTTTGTTAAAAGATCATTATCAAAATGTAAGACTGATTGTCGAAAACCATGTCAAGGCTCTCTTTAATCTTCCATCACTGCAAAAGGATTCACCACAACATCTCAAACAGTTTATTAGTAGTATACACACACACATGTGCATGCACTAAAATGTTTGAACCAACGAATAGAGCACTGGGACACACACACTATTAATTCAAATTCTCATTCCCAAACTAGACTCCTCAACTCATTGTGAATGGGAGTCTTCAACAGAGCCCAGGGAGCTACCCACATTCAAACAGTTGACAAATTTTCGGGAGCAAAGAGGCAAAATCCACCAAATCAACCCAGACAAAATCAAGTCACTAAACCCAAATCCTTCCCCTATCTCACAACACAACAAACACAGAATTGCCAACTTTGTAAAATGGCGATCACGCCACATCTCAATGCTGCAAATTATTCAAAGGCCTTGTCTTCATCAGGAGCACAAAATTGATCAATGCAGATCATCAGGATGTAAAAAGTGTGGCAAAAAACATAACACTTTGTTGCATCTCGACCTTCAACCACAGTTCATGAGGCACACAGGAGCAGCACCCGAGAAACAATTTACAAAGTCTCTTGGAACTTGTGCTGTTCCAGCTTCAGACAATAAGGAGGAAGTGCTACTGTCAACCGCTTTAGGAAGAATTATCAGCCCTGAAGGAACACCATTGACATATAGAGCTATTCTTGACAGCGGCAGCCAATCAAACTTCATAACTGAGGAGGTTTGCCAGAAATTGCAACTGAACAAAGCAAATTCATCACTTGTAGTTACTGGTATAAGCGAGGGCACTACTCACATATCATCTAAGGTTAATGTAACAGTACAATCTTTGACTTGTAACCATGAAGTACATTCAGAATTCTTGGTGTTACCTAAATCACAGGCCTGCTTCCTACAGTCCCTATCGAAATTGGCCACTGCCAAAAAACATTACTCTAGCTGACCCTACCTTCTCAAAACCTGGAAAAATTTATCCTCTACTTGGTCAAGAGCATTTCTTCGATCTCTTAGAAGATGGCAAAATTCAAGTACAGAACCTGCCAACACTAAAAAACACCAAATTAGGTTGGGTGATAGGAGGCAAGACAACAAACTACAGTAGTGAGGGAACTGTCTCCAGTTTTCATGTTACAATCTATCGCATCGATCAACAACTTCAACAATTTTTGAAAATTGAAGAAGTGAACCACACTAATACTCCTTTGTCTCAAGAGGAGGCATTGTGTGAGGATCATCCCAGAGATTTTACAACAAGAACAGAAGACGAATCACAATGGCCATCATCGTCAGCACCATCATTTAAGCAGGAGAGCACAATCCCAGTAGAAAAACGCAATATAAGCAGCAGTTTTAAGGCCCCTTGTCCCTAAAGCAACTCTAGCGATAGGCGCTAAGTGACAGTCGCTCCAGCACTGGCAGCATTGTTTCCAATGGGTACGTTGTCCTTGACGCGACTGCGACTGGTGCGGCTAGCGACAATCGCTGGCGACTGTAGCGGGTTTCGTTGAGGGCAGGCTCAGTTGCAGTTGCGGAGCGATTCTTGTTATTTTCATGCGTTTAATTGTTAATCGTAATTTTTTTCAAAGAATACGGAACTGCAATTGAAGCTGAAAAGCTTCTAGAAACGGCTTTTATTTTAACTAGTGTACTTAGTGCCCGAAACCGAGCAATTTAATTTGAACTATGATGTGTCATGCTCAAAATATTGAGTTTAGTTCTCCAACCAATGCAATAGTGATTAATTCACCCAAAACTGATCTTTTTACAGCTGTAGGATATAGCTATGTACAGATTTTTTCAATGCTCAATCTAATCCCAATAATAATATTCTAATGGCAAAATTTCACATTTAAATTTTAGATAGTGCCCTCATAGTTCTATTCTCATCAATTTTTGGTGAAAACAACAACAGACCAGCCCTACCTATCCAATTACACTAAAATGTCGGTTGAATATTGTAAAAGGAATTCACATTACAAAAATAAATGAATAACCCGTAGAGTATTAAATAGCATAGATACTCTTAAAATAGCCTTTTGTCTTGTTGGATATGTTATGAGTACCAAATCGTAGTGCAAATAACATTTCCATGACGTCTTCGTAATTGACTTCCTCAACTCAACTAAAAGGTATTTTTTGTTTTATCTCTGTTTCAAACTCATGATACATGTAAAACTCACAGTTTAGCATAACAATGCACCAGAGTTGCTCTATAAAAATCGCTTCAGGGACAACGACGTGATTAGCGATTATCGCTCAGCGACTGTTGCTCTGCTACTATCGCAAGAGTCGCTTCAGGGACAACGCACCTTGAAATCAATACAAGTCAAACAATACATCATCATCAGAGAAGATTGGCACTTCGTTCCCCCAACTCTCCACATTTTGAAGGGCTCAGGGAGGCTAGAGTCAAGTCAATGAAATATCACCTCAAAAGAACCGTAGACAGAGTACATCTGACATACGAAGAGATGTATACAACATCTACAATGATAGAGGCTTGCCTTAATTCACGACCATTAACCCCCTTGAAAACCTGTCCTAGTGACCCTCTTCCCTTGACACCCGGTCACTTAATTACAGGAGACGCTCTTTCAGCTCTACCAGAGCCAGACATCACCGACATCAGGGAGAACCATCTGTCGAGCTGGCAGAGAACGGAGCAGCTTATGCAGCACTTCTGGCGATGCTGGTCAACGGAGTACCTGCCCCAGCTCCAGCAGAGGCAGAAGTGGACTTCAGGGACACCAAACATCTCAACCGGGCAAGTGGTACTGGTTAGGAATGAGAACCCTCCCCCTTGAAGTGGATCACCGGTGTCGTAACGATCGTCCATCCTGGAGCCGGCAGAGATGTGCGAGTAGCCACGTTGAGGACAAGCTAAACACTGTTGAAGAGAGCTGCCAATCGCCTCTGTGTACTGCCCATTGACAGTGAGTAACAGATTCAACTAATTTTTTATCACCTTGTGTGCAATTAAACTCAGTGCAAGTGCTGTGTAAAAAATATACTGTTGGCGCCTTTTTGTCAAGTGTTACCCCCACCCCTGGGACTGTAGGGGGTGTGTGTGGCTCAGAGCAGTTGTGAAGAAACCGTCTACAGTGTCAGGTGTCTGCCACACAGGCAAACGTTTCATTCTTACTTCTCATTTCACATTTTCAAGTTTCAATCATTCATTTCTCATCTGTTACTCATTTAAGTTTATCATTTACATATGTTATCATCATTTTATGTAATAAACAGTGTTTTATAAAATTGAGCATTTCATTTACAACTTTCACACTAGCTCAAATTAACTTTAAACATTATCATAATTCATTATTTTATTCAGTGCGTATTACGTTCAGTTTTTCATGCGTATGCATACATATATGTTACCTCCAAGAAAGTTCTTGCTTTCTGGACAGGCCTCGTCTATTAGCTATTCATTCACTCAAACTCTAATAGACTTATATCGTCATGTAGTGAAGAACTTCTATAACTTAATCATGGAAGTTCAAAGATTAAATCTTTTTCATTTCTTGAAATACATTTTTGCTGGGTGAAATTTAAAGCAATATTGATTTGTTGAATTTTCAGGAATGACTATGAGAATCAAGAAAATAAAAGTGCTATCACAGGGATAGAGATTCTAAATAATGACATGCAGAGTATGACCATTCTGAAGAACAAAGCCAAAGGTAAGAATTAACTAAATATTTTAAATAGCCTATTCTATATTCGATTCAAAAGCCGTAATGATTATTAAATATTATTCTCAAGCATCACACAGAACCAATTGCCTTTTAATTAAAAAATTTCAATTCTCCTGAAAAAATTGTCTAGTCTGGCCCAGATGGTTTTTGCCGCCAGATAATTGTGTCCTCCAGAAATAAAGAATTCTGCCACAGACGTTTCTCACAGCTGACAAAGACACAAGTCAACTGGTCTCTGTGTTCAATCTCTAAATATCTCTGTTCACTTGCTGGAAATCATTATCAGACATCTTTGGATACTTCTCTACTCATAGTGTTCCACCTTGCACCATGTTTCTCACACTGCTTGTGGCATTTCCTAGCCTCCCCATCGTCTATATAACCCTTATGTTTAATTTGCTATTGTGTCTTTATTTCTGCAGTTGGTCCGCAGTTAACAGGCAATATTTCAATATTCTATTGGTATATTATTGTGTATAAAATACGGTTCCATCGCTAAGTTGTTGCTTGCATCTCCACATCATTTTGCCCAAATCATCAATTTTACGTTTTAGGCCAATGTTACTCATAATGCATAAGAAAATCTTATACTTTAATACAGTAAGGTATATTTGTATGTATTTAGGTATGCACACAAGTCTCTAAACGATTCAAATGATTTTGTTTAAACACAAACAACCTAGTCATTGGATAAGAATATTTAGTCTCTTTGCTAGGAAAAATCTTATTTTATTTAACCTTGAATTGATTTTTTTTATGTATTATTGGTCTTATGGAGTTAAAATTAAAACCAAAGGGGATTGCTAAAACAGCTGAATCAACCGTCAAAGCACGAACTACTTGCTCTAGTATAAACGAGTAGTTTATTCCATTGTAGCCAGTAGGCTAAATGAATTACCAAATTATAGCCTACTATAGTAAAAATCAGTTTTTTAAATAGTACTATATAGTGGTGATTGTAACAGTTGAAGATAAATAAAAGTAAAAGTAAAAAATGATCAAACAAAAAATAAATTTGTAGATTTGCAATTAAATTAATCAAAAGAATTAGCAACTAAGATGAAATCATCTAACTAAAGAGGTCAAATCGACGTGTTATTAGTTTCAACAAACTCATATGATGGTGCAGCATACCATTAGCCCTATATAAAAACATCTTAAGTGGCGAGTGAGCAATGCGAACGAGCTTATCGTAGAGGCGAGTGAGCGGAGCAAATGAACTCACCTCGAAAGAAACCATCCTTTTAGGCTTGGCATTTAAGTGTACAATCTGTGACTAAAATTACTTTGACCACAAAGAATTGTTTAAGTTTAACGAACAAAAATGCCTGGCCCCTATGCACTTTTTTTCTAATTGTAGGGCAAAGCATTCTTACATTGTGTACACTATCTTTCAATTTAATTTTTTTACCTTTTTCTGTTTTACCTTTTTATAAACCACCGGTTAATCTGTCCATTCTTAATTCTGGCTTAGTGTCTAGTCACGAGGTGGCCAGACATCTACTGCAGTGTTTCTCAACGTGTGGTACCATCTGCGTGTGCTTACCACCAGTGGTACGCGAGAGCTTTTCAGGTGGTACGTGAGAGACAAAGGAAGAAATAAACAAATTAAATACACGGAAAATTGAAAAATAAAAACGTTTCTGATCAATGTGAAGATGACGGCTGTTTTGGTCAACTCAGTTCTGTATTGTGTACCACATTTCTACTTAGTTTGAGGGACTCCAATGTAGCACTTTTGAATAGCTAAAGAAATTTCGTGTCAACTTTTGGCAAAGTAAACTATTTTGAAGACTTGTTTTATCCGTGCACATTTCTTTTAACAAATAACGATTTTTACTCCATTACTTGATTAATCTTTTAACTATATAAAGTTACGAGTTGCAATTCGCAGAAGAGATGAAACATGAGGACAAATTTATTTAGTCATGTCCACAGAGAATTTTAAGTTTATCATTGACTAAGTGACATTGGACTAAGTGCTGTGTATTTGTTCAGTAAAGCCCCATAAGTGATGTGTCAAAATAGTTTGGGTCGTGCATTTGTTCGTGTGTAGATAGTCCTCATTATTAATTAGTCCTGACATTGAATCTTTCTTAAACAAGAAACATCAGCAATATTAGTTTTGCTAACTAACCAAAACCTTTACCTTTACCTTTTTTTCGTAAACAATTACCTTTTTTGCTCTCAATACTTATTATATAGCCCAGTCAAAATTGGACACAAACACAAAAAATTGATTTTTTTCTTTACATTATATAAAATCCTTTCCATACAGCTCATTTGTTTGAAGTTTATATGTGAATCTATGAATTTGAAGTTTGTAGAGAGTTATTTTAGCTTTGCAATGATATATAATAAAACCATGTTCGATTTGAGGATAATGAGTAATACTGTATTGTATTTTATGGTGACAGTGAAAACAGCCGCGTTCTTGGCCCCATTTCAGTACACACATTATTGAATTTTAATGTCTTCCTCTATTTTTTCTATAAGGGATGACTTAGAGGAATGGAACTTCAAACATCCATATTTGGCCATTAGTACTTCATTTGTGGTACAATGTGATTCTTTAGCCCTAATGGGGGACAGCCCACTAGGAGTCACAAGTGTACCTCATACTACTACTATTATGAGGTACTCATAGTACTATGAGGTACTAGAAGTATGTACCTCATATTAAAGGTCTCACTTAACAGAACACAGTGCCGCAAACCCCACCTCAATCGGACAATCGAGCCGGAAATGAAAGGCAATTTAACTTTTCTTTAAAATCTTTTTATTACAAATTTCAAAATTTAAAAACTTCCATTGCCTGCTAAGTTTTATAATAAGTGGTAATGACAAATTTTGTACCAAATGTTATCAGAAACAAAATAAAAGCAACACCACTTTGTTTGCTTTTTTCCTTTCGAAACTGTGGTTGATTTTCTAACATACTGCAACTTTAACTTTAATGGAGCGTAGGACGGATAGCTCAAGGGGTATTTCTTGGGACTTTAGGGAAAATGCTCACCTTACCATGGTCTATCAACTGTGAAAAATTCATCTCCTCCGGATTTACTTCCGACTCAAACCTATTTTGACTGGCCAAATAGGAAGGCTCACGAAATTAGTTTGACGGAAATTTTAGCAGCTGTGTCCTCCCTTACCCCTCCCCTTGCCCTGCAATGTTGTCATTTGTGGTTTTGTTTATTTTGTAGAAATACTAAATAGCTTTCTTTTTGCAGTTTAAATAGTATGTATTTGAAACTTTTTCTACTTTATTGTTTCATTTTCATTTTATTGTATATATAATCTGCAAGTAGTAGTTTTTGGTTTCAAACTTGAAAATGTAGATTACTAATATTATTATGTCAATTTATAACAACATTAATGTTTATATAACTCGGAATTATAAAGTTAATTCAAAGTTTATATTATTATTATATTATATTGTTAAGTTTATTTATTCAATTAAAATAAAATACTTCATTTCTAAATTTTAAAAATTAATTTGTTTTTATTTTTTATCTCAAAACCATAGGGAATTAAGTGGAATTAATAAAATTAGGGACTGCGTAATATGTTAAAAAGAAAACAATATCCTAGACTCTCTCTGACTTTACCTCTAAGGAGGGGGAAGGGGGTGGTACGCCAAAAGTTGAAAAAGTATCAGGGGGTACATGGGTGCTATAAAAGGATACATACCCTTTCAAAATCAACAAATCTGTCCTGATGATGACTTATCTTCCCAGGAAATAAGCCCAATCCAGACACTATCCTTATGGCAAAAGTTGTCCTTTTTTCCAATAAAAAGCGACATAAAGTTGAAAGCGGTAGAGCGATTGAAAAGCTTATAATAATCATACATTTCATTACCTAGCCTACATTTCTGTTTAAAAAGACGCCACTTTAAATCCTTGTCCTTTAGCAGACCAATCCTCAGAATGTTTTAATATTAGGGATTTGAAATGTGCTATGAATGAAATGGTACTTACTGTCCACGGCTACTGAAAATGATCGATACCAATGTTCAAGTTGCTGAGAATGTTGAGTTGCGCAATGTTAAACGCTGGATTGTTTTTTTGCAACTCGCAAATAAACCAACCTGACACTGTTTCGGTCCCCTTACTCTACGGCAGGTATTGGACTATTGTAGGCTAGGCTTTCTAGTTTATAAGCAGCAGGCACTGTGACAGCACACTCTCAAGTGCATCTGGTAAAAATTATTCTAAACACAACAATTTGGTTCAGAGGCGGGTGACAATTGTTCGATTGTACACATTTGGTTTGTTTGTATTAATTTTACAATCTAAACATTAATAATAAAGGCATAAAACATTATATTTATTCTGCTTATTTCTGTCTATCCACAGGACTACAATATTGTCAAAAAGCGTAGTAAAATTTTTTTTCCTGGGCACTAAAATTTTGTTTTCTTACTCTAAACGCAGTCTCATTTCAAGTGAACCCAAAGTAAAAGGACTTAAGGATTGCTTAATTTACATCTGACACTATATTTCAATTATTTACTGAAAAATTGGGGTAATATACATTGGCGCTACAGTTGCAACTGTGTCTTGTTTTGGGTCATCAGGTGATCCACTTTGTCCCGCCACAGCTGTGACACTTGTTGGTGCTAACAGCTAATAGAGGCCTTATTAATTTTGATTGATTAGCTCTCACCAGATACTCTTTGAAGTTTTTATTGACTTTGGCTAATGTCTCTTTGATTTTCAAATATTAACTTAAGACCTAGGTTTCATCAAGTAAGCGGTGGCAGCGGCCGTAGCTCAGTGGTAGAGCTCTGGGTTATCACCCAGCGGGCCCGGGTTCAAATCCCGGCTCGGGGACAAAAAGATCGTTCGGCCGCTCCTGTGGTTCGGAAGTCACGTTAAGCCGTTGGTCCACCTGCATAGAAAACAAAAAAGTGCAGGCATTTCAGGCGACGAGAACTATCAGTTAATTGCTGATCTCCCTCCACTAAAAGCCATACGATTATTATTATCAAATAAGAGTAGATTATTGCTTAAAATATACTATCGACTCAATATTTCACCTGCGACTGTGAGATTGGCTTGGTTGAGATGCTGGATGGTGTAGTCAAGCGATATGATTTCCACCGTGACGAAGCCCATCAGCAAAAGGACGGTGTAAATAGTGACGGGACTGAGCCAGCGGAACTGCAAGTTCTTGGTGCTGCTGGAGGTGATGTTAGTGACGGGGAAGGTCCCCAGCAGTGATGCGACCCCGAGGATGTAGCGCACACTGCAATGCATCCCTGGCTTGTTGGGGCCTCTGGTGGGGCAAAAACTCGTGAATCATGGTTCAGCTGTCGTGAGAAGTGATGGATGTGTAAAGGATTATACAATGTGTTTTAGGGCGATCATTCAACTCAGAACACACTGATGTAAAGTTAAATTCACAATTTAGGCATCTTATGACTCAACAGCTAGAAAATCCATGTTATGAACATTTTATTTCAAATTTGTAAATGGTTGTTGATCAAAATATAAACGAAGCACTCAATATGTTTAACCTATCCCATGTATTGAAACAAACCAAGAAGTATTTCTGTGCAATAAATTTACATCAGTGAAACTAAAGGTTGTAAAAAAGTTGTTAGACAGTTTTACCATTGACTATACACACTAACGTGTATATTTTGATTGATATCCAATCTTTTGGTCCGATCTTATCCAATGTATTTTGTTTGACACCGAAATTTGGAAGGTTGTCGTACGATGCGCGAGAGGTGTTGTAAACGTTGTAATCATTCAGCTGGATTTGCAGTGCTGCCAAAACATTTTATCACAGCATAAACATAACTCTAAGTTATAAAATGTTTCATCTTTGATTGAGAATAGTTGTATTACTGTTTTACTCAATATGTGTCTATTGTTCTGTCTAGTACGCCGCGCAAGATCGCGCCATCTTAAATTGGTTTCAAACACGCCTATGCTATGAGAAGTCTATTCATGTAAGTGCATATAGTCAATGGTTTTACTAAACCTTGTGCTGAATCCGCTGATGAAGTTTGTAGTACTTTCTCAATTTATTGTTTTTTTTACTGTTAACAATAGCTTTTCAATGCCTGTTAACCGTCACAGTATTGTCATATCAGCGTTAAAAGCTCTCTTAACACTTTAAAAACAATCTTTTTTTTAGGCCCTACTAGTTTTTCTGTAAATTTCTTATCATCAAAATTTATGCCTAACATTGGACTAGTCCACTCTTGCTGTGTCTTACCTCCCTGAGCTGGGGCTGGACCAGGCAGGCTTGGACTTGGCTGGAGTCACTCTGCGTTGCGGTCGGTTCCTGGCCCATCTGCTCAAGAATAGCCTCCATTTCGGTTTGCTCTGCTTGGGATGTCCGTCGTATCCACTCCTAAAAGATATCAAATTTTTTCAGAATTTGATATTTTAATTTTTAATGTAACACATGTAGAAAACACCAATAAAACTATTTTTCAGATAAAAATTGCTCATAAAAGTATCAATTTGCCTGTAAATTATCTACCTCGACGTTTAAAACGATCCTAAGAAGAAACTTCTCGAGAAAGAGAAGTTTCTAATTTTAATAGAACGTACTGAATTGTAGTATGTAGTTTGTCCCGAATTGTAGTCGGGAGCTTCTTTTTAGTGTTCAAAACATCGTTAAATTTTGGTAGGTAAGGAAATTGTAATGTACCACAATGAAGGGATCACTTGAAGAGGAGTTTTCTTACGTCCTAAAACATAGTATAGTTTTAAACAACATAAAAACACCAATAAAACTATTTCAGTTTTCTTTCAGATAAAAATTGCTCATAAAAGTATCAATTTGCCTGTAAATTATCTACTTCAACGTTTAAAACGATCCTAAGAAGAAACTTCTTGAGAAAGAGAAGTTTCTAATTTTAATAGAACGTACTGAACTGTAGTATGTAGTATGTCCCGAATTGTAGTCGGGAGCTTCTTTTTAGTGTTCAAAACAACATTAAATTTTGGTAGGTAAGGAAATTGTAATGTACCACAAAGAAGGGATCACTTGAAAAGAAGAGGAGTTTTCTTACGTCCTAAAACATGGTATAGTTTTAAACACTAAGAGACGGTTTGAGAATTTACGTTTAGCTTTATCCCGGGCGAAAAATCTCAACATAACTGAATTTTGTGCGATGGCTAAAAAATCGGGTTTGGGAGCTCAATCTTACGTGTGCTGGGGCATAAAGATGACTACGAGCTAAATATGGTAGGGGTTTTACTAAACTGCTGCCGAACTATCTGGGTTCGAGAGACATGGTTTGGGTAATCGGGGGGGTAAAAGATAAATCTTTGCGCAGGTTTGAGAGTCTTAGCCAAATAAAATCTCGAATATGAAAAGAGTGATTTTTGGTTGCAATTTAAACCTGCCATGAGGCAGGTCTAACTGGAGCGTATCTAAATTACATATTTTATGCTTGTTACTTATCACTGAATTGATAACAATTACACATTTATACATTTAATGGTACACAAGTGTACATTTAAGTTCACCATGACATTCTAAAACATATTGACGGCCACATATTAATATTTAAATTTTTTTATTTATTCTTTTTTTTGTCTGTGATTTACGTTTAATACTATATTTAAGTTAACTAGGCCTATGGCATTCCAAAAAATATTCAACAAAGTAGGTAATATTTTAGATTGTTCGTGTTTTATGTTTGTACAGATAATGCACAGATAATACAATCGGAATATCATGGCCTTTGATGGCTGTTTACAGGTCAAACAATTGGAGCGGACAAAATTTAGCTACTCCTACAAACAAATATTAAAAAAAAAAATTTCTCGAGACTTTATTGCATTCTAGTTATTTAAGTTTATTGCATTCTAGTCAAACATGCCATTCCCAAAAATATTAATGCCAACCAAGTAGGTAATATTTTTTGTCGTTTATTTTCGAGGTCTGAAATCTAATAAATAGACACTTACGTGTTTAGCCAGTGGTGTCAGATTTAAGGTTCAAGCAGAACCGGTTTCGTACTAATTACAGTACATCTTCAGCTGCCTCTTCTTGTTAAAACATAAGCCCATCTTGTGGTTGTCAAATATTGTTAAAAAAGCATTCTTCATTGTTTAAAATATAGCCCATCAAATGGTTGTCATTAATTTAAAAAAAACTTTACACAAAACACAAAAAATAAATAATTACAAACACAAACACTACACAGATGGAGGACTATAAATGCTCACACTTCATTAGTTGTAGGCCTACTGCCCTCCAGCTCATTCATGCCTCTACCTTAAAAGTGCTTGAAAGTAAAAGTCATTCAAAGTGCTTGAACCTTAAATTTGACACCACTGGCTAAACACGTAAGTGTCTATTTATTATATTAATAGGTGTCAAGGCTGTTAAATAAAATAGTCTGTAATCTGTTAAAAAAAATTTAATATATAGGGAAAATAAAACAAGTGCCAGTAAAATTATACACAATATCCCGAGTCAATAAATTCCACAACGCCAAAAAAAAGTCTTTACAAATATTATTGTCCTCAACTGAATCAGGAGCACTTTCAACCTGCAAAATAATTTTTTGCTCAGACAACAGGTGCGGCAAGGAGAACGCCACAACAATAATTCCTAAAATTAATTCCTCTGATAATAAATGCAAGCAGTGTGGAATCACTCATGGAATGTCAGTTGCTGTGCAGTGTGCCATTAATTTATATTCTATAAAATGTATTTCTAGTTAAGTTAAATTATACAATTAATACCATCAGTAACCATTGTTATAACCAAATTATTGATAGTACCAGGAAACCCAAACTTATGCTTGGTGAAATCATTGAGCGTCACTTTCCTTTCTCAGACAAAGTCGTTCGCTTCGTTCACTCGCCAGTGCAAAGGGTGCTGCACTTCGGTATAAATTTGTTTATCCACAGGTTAAAAATGTCACATTGGTTTATATCTACAATTATCAGTGGATTTGATTTCATTTTAGTAGTAAAAAAAATCTCCATAAGGGCACACATGAGACCATTGCATTACACGTTAGCCACCCTATGTTCCTAAAACCCACGTTCTTAAAATGAGGATAACAAATGGTTGCGTACACATGCAACTTCCTAAAAAATGCTCACATGCATCATGTTCTCCCTTATTTTAAGAATGGGCGTTGGAAGGCACAGTTGCTAACGTGTGATGCAAGGCTCTCATATGTGCATGCCCCAAGGATAACATGAGAACTTTGAATAGCTCGAGGACGAAAACCGGATATTTTCCAGTTAGTTATATAACCAACTCCAATTGATTCCTTGTGATCAAAACCCTCATATTCAACCAAAAAATCCAAAATCCTTTTTCGGATAAAATTTTGTCCATACAAACAGTGCTTATTTTGGATTATAGTACCTGGGGGACTGAGCTTATGCTCAGTAAAATTATTAAGTGTCACTCGCCTTTCTTAGATAAAGCTTGTTCGCTCCGCTCACTCGCTCTCTTTCTTTTTTAAACAAGCTTGTTCTATTTGTTCACTTGCCATTCCGATAGGTGCATTGGTATAAATTTGTTGAACCTCGGGTTAATTATGTAACACATATGTTTGTATCTACAGTTATCAGCTGATTTTTCTGTTCAATTTAGTAGCTACATAAAATCCCCATAAGGATAACATGGGAATTTTTAAGGGCTCTAGGACGAAATCCAGATTTTTCCCAGCCATAGGACCAGCTCCAATCGTTTCCTCTCCTCATGGCCAAATACCCCATATTCAACAAAAAACTCAAAAATCCTTGTAGAGAAAAAATTTTTTCTTACAACCAGTGCTTATTTTGGAGTTTAAGATTAAGATTGGAGTATAAGATCTTATTATTATTAAGATTAATATTTCGTGAAAGACATTAAGATAGTTTTCATACAAGGTAGTAAACCTTCCCCACATCCCTCCCAGTATTGCCAATCCCATTGATTGGGGTGCCTCAATTTTGAGACAGCCAGGTGCCAGTGTCCCAGCTGGTTATTGCCAACCTTCCGACACAGATTCCACGATTCCCTGCCCTTCAACCATCAGCTAAAGTTGTGCGTGAACAAGGAAAAACTCGAGCAGAAGAAGTTACGTGCAAGCTCTCAAACCCAATTTTTAACTGCTGACTACATTAACCAGCGCTTAGAGATATTTCCAAACTACTTAGCCGCAAGCTCTAAAATTGACAAATAAAGTCTATTTAGTTTCCAAAGTAATAATTCCATTACTCTCATGAATTCCAAAGATAAAGTCAAAGAATAACAAGGAAACACTACTCTAGTTTATTTTTAAAACAGTTGGACCACGATACATCAAACCTAAAGGGGAATATGAAAACTTCGTAATATCAAGGTCTTCGATATACTGAGGTTCTGTCGAACAGTTGTTTATATGTTTTGATGATAAACAAATATATTGCATGATTGACAGGAACACACGTGATTATGCTACAAATGCAAGAAGTTCAGCATCAAAGATAGTTTACTATCTAATTTAAATTGGCCGCTTCTAGTAAAAAAATTTAACTGTAATCTTATACATGCAGCAAACATGGGGTTGTAAAATTAGTACTCACGAGAATAATGTAAAATGCATTTAAACAAAATGCTAAAGCCACTTTACGAACACTGAGGGCATTAAATGGAACAAAAACTAAGTTAACTGCAATCGCGGGAAACAAGAACAGCGCTACGAACACAAAAGGCACGGCAAAAGGCAACCATTGTCTGTAAAGCGACAGGTTGCAACATGAAAGAAAATGGTGAGTTTAATAATTTAACTTATTGATCTTTTTTAACTTTGATATGTTGAGGTTTTGCAGTCAAAACGTCAATATGTAGAGTTGGTTAGGTCGCTTATTAGATTGATAGGCTGGTTCAAGGGGAATGAGAAAACTTCGTTACATCGAGGATTTCGATATATTGAGGTTCGATAAATCGAGGTTCAGTTACTGTAATTTGAAACAGCTATACATACCTTTTATATGTAATTTTAATATATGTCTACAAGTTTGTAGGCACTTGTTTAATCATTTGTCTCTCGTAAACTAAAGCTTATTTTATGTTGTCTAATACAATGGTTTCTTTTACAGCTTTTGCTATGTATCTTATAGATAGGCAGTAGAATTACTAAAAATCAATGAGCGAAGGTACAAACTACGATCTTCTGTTAGATAAGTCCTCCTACCTTTTGTACAATTCAGAGATCCGAATAGCGCCATCCATTTGTCCCCAAAATGAACTGTCCTGCATATCCTTTTATTACACAGATTTCAAGCTATATTTGGAGTTTAGGTGCACAAAGCCGAAACCTCTAGTGAAATTTTCTAAAATGATTACATTGTCAACGAGTTTTTTCAAGTGTTTATATTGTTGTTCTACATTTTAGACTTCTTAGAGAATTAGGACCCACTTTAAGCATACTTAGCCACTCCTTCTATGACAGCATGTCAGTTGTCTTCTTAATTGCTCATCAATATTAAAGAAGTCGCATAAAGCCGCGAGGAAATCCTTTATAATTAGTACCTAGTCTTCTTTGCTCTTTAAATCCTGAAAAATGAGGTAATGTTGTTAGCCACACATACATAAGCCATATAACAATATTTTTCATGATTTTATTTTGATAAAACATTTTGTAAAATGAAGCAAACCTTCTCACTCATCTTAAAAGATTATTCTGCACGATAATGACACAACAACTAAATGATATTATAGTCCACAAAAATAATGTTATTTCATGTTACAAATTATGTGAGGTATTTATTATTCAGTGTTTTATTGCCAAGTATAAACACCCTGTTTTCCTTGTCGCAAATCTAAAATTAAAATTATTCCTCTAATAAGTTTTAACAAATCTTGTCATACAAAAACAATCAGATTTTTCCATAACTTAAAAATGATCTATATAATATAAATTTATTTAAAGAAATTAGACAAACCCGAATAATTATCATAAACTAGGTTGAGTTGGTGTGGTTATTGTTTAGGCTTTTTGAAATGTTAAGTAACTGCAATTGTTTTGCCAAGTACAACAAGAAATAGTTAGTCTAATAGTTAAACTATTTCATTGAAATAGTTAAAAAATGTATCATAAATAAATCTTCAAACTAAGACTCTATAAGTTTTGTTTCATATGTACATATGAGAGCCAAGCACAGACAATAAGACTTGCGTATTTATATCACTGACGCTCATTGTAGATTCACCGAATATGAAGGTTAGCTCTGACTGAGATATTGAGCAGTCTTATTGAGATAAAGTTTAAACATTATATTATTTGTTATTTGATTAAATGTACATTTCAACCAATGCCAAGCGTATTACACATTTTTACCTGCATGGTCAATGCCTGTTTTAACAGGCCATTAAACCAACAGCCGTAATAGAGGAAATGGCTTAGTCATAATTTTTGTGGTTGCTACATTGATTTAGTCAAATATGTACTAGTAACTCGAATGACGTCTTTACTTGTATGTTTGTTGATGTGAAATCTTTCCATATCTTGAGTTTACACAACATACGAATGGAGAAATTTACATGATAACCTGATAGCTTATTGTTTGGAATTCTTTATAGTTAGTTTCAACTTACAAAGGAATTAATAAACATGTAGGGGAGAGTAAGGGTGATAATATGCATTTCAGCTTTGTCATTTTTTATGTTTGGGAATACTAGTAAATAATTAATTGGCTCATTTTGTGATCAGTTTAATTATTATAAAATCTACTTATATTGGTAATATACAGTTTTAAATTTGGAGCCCCATTATTGTACTTTAAAACACAGTAGTGCCCCAAAAGTAATACTGTGCTCTCCAAGACATTACTGTGCACTTTTAAAGTTGGGAACATTGTGAAAAGTATTTTTTTTTTTTTTTTTTTAATTCAAAGATTATTTTAACATGTTATTTTAGAAATGAAATTAGCAATAAGCATATATTTTGATTAATTTTTATGTTTGAATTGCTTTATTCATTGAGTCTTATGATTGTCAAGTCACAAACCAAGTTTTTGGTCATAAGACGGTATTATTAAAGTTTTTACACTTCAATATGTTTCAACATAAGGCAATACCACACATGTTTTGATAATTTTTGCTTTGTTTTTAGTTAGTAAGATCAATTACCATCCTTATCACGAAGATAATAATTGAAACAATTTGTTCCGATCATAAAATAGCTATCTTGTTTCCACTGTTGTAAATAGAAGATCGCTAGATATTGCACAGTGGAGACAATAGTATTGAAACATTTAAAATAATGGGGTTTTCTTATCACTGAAGGAATGAAAGTACAATATTTGTTCATCTATCTTCCTTAAGGATTGTTTTAATCAAGCCACAAGAATAATAAAAAAAAATTATGACTTTCTTAAATTGCTGCCTTATTGGTGTTGTTTTTGTATTTAACTTTATGAAAGTAAATATAAAACTACGTCTCCTTTAATCCAGGAGTACATCAATCAGTTAAAACATACAGTTAAAAGTTTTAGATAAACTATTCAAGCTGTTAAGCAAGTCATAAAAATTTATTAAAAAATTCTAGTAAAAAATTATTTGAAAAAAATGACAAACATAGTTTGACCGTATGAAGTTGGTGACTTACCTTGTGTCACACGAGTGACGTGTGGGACGTGTCCTCCCTCTCTCTCCCACCCCCAGACTGTCATCATCGTGTCAATAACTGACACACAAGTAAACACATTGGCATCATAATTATTCCTCTTTGTTTAATGTGTAATAAGCTAGGATTTTCAGAGCTTTTGACTGTTCACATTTTAAACGGAAATTTTCAAGAATGGCGAAAATTTACTCAGTTTTGTCCTTTCAGTGGAGTACTGTCTAAAGATGTAATTTTGTCCATGTAATTTTTTTTCTTATTGTGGGATTTCCTCCTTTGTTACTTGGTTATTCTCAATGTTTCTGTGTAATAAAGGTAAAGTATTAAATTCTATATGTGTTTTTTTTTTTTTTTTTTTTTTTTTTTTTTTTTGAACTAGGCATTACCTTCTGACATTCCTTGTCGCTGGTGGTTAAGTTGCGACGCGTTTCGTCACAACAGTGACATTTTCAAGCATCTTCTTCGCACTAGCGTTTCGTCATAAGTTAAAATCAAACATTTACACACGACACAGACACATAATAAATAATACTGGTGTCTGTAAATAAATTATGTGTCTGTGTCGTGTGTAAATGTTTGATTTTAACTTATGACGAAACGCTAGTGCGAAGAAGATGCTTGAAAATGTCACTGTTGTGACGAAACACGTCGCAACTTAACCACCAGCCACAAGGAATGTCAGAAGGTAATGCCTAGTTCAAATTAATTTTGACATTCCAGTAGTAGGATATGAATTCAAACTATATGTTTTTATTGTCTTTTATAAGGATTTATGTTTTTCCTACATATTTAACTCATAGTCTTTACATCATTGGTAACCTCAAACCGATAAAAAAATGTTAGTAAGAAAAATTGCTAACCAGAGTCATTTTTTATGGAATAAATTTGGCCACTCAAATATTGATGTAAAAATTAAGTTTCAAACAAGCAATCAAATGTTAGTCGCCATTTTCTTTGTTTAACTTTTATTTAAATTATGACTGCAGAATCCTCCAAAAACCAAGGAAGAAAACGCCTTATCCCTAAGTTTTACAATTGTATCAAAGTAATAATAATAATAATAAAAAAAAAATTAATTTCAAAACCTCTGATGGGTTAAATTTAGTAGCCTATTTGTTTTTCCTTGTTCTCTGAATTTCAAAATATTCACATCTTAATTTGAACCTGCTAGAGATACATGATGTCTCTTTCTCAGGTAAGAAATATGTAATTGGGTGGCCGAGTAGTGGTATGGCTGAATTGATTAGACATCTATCTTACTGCAATTTTTTACTCTGTCTATTAATAATCATAATTTATTATCTGTCTATTTGTTGATTCTGTTTTAACAAAATGTTTTAATTTTTTCATTCAAGTTATATTTTATAATTATGTTTATGTTATTTGTTGTATATTTTTGTAGTAAAAAAATTCAATTCTGATTAGGAAGCTGTAGTCTAGTTATATCTCTTCATACAGATTTTTCTGTTTATAAGTCTTAAATTCATTTATTAAGATTGATACAGATATAAGTGGCACATCATGTTTTCAGCAATGAGAGAAAGAGATGAGAAGCAAAAAAGTCTGTGAAGTATACTTTTTTCCGATAAGTAGATCAATCTCCCTGCACATACAAATTTTTTATACACATGTTTTTTTACATACGCCCAACAAAAATATAAGTTTTTCCTTTACCTAGGAACCTTAATTTTTATTACTGTAATTATTTTATTTAATGAATTACGGCTGATGAAAGGTTCCGGAATACATCTGGCAAAGCGTCGGCTCAATTAACAAACCACGTAACTCCAAAAAATGTGTTTTTTGTGATTTTTATGTTTTTGTGTAGTTTTTTGGTGCCTGCACAGTTGATTAAAGTCTCGTACCGGTAACTCCAAAAAATATTTAAAGACTGAAAATAGGAAGAAAACAAACCACGTATATTTTAAGAGGTATATTTGTTTCTGCAAACCTAGTATAACTCCTAAAACAGCCTCCTCATTACAAACCAGTAATTCCTTAAACAGCCAAATTATTTGTGTGTTCGACCACTTAACACCAAAATTGGTTATACCAAACCATGTATCTTACATTTTAAAAACACGTAACTCCTTTACTAATCTATTTCAAAACTCGTAACTCCACTCTACTAAAGAAAATGTAAAAATAAGGGAAAACGGATATTTATTTTACTTACAATAATTAGACTTCAATTACAAAAAAAAAAGTTAAAAAGAAATTCTTCTTGATCAAAAATAAAACTGTGTTTTGTCTCTCCTGTAAAAAGTGGAAAATGTGAGTTACGAGTTCTGTTAATTAAGACGACGATAGGCAATTTACCCATGTCGGTCCATTCCCTTACTCATAATCGACTGTTTTTTTTTTTTTTTTTAGCAAATTTTCCATAGGGAATAAGCTATTATTGTAGGTCTCATGGTAAGACCTAAGCCTGGGACCATGATACTTTTTTGTTTTGAGGTACCCAGAGACCAAAAATAATAGTCATTAAAATATATTTAATATGTATATATGTATGTATGTGTCCCTAGACACAATAACTCTCGTAAAAACGGTCCGATCGAGACCAAATTTGGTAGAAATGTGTAATCCTAGCTTTATTTGGGTGAGTTCATAGACCAGATATATCCACCTACCGGAAGGGGTAGTTTTGGTGGGTTTTGTACCCCAAAAATGTTTTTTTGCACTTTTCATATGTAATTTTTTAATTTGAGTTTCATTACTGGATTTAGCAACAAAAAAAAAAAAAAAAAAAAAAAAAACACACATTTTTGTATGTTGAAGCTTTGCTCTATCTTCATTGCTTACCGAGATATTACAAAGTCTAAAGACAGTACATTGTATTTTGGGGCTCCAATGTTAATCTTTTAGAGAATAAGGATGTGTTAATATTTCACTTATTAATCAATACTAGAAATCGCATCCTGGTTGAAATTCAACCAACATTTTTTTTTCAAATGATCTGGACCGTCTTGACCCAATTAGTTAAAACGATATTTATTTAAAACATCTGTTTATCTTGATTTGCTAGCATTTGTTATTACAACAGCTGTCTAATGATTCAATGAATTATCCTTCTCCCATAAGATTAACATTGAAACTTTGAAAGCCTGTAGGGCGTAGCCCTGTGGGCCAATGTGAATTAAAACCTGATTCTGCTCATCTAGATCACAATGACCTTCTAATGGTATGCGCAGATTTCTCATACGATGCACACAAGCTGAGAAAAAAGGAGGAAATGAAACATGCTTGCCTATTAATATATAGATTTTTTAGTGAAACTTAGTATTTAACTTCATTTGGTTGAGATTCAACCATTTATGTTAAAAAATCTTGTTTTTGTACTTATTATGGCAGCAAATCTGTATACTCTTTCCCCATGTTAATCATATGTAGAATAGGCAAACTCTTTTATTTATGGACATATATTCATGAAACTTAGTGTATGGCTTAATATGGTCCAAATAAATTTTTTTATACTTAAAATCTACTTTTAGTGTTCCCCATGGCAGCATACCTGCATACTCTTTTCCTATATTTATCACAAGGAGACTAGACATTTATTTCCCTATTTATGAGCAAGTAATGAAATTTTGTCCACAGGTTCATCTGGTCAAAATTAATATTACTAATTTGGAAATTCGCTGAGTACACAAGTCTGCTGCGACGGGTTTTTTTATGATGAAATATAATTTTAATTTGAGATCAAATATGTGAAAAGATTTAGTTTTTCATAATTAGTGTGCATTTACTCTGGATGATATATTTTTGATAAGAAAAAAACAACTGAGGAACCAAGCACTTCATTGTATATTTTGACATTATTTCAGCAAAATGCTACCGATTATAGGCCTAGTTTTCAGCAGTAAAATTCTCAGATCTGTTACAATCTGATTAAAACTCTCAAATAGAAGATGTGAATTTATTTAGACTGCATACTTGGTCAAAGTACTATGTACCTGCATACAAGTCCTTATCCTGTTAACTAATCTATTAAGCCAAGTCTTTACTGGCTGAAAATGTTTGCCGAACAATGTTCTGATAAACATTTTTTGTTGGTATTTATTTCTAATGAAAATCATACGGTAGGTGAATGTTCGTTAGAAATGTTTGTCAATCTTTTTGTGATCGCCAAACAAATTTTCCCAAATGTTCGGCCAGTACCGACGCAGCTTTATAACACAAAATTTAACCAGCTCAATTTCATTCCTAGCAGATTACAAATCTAAGTCAGACAGTGATGATTTGGAGTGTGTCTGTGAACATAATGTGCACACTTACAAAGTTACCAGTAGTAAGGTTTGCGTGATTACCAATATTTATAATGAAAAGGTAGGCTGATTGGAAATCATCAGATATAATTTAATTGATCTGTAACAGGCAATGTGTAGATAAATGTGAAAGATTAATACAATTGGTGATTGGTTTGACCCATTCACTTAATCTGTTGGGACCATCTGTCAATAATGGCTTAACCCTCATTAGTCAAAATATTCATGGTAACTATCGTTTTGCTTCCTCCCCTCTTCCATTTAATTATTGTTTATATATGTTTCACACAACATTTTTTAAGTTTTTTTTTCAATTGTTAGAACAATCGGTTTATATGTTTATTTTTACTTAATTTACATCCAAATGAGTACAATTTAATTGTACCAGGTGTCCATAAATAATTGTCCTCCTCTTCTTCTTTATTTTTAATGTGTCTAAATTTTTGACATCCTTTAATTCATGTTACTACTGATAGGTGAAATACTCTTATTTTATTGCTCTATTTTATTATTGATAGGTAGGGTTACCAGATATTTTTAACCCATCCCGGGACATTTTTACAGTACCGTTGACATACTCCCACCAACTCTCAACAACTCCGCCAATAACCTCAGGAAAAAGAAAACAATAGAAATAGTATGTTTCAAAGCTATGACATTTTTACACATTTTCCCCATATATTATATGAAACAGAGCCAATGTAAGTAGCTATACCGATTACCGATGTATTAAATTGAACACAATATAATAAAAAATTCAAAATTGCTTCATTCCATTGAAAAAAATATTCTTAGCATGTTCCTATGATGTTGTTCCTCAATCATCTTATTTCAATGCCGTGGAGAGTAACAATTATCTCTTATTAATACAAAGCTCATCATTAATAGAAACACTTTATGGTTATCAACCAACGCAATCCCACGCACAACTGATAAGCAGTTGCCTACAGACCAACTGTTTACAAACACTGCAAGATTACATACTTGTTGGTTTCTTTTTTTAATTTACCTCATCCCTCACCAGGAAAAAATCAAATTAAAGGTTAAATGTCTAACTTTATTACAGAACTAGAAGTTAATATTTTTAATTCTTCGTTTAAGTGTGTTTTGAGACCAAACCTAAAATATTCCATGATTATTGAAAAACCTGGATAGATCACAGACCGGACACCGAACCAACCCAAAAACCTGGACTGTCCGCTGGTGTAAACCTGGACATTTGGTAACCCTACTGATATGTTAAATACACTAGTTATGGATATCCCCAATGGAAAGTAAAAAAATATTTGTAGAGATATAGCAAAATGTGTATTGTGTTGTGGCAGGTGCAATATTGTCAAGTTAAACATTCATTAGTCACTCATGCACAGTACAATTAATTATTTACAATCATGATCATATAAAATCATGTAATCTTCAGTCATTTTGATAAAACTGCCATAACTGTAAACTCATTAATGAGCTTATTCAACAGAGCTTTGCATATTAATAGTTTTTCTCTTTGTTCATAGATGAAGAAGAAAACAGAGTGGACTTTGTGCAAATATTGCCAATGGAGGTGATAGAGGAGATATTCCTGTATTTGACACCGAAAGATTTAGCAGCTTGCACAGCCGTCAGCTCTTCTTGGAGAGAAACTGTTAACAGCAACAAGGTAAATTTCATCTAGGTTCTCATTGTCTTTTATTTTTACCTTCAAACTACTTTTAAGTTAAATTTATGTGTGCGGAAAAGTGTTGAAAATTTAGTTTTTTTTTTTATTCGTCTAAAGTAGAGTTGTGTCATTCCAAACACAGTTTGTTGGAAAATATACTGAGATGTTAAAATTTCTAAATCTAGATATCCAAAAACCCCAAATTTATTGTTAGAAAAAGTTTTAAAACTTTTCATATCAAATACATTAAAATTACTTAAATATGTTTAACTAAAACAAAATTATAAGATGGTTAAGAAAAAATTAAGTTTATTTAAATTTTTTTCCTTTATGTATTTTTAACTGTGCATGATGTTTACCAGTTGACCGAAAAGATTACAATATCAACAAAAACCAAATAGTACAGCTACTTAGTAAAGCAACTTGGCTCAAATTTTCAATAGAATCTAAAATACAAAAAATTTTAATGAAGATTCAATTTGAATTAATGGGTGGTTAATGATTTTCAACTTTGACTATTTTAAGTTGGGGCGAAGAGTTTATTTTTGTAACATAGTCAATTGCCGTTCCCTTCTCTCTAACGGCTTACATTTTCTGAACCTGTTCATGATCCTATCAATTCCAAATAGGCTTACAGATATTATTGGCAAACTTTCCACACATCTAAGTATTAATTCTGTAAGCAAAATTTTTACAGCAAAATTGTGAGCGTTTTACAAATTACAGGGAGGGGTCTCAAATTAAAGGTGCCAATCCAATGCATATTTTTTGTTATTTAATTTTTTTTTTTTTTTTTGTTATGGTTTCTGTTGGGTTTTTTTACCTTATTAAGGGACAATATTGTCGTGTCCATAGTGTTACCAGGAAATGAAAATTAATGTAAAACGTCATCCATATGAATAGGATTTGTATTCGAAAAATCTGTGCTTTGTATACATTAAAACATATATTTTTATTTGATTTTAAAACAAGAGCCAGTTGAAAGACAATTATTGAAGAAGATGTATATTATACTGAACCTAAAGTGGCAATACAAAAATAAAAAAATTTTGCGTCTAAAGACTTTAAAACTTACTAAAAAGGTTGCAAATTATTTAAAATTGACGGCTGATTTTTACATAATTATTTAAATAAAAAAAAAAAAATTTAAATCTAGTATGTATGCAAATAAAAAATAAAAATAAAAAACACATTTTGGTCGTGAGACGGGAACAATGGGTGATAACAGGCTTTTTCTTGATGACAATATGATATTTGTTTCCCTGAAATGAACATACTTATGTAATTTGTAAATAATAGATATTCATTAAATGCGCCTGATCCAAAAATCTCCCTTTTAATAGAGAGGGGCTTAATAGTCTTTCCGACTATTAAGTCAGACTTAATAGTTATAGAGTGGGACTTAATAGTTCTTTTCTTGTGTACAATGAACTGTTCCCCACTTAAAATTTAATTTCTATCATAAAATAACCAGAACCTTTTTTATTTGTTGTTTTTAACTAATATAATTTACATAAATTCTACTAATATACAAATCATTATTTATTTATTCTTGTGGTTTTTTTTAGGTTTGGGGAGTCCTATGTGAGAAAAACGGGTGGAAGGATGATTTCGATCCACATTTCTCACATTTTTACAGAGCGCACAAGCAATTTAGAAGATGGGGTCATTCGTTTGATTCGTTTTCACCAATGTGTCACAAGCGACTACTCTTTAATAAGCATTCGTGTCTGCAAAGTAATTGGCGCTACGGTAAGTATGTCGTCCACAAAATCTCCAACGGGCCTCAAACCTGTCTGCAGCTGTTTGAACCTGTGAGCTGTGATGGCAGGCACCTGGTCATGCAGGAAAAAAGCTCCAAGTTTAGCCAGACAATGACACTTGGAGTCTGGAGTTTGGATGGAGAACCAAAACAGGTCTGCACCCTTCCTCTGCCAAGCAAGGTCAATTCGGTTGAGTCCATCGCATTTGACCATGGTACAATAGCTGTGGCTCAGGCCTGGATCATCATTGTTTACCATCTCATGGACAAGACCTTTGAAAAGGTTTTTGAGAAAAGGGAACTTGCTGATCTGGAGCCAAAAGTAAGACTACCGAAAGATATGAAACGGATGGCACCGCATCTCAAGGTTACGCAGGAATTCATTATTTGTGTCCCCAACCACTCCCACAGCACAGTGGATTTCATCCCAATTTTCTTCTGGGATAGAACGTCAGGCGAGTTGAAGCACACGTTGAGCTTTGACTCAATGTATTACCAAATATCCAATGCTGTTTGGTTCAAGGATTCTTGCTACTTGAGTCTAACTAACAAGAAGAAAAAATCATATCAGGTGGTAGAGTTCGGAATGAAGACTGCATCTTGGGAAGCCTTCAGCCAGAGCGTGACCATGGAAGTGGAGCAGGTTGTTGTCGGAGAACAGTATGTTCTGGCAGTCACAAAATCCTCCAGCCCAACGTTCCGAGAGTTCTTCTCCCGCCATGAAAGCCCTAACAAAGAACTGTGGTTGTGGGACCGAGCAACGGGATCTGCCCTCAAGACATTTGATGCTCAAGGGAAAGGCTTCCAGTTTGTGGATAATTTCCTCATGTACTTTGATTCCTCCAAGGTGACAGTGATGAACCCAAAAGATCACAATTTGCGCAGTGAGTTTGAAGTGTCGGGGACGATATCATCCATTCGAGCAGCTCAGCATCCGAGCATCATTGTAATAATCAAAACCAGGTAAGAGTTTTCCCCCTAACAAATTATATATTTCAATTGTTAAATTTTTATCAACGTTTCTGCAAATGCTTTTTGCCACCACATCTCAAATTTTGGTTTGTCAATTCTCCATTACAGGTAACAACAAAATTTATTAACTGCTCATATAAAAGTTATAATGATACATACAAGGTCTATTCAGAAAGTAAGGAACGTTTTGGAATATAAAAAAAACCAAGTACAAGAAACAAATTTTATTGTATACAGTTTGAAGAGCAACTAAAATACTACTATTCTACATAGTCCCCCATGAAATTAAGGCATTTGTTGTACCGGTGAACAAGCTTTGCGATTCCCTCTTCGTAGAAGTTGAATAACCTTTCAATAGGCTATTCAAAATCCGTAACAACCTGTTCAAAATTTCAAACTGTTCAAAATCTGTAACAATTTCAAACAGCAAAGTCTGTGAAACTTGAGGGAAAGGTAATGAAAGCTCCATTATGGTGAAGCGGCGGTTTTCACAGATCTTCTCGTCAACTTTAGTGACCAGTTTGTCAGTCACAATTCTCGGATGTCCACTCTGCTCATTATGAACATTGTTTTGGCTATTTCTAAACTGAATACATCTCTTAGGCACAAAACTTTCATTCAGGACATTTTTCAAATACACCTCGCACACTTGACCATAAATCTATATCGGTTTTAAGATTTTGCAAACAAAAAGCGTATTACCGATCGCACTTCGCAACAGGCAGGATTTCTTATAGAAGCGGCCATTTTGAATTTAAATATAAAGAAAATGGGCGGCGCAATGATACTCTTAGTGTCACGGCTGGATAGCCACTGAGGCACCGAGCGCTCTCATACCCAAATATATGGGATACGCGCGCACCTAGCGGCGTAAGACGGAAATGTTCCTTACTTTCTGAATAGCCCTCGTAGTAGCCTCTTTTTCAATTGTTAAGTCAGGGTAAAGAATTTTTGATATCAATAGAAAGTATAGGAATTTTTCCTACTTCAAATTAGAGTGTTTACTCGTATGTTTTGTGGATAAGACTGAGTATTTTAGCATTTTTATTTTCAGCGATTTTAACTTATATACCAAAATTAATCAACATTGAATTCTTAGCAGTTATGAGATAACATGACTCAATCTCTATGTCCACTGCAGCAGCCAGCTTTTAACATGGGGTTACCTTACATTTTTTAATGATTTCGGAGTCAAATGTTTTACCCAAATGACTTTACTTCCATGTTTTATATATACAAATTTTTCAAATGAACCTAAACATTGCAACATACAAGTGGTTATAAATTATGTCACAAAGTTCTGTTCTACCAACACTGATATTTTTTTAAAGCCAACCATAGACATTAAAGAGCTGTAGGTAGGCCTTCGAAAGTTCTTGAAAAACTGTTTTGAACATATAAATAATTTATCCAATAGGCCTATAAATGGATAGCTTTAGGTCTAGCTATTATTTCTAATGTTATTGAACCTAATAGAAAAATTAAATTAGTATACGTAGAGGTTTACGCCTAAGTAAACTGTTTTTATGTTTATGAAATACTAAACAGTAGGGATTAACGATGCAGCTTATTGGTTTTAAGGAATTGGCCTACTTTTTTTCAGACACTAACTAAAATCATAATTTTTTGTGTAAATATATATTTTTGTACTTGGTATTTGGCATTTGTTCTTGAAATATTTTTGTTTGGTATTCTTGGTATTTTTGTAATTTTTTGAAACTTACACACTGGAATTTGCATATTGGGTCATACAAAGAGACTTTATAAAATTTTAAATGGTTATATGCTGCACTTTTATCATTTAGCCTACACTTTTGCCACCACATTGCATTACACACTGATGTCTCTTCCGGTTTCTGGTAAAAAGTAAAAATTACAAAAAGTAAAAGAACATTACAATTTAGGGAACTATTTATCTAACCTGAAGAATGAAAAACGTCAAATTGTTCACAAAGCGGTATTGAACATACCGCCGATCGCCTGCTATAAGTATCTCATCCATAGCAGATCTAGTGAACGCTCCAGTAAATAAAATTCAAAGCAAAAATACAAGCTGCGTTGGCCATTCCCTGGGATTTCGAACAAAGTGGTGTAGAGGCTCAAACAATCCTCTAAACCAATATTTCTTGCAAGCTCATATGTAATGTAATGTGCTTTTATTCCCAAGTTAGGATCAAACTCTTCATTAAGGCCCTTTAGTAAAGAATTTTAATTATCATGATGAATGTTGTAAAAGAACTACTACTGTGATACCAAACATAATATTATTACACATATATAAAATTAAAAATCTAATAATTTAAAATAATATAATTCATTTGCACATGTGGACATAAAAGTCGGCAAGGCAGTACTTACTATTTACATTACCTGAAAGCGCTGTTGGACCGTGCTGCAATGTGTATACCCTTTTGTGAGTGAGTCAGTCAGTGAGTTACACATAGTAATGTATATATTTTGGATTAAAACAGAATTATTATATCCTAATAAAACTAATTCTCTTCAAAAAATTTTATTTTTGGCAAATACTCATAGGGAATTATTTTGTTAGACATAAACCTTTACTATTATATTTTAGGATCTACTTTATTTTAAAATTTAGGTAACGTCATTTTAAATCACTTGACTGTAAAGATTTTTTTTAAATTTCAATGTATTAGCAGTAAAAAAATAAAAAATAAATTCGCCGCATGGCCGTGCGGGCTGGACTCTGACTGCCTCTTAAAAGCAACCAAACAAAAAATAATTTTTTTTTTTTTTTTTTTTTTTTTTTTTTTTTTTTAAGAGGTTGGCGGACCTCTTTTTTGCCTTCCTTGCCCCGTCCACATAGACTATTGATCTGTGCGTGGATCGTATTAGACAAAGTAAGGGGAATGCCATGAAATGGCAACCTAATCTGATAAATGTGGTGCATCTCATAGCACAAGCACCACTAGTTATATATCGGTACCCATAGTGATTATATACTTGCTTGTCACCCAGAAAATTCTCTATATGTTTGCATTGGGATTTTCATATCATTATCTTAAAAATACTCCAGGTTCTTACAAAACTGGTATTTTTCACATTTCAGGAGAGTAGGAACATTTAGTCTAACTTTGTTTACATGAAGTAAAAGAGATTTTTTTATTATTATTTAGATTTTATCCTATTTATACCAATAAATATGGCCGATAATTACATCAGTTTTATTTTCTTTGATCCAAAAGTTTGAAACTTAGGAATTGTGTAATGCTCTGGTCTAATATTAAACTCTTGGAGGGTTAATATTTTCAGAAAAATTTTCACTTGGTTAGGTGGCTAAATATGATCAATATATAGGCCTACATGATCGACTATATGTCGCCACATAACTCGACGAAAGGCCTTAAAATAGCTGGGATAGGTGAGGGGGAGTGTAGGTACTTTTCCAAAAACATTGTGCTGGATATTCTTGCAAGTAACATGAACTGGATAAATCATGTTAAACAGAGATAGTGGATTGTCGGGGAAAAGGAGAGAAAAAGCCACATTGTTAAAACAAAAAGTATATGGAAGATAAAAGTTCCATCACACATTCAATGTTTTCATAAGCTATTCATGAAAATTTCCATATGTGTTTTGTGCATGTTAAAATTGTTTCAGAACAAAAAACTGAGTTAAAGCCCAAAAGTCTGAAAAAAACCAAACGTGAAACATACAGGGTGATTCACGACGAAGTGCAGAAATTTCGGGAGCTGATTCTACACATGAAAATAAACAAAAAAAGTCATATAAACATACGTCCAAAAATCTTTCGGTTAGCCGCTAGCCGCCATTTTGTTTTTTATACTTAATAATTTTTATCTCCGTAATGAATTGATGGATTTACTTCATATTTGGCATGGACCTTTATCACAAAAATGGTAATTTCTAGAAAAATAATTATTATTTTCTAATGTTTATTTTTAAAATGGCGGCCATTTAAATATTTTAAACTCAAATTTCTCAAAAACAAAATATTTTGTCAAAACTTTATTTCAGACAAAAAAGTTGACAAATTAAATTATCTAAACAATGATACCAAGTTTGTAGAGATCTGACCATAAATAACGGAGTTATGGAGATTTTTCTATTAAAATAACCTAAATTTGCATTAATTATATAATGCAAAATCCATGTTTTTTTTCAGAAAAATCCCAATAACGCCGTTATTTGTTGTTAGATCTTTACAAACTTGGTATCATTGTTTAGATAATTTAATTTTTCAACTTTTTTGTCTGAAATAAAATTTTGACAAAATGTGCCATTTTTGGGAAATTTGAGTTTAAAATTTCAAAATGGCCGCCATTTTGAAAATAGACATAGGAAAAAAATAATTATTTTTTTGGAAATTACCATTATTGTGATAAAGGTCCACGCCAAATATGAAGTAAATCCATCAATTCATTACGGAGATAAAAATTATTACGTGTAAAAAACAAAATGGCGGCTAGCGGCTAAACGAAGGATTTTAGGAGATATGTTTATATGGCCTTTTTTGTTTATTTTCATGTGTAGAATCAGCTCCCGAAATTTCTGCACTTCGTCTTGAATCACCCTGTATTAACTGTGGCCCGCAGGTAACGTCATGAATGCCGGCAGGAATAGTGGAAACATTCGTCTGCACCTAGGCTACACCTACTTTTTACAATATAATACTTGGTATACATTTTAAACATTGCCAGTAGACCATTGATATATTTTAAAGTAATAATATAGAATTATACTCGCCTACGGCTCCGCCCCCATGCCCCCATTTTGGGTTGCCCCAAATTCGTTAATTGTTCTAAGTCTTAAGAACTGAACAGGCTAATTGAGGCCTCCACCCCCAACTCTATCCTTATCTTCGCTGACTTAGTTTAATAGTTCTGGAAGTCTAAAACATTTAAGATATTCTCTTGATATTTAAAGCTTAAATTGATACTTTTCTTTTATATTTTATATTTAATGCTCATGGTATGTGTGTGTAGCTAAATTTCAGGCATCTAATTGTCATAACAGTAAATAAAAAATATTACAAAACTCAATTTTTGTGAAAGAATTTTGAAAATACACCCCTTTTTTGGTGAAGAGAGTGAAATGCTACAGAATCTTAAGGGGCGAGCTTATAGAGAATCTAAAAATAATATAATGCTGACAAAAAGTATATCGGTATGGCAGTACCTTTATCGGGTTTAACAAAATCACCAAAAACTATACATAAAACAGGTTAATAATTTAGTATTTTCACAGTTTTTTTACTAACCTTGGATTGAAATCGGCCTTTGGCTGCTTCTATAGTAAAAGCTAGATATATTCAGAGTGTATACAAAATTTGAGGCATGTATGTGTTATAAAAGTAAACGATAAATATTGAAATAGAGTAATTTTGGTGAAAGAATTTCGATATTGTGAAAGTACGCCCCTCTTTACAGGTGGAGGGGGTGAGATACGGCAAAATTGCATAGGACCGAACTTGTAGAGCGTCTAAAATAGAATATAATACTGGCAAAACAAATTTCAATATTGCAGTATATTTGGCAGGGTAAAGTAATTTACAAACACTTAACACGAAAAAATTTTAAGAATGTTTTGTTTTTTTTAATTTTTTTAGACTTAATTATAATTGAGATTGGTCAATGGCTACCACTGTGGTAAGATCTAGTTGAGACCATAATGTACTAAAGTTCAAGCATCCGTGTGCCATGTTAGTAAATAAAAATATTAAAATAACGAGATTTTCTTGAAAAAATTGGTAATTTTGAAAGTATGCCCCTTTTTAAGGGTGAAGGGAGTGAGATACGGAAAAATTTCACGAGACTAAACTTGTAGAGCGTCTAATTCCTGACTATGAACGTTCCCTCATATTCGAGATACATATTCAAAAGTTACAGTGTATTTAGAAAAGCCTTACATAGTGTAGATTTTACCATGAAAAAATAATTTTTTTTAAAGAGGTTAAAATTAGAAAATTCAATGTTTTGGGATTTTCTATTTGTATTGACCGTACAAACTACGTGTGTACCAAATTTCAAGTTTCTAGCTCATTCGGACTAAAATTACGATTTCTCTATTTGACCGGAACCAACTATTTGCCACTATTTATGTTCACGAAATTGGGAAAAAGTGAAAAATGTATTTTTGGATTAAACGGGAAGAAATACGGCAAAATATGTAGGAATCAAGACTCCAAAGTTTTAAAAAGATTCCCTAAAATCCGAGGAGGAACTTACTAAAAGTATGTAAATTAGTAACACCAGCCCCGACAATAGCTGAATTCATATTTTTAATAGTCTCTTAAAAGAAGGTAAGGTCCCCAATTTCGAGTTTTCGGTAACTATTCTGGTCCTGTAATAAATATGTTTTGATAGCTAATGTGTAGAAATACGGCAAAATGAAAACTGTAAGCCATTAATAAAATATTTCAGTCATATTCAGCAACATTTTTCAATAGAACCAATCGTTTAGTCAGTAGAGTGGAAAAACTGAAAACGCGATTGCACAAAAATTAGTCTGGAGATTTACGCAATTGGTGCGATGTACAACAAAAAGACACAGGACCAAAATCTAGTTCATCCAATTCAGTACCGTAGTAGTCTCAAATCTATAAATGGCCTAACCGTTTAGCCGCTAGAGCTGAAATACTAAAATTACAATTTCTCTAGTTGGCCAAAAGCCACTACTTATTTATCACAAAACTGGGAAAAAGTAAAAATTTAATTTTGAGAGTAAACGGAAAGAGATACGGCAAAGTATGTTAGAATCAAAATTGTAGACATTAAAAAGACCTATAAAAGTTGTCATTTAAACATTTTTGTAGGACAAACCATTTAGTCGCTAGGGCCCTAAATCTAAATATAAATTTCACAAAAATCAGTTTGGAGGGTTAACGGTGCGATGTACGACAAAAAGTCAAAGGACCAAAATTGGAGATCATCCAATTCCCTATCGTAATATTGCTCTCATATTTCAGATAAGACTAACCGTTAGGCCACTAGAACTGAAATACTAAAATTACGATTTCTCTAGTGGACCGGAACCGGTATTTTCCCACTACTTACGTTCACAAAATCCGGAAAAAGTAAAAATGTATTTTTTGAGTAAACGAGAAGAAATGCATTTGGCAGCTAAAGCTGAAATACTAAAATTACGATTTCTCTAGTGTCCCAGAACCGCTATTTTCCCACTACTTATGGTCATAAAATCCGGAAAGAGCGAAAAATGAATTTTGTGAGTAAACGAGAAGAGATACGGCAAAATATTTAAATGGCAAAATTGTAGATATTAAAAAGATCTATCGAAATAAATCTTTAAAAAGTTTTTACGACCATCCGTTTAGTCACTAGAGCCCGAAAACCGAAAACGGCATTTCATTAAAAACGCTCTGGAGGCTTAACGGTGCGAGATACGATAAAAAGTCACAGGACCAAAATTGTAGATAGTTAAATTCCCTATCGTAGTATTGTTCTCAGATTTTAGATAGGACGAAGCGTTTGGCCGCTAGAGCAAAAAAACTAAAATTACAATTTCGAAAATCCGCCATTTTGAATTTTTTTTGGTAGGTTAAAATAAAAAATTTGCAAGTTTAAGATTTTACACTTAGCATTGACCGTTCAGGCTAGACGTATGCCAAATTACAAGTCTCTAGCTTAAATGGTTACGTCAGAACTTCGTATCCCATATAAGTGAGTGAGTGAGTGAGTGAGTCAGTTACACATGGGGCTGTATATATTATAGACTAAAAGGTAAGGAAACAGAGAGTTGGAATAAATTTGAACTTAAATTAGGTATTAAATTGCTAGGCCAAGTATTAAAAATGTTAAACTAGTTATGCACATTAATATTTCAAATTTAACATAAAGTACTTCTTACGTATGAAATTTATTATGTAGTTGACTGAGAAAGAAACTTAATTTAACTAAGGGGTCTTACAACCCTTAAGTTGTCTATAGCTTTCATGTTTAAGTATGGGATTCATACTGTATTCTGATTTGAAAATATTTCTTTGCTATCCAACACATTTGCCTGTGATTGAAGTTTGATTTTCTAGTTAATCATTCCTTGCTAATTGTTCAATCTTCTTATTTTTTGCATGTTCTGTTCTGAAATGTTGCTTTTCTTGTTTATGTTCATATTATTGTTTTATTCTATGTTATTTTGCATGTCGCTTTAAAACCTTTTCTCTAATGATAGTCTTCTTTTCTGTTGTAGCGACCTTCGAGATTCCTGTAGTTCCTGGTAATTCCTTTTCCTTTACTTTTTAAAAACCAGTTCTGTTTCTCTATACTATTTTTCAAATAAGTTTAACTTTATTAAAAAGTTAACAATTTTTTAAGTTGGCCCATTTGTAAGTTGATTTATTACAAAAATAAATTACCGTACGCACAATAATTAACACACTGCTTGTCTGTTTAATGCATTTCCTCAAAAAATAAGAATTATTGAAAACAATTATTGTAAAAGTGTCTTTAACTACTTTATGCGAGGATTTTGTTGCATTTACCTCAATATTTGTGTTATATAATATATGCCATTTGTCACAGCCCACTTCCATTAAAAAAACATCCCCATCTCCACAAACCGGGAGCATGATAAAGTTTTTTAGTTTTGAGGCTCAGAAATGCCAAAAACACTGTTCCTTACGTACTTCACTTCAACTTTTACTTTACAACATACAATTAATTTAAAAAAATTTTAATTTAATTTTAAAATTAAAAAAGGGGACGATTAGATTTGTTACAAAATGATTAATTTCATTTTTTATATCATGTACAACTTACCCAAATTAATGTGTGCAATTTAAAAGAGTTCAAAAGTTTAACATTTAAGAATTGTATAACTTACCTTCAACAGTTGCGGGAAAAACTGGTTCCTATATTATTCTCTGGAAAATGTGTGGAACCTTATCTTCCCTAATGTATCTCACTAAAACTTATCTATGTAACCCTGGATGGGGTTGATTACTTATGTAAAACGGTGAAACAATCAACATACAGGCACCTTTTCTTAATATTCTTATTGAAAATAATCCAATTTCCAAATTGTATATAAAATTACTTTGGTTTTGCTCAATTCTTGCATGGTTATTGTTTTACTTTGCCCTGCTCATTAATTTTTCTTTTTAAACCTTCCCTATAAACCTGACCTCTGGTGTCCTATGGGGGGTAATTAAAAGAGCTTCTACTGTTTACTTTTAATTAGTAAATAGCTGATACCCGGCATGCCTTGCAATGCCAACTAGAGGAATTTTTTGCCCTTCAGGTGAGCTCGTTCGCTATGCTCACTCGCCGTCAGATTTAGTTCTTTGGCTGCGCTCAATCGCATTGGGATTAGCTTGTTCGCTACGCTCACTCGCACCAAGTCTATAATATCCTCTAGTTTCTTATTACCAACTTTCCCTCGATGATAAAAGTTATGTGTTTTCAAATGAAACAACATATTTTTTCTGGTTTCTCCTGTTCACTTGTAACTGTCATTGTATTTCCTTTCCATATTATTTAAGAGTTTTATTTGCTCTGACAACAGTGGTTAAGGATAGCAAAATACCAGGTTTCCCAGATCACCCATTTAAAAATTAAATCATTTAAAAATTACTCATTTTAAAATTAAAAGATTCAATTTTTCACAAAAAACTCATTACACTAATTTCAATGTACGGTACGAGAAATAAAAAATTCAGACTGAAAACCCTAGTTTTAAATACAAACTCCCAATTTTTAAGGTATTTTAAGATTCTACATGTTATTTTATGGCATAAAATCTATAAAGGAAACTGTGCAGAAAAGTAAAATTAATCATGTGATATTATGAAATAGTATTTAAAGTTAAATTTTTAGACATTGTTGTATGTTGTACTATTTCCTAAACCTAAACCGTTTGGATTTATAGTACATGTTAAATTGTAAATATGTCTTATATAAGTAACCTGTAGAATCCTAAAAGTCATAAAAAGTGGAGATTTGTATTTAAAATAATGACTTCCGGTTAGGATTTGCCTCTTCTGCTACACCCTGTACATTGAACATTACTGTCAATCGACCTGTAATTGTTCAATTTGTTTATTTGAAAAATTAATTAACCTATGTTCATTTTAAAAGGGATGTACGGGTGGTCTGGGACCAAGGAGACTATAGGCCAGGACCAGGAGAGCCGCATCCCATAAGAGCAATGGTGTCACTTTCTGCGACATCCATGGATGTCGCCTACCGGCAAGTGTTGCCAACAAAACAGCGAACAAAAATCGTTCTCGTTTGCGTTGGGAATTTTTTGTCTCAACAATTACTAAAATAAGGAATTTCAAAGCAAAATAGGGTAGAATTTATGGTTTTAGATTTACCTTGATTGATAATTTGTAATTTGGTCATTACCTAATGGTTTGTTATCAACTAATAATCCAAATTAAAAGTAGAGTAATATGGCGTCGTTACGATAAATATCGTACCCGTGTCAAGACTGCTTCATTCTCTTTCTTAATCAGCTGTGTAATGGTAAATATTATAACGTAACTTGACTTCCGTTTTAGTTTAGACGCTTCATATCCGGAACACAAAAAAAAAGCTATACGGCTGACCTTGGAAGAAGTTATGCTTCTTCCTTTACAGACCTTGGTCTGGGACATCCGAGTACTTGTTACTATATATGTATAGAGTAGAGAGTGGATTATCCAAATTAATTGGAATTGGGGGTGTTTGGATAATCAAATACAAAAATTAGTTACCATTTATAACCACAAAACAGTTTATTGACCATTAAAAAAAAAAAAAATACTGAATAATTTATAGGCCTCAGTAAAAAACTGTACACACTTCCTTGTATTTGAAGACGCACTATTTTTGCCGTTTCGCAATAGGTGTTTTGAATACTCATAACATACACTGAATTAATGAGCACTTTCCAGCTAATCAACTTTCAGATAATCAACTCTCCACTGCATCATAACACAACTACAACTAATCTACTTTATTGTTAATAATTTTAATTATTTACCCTTCCTCTGTGTACCCATGATTTGAAAAAAAATGTTCACCACACTACACTAATCACCTGTTTTTGTGTTGTCATTTTGATGCTGAAAATATCATATTACCACTAACTATACAAGTGGATAGACTTTTCATCTGATGCATTTCTTTGGTACCGAAGTTAGTCAAAAATAAACCATCGAAATTGATAAAATACATTTAATAAGGCCTATAGTTTTTGTACTAATACAGAATGTAAAAAAACCTTAATGTAAATAGTTAACTGTTTCAATTTGATGAAACTTTATATATAAAGTTATAAAAGAAGAAAAGTTATTATACTAAAATAGTAGGGGAAAAATAGACTTTGACCTCGGACAAATTGTACTCCCAAATTTTAATGTTTTATTGAGATAGTAGGTGTAAAATCAATAACATATCAAAAGTTTACCGAAATTCCTCCATGGGAAGTTCGCCATGCTGGCGAATTTTCAAAATGGCGGACAATACCTTTTTTTATCAAGTTATTACGACTTTACTTCAATGAAAAACCACTGTAAGTCAAGTTTCTTGATTCATCTGAGTACATAAGGATGAGTAGTAACTGTATATGAAGCAAAAAAAGCACCCATGTAGCAGCAAACCTGCGTAATCAGCAAAATTCCAAAACAATTTTAAAATAAATTTTAATTTTCAAGAAACCACAAATGCAGGTATGTATAGGTTTTCTGAACTTGTAGAGTTTTATGCAATCACAATTAAATAATAACCAATAAAAATACCACTCATGTTTTATTAAAATATATTGATTCATTAATAAGATAGATGTAGTATTTATTGATTTCTCAAAGGAATAACACAGGAATCTTCATATTCTGAATTTTAAGGTACTTCCTTCTTTTTAAACCTAATAAAAAATTTAATATATCAAATTTTACATTTTTTAAAGACTCCCGAGTATTATAAAATAATAATCTGAATAATACATGTACTCCCGTCGCGTCAGACCTGCGTACTCAGCGAATTTTCATCGGAATTCATTATTTTTTTATTTATTTTGCTCCATAAACACCATGGGAATTAGTAATTAGGTTTGCTGCTATGGAAATGTAGCCAAATATAAGTCAAATCCTTCCTTCATAGTGGATATACGTAGAAAATTGTACTCAGTTATGTTTATAAATAAACGAGATACAGGGTTGGTTTGATGTTCCATTACCATAACATGGAAAACATAGACTATTATTGTATTTTCATTATGATTTTTTTGAATTCGTAATCAGTTAAGCCGAGTTGCAAGTTAAAATTTCTAAATTCCCTGTCTTTCAATCCCTTTTAAATGGCTGCAGTTTAAATTGTTATTTTTTTACTGAGATAAGAATATGTTAACAAATCTTTTTGAACCTTTTGAAAAATTACCATCCCCGTTCGAATAATACAAGTATACTGGATGGAAAACTCATTTGAAAATAGATTTGGTCTTACACATTTTTAGAGTATTTAATTTAAATCAAAAGTACCTGTTAAAAGTTATTAGTACCATCCGGACACATTTATGTTGCAAATAATTTATAATTACTTTTTAATATTTTTTTGAAGGATATGATTTAACTGAAAAATTTGATCGTCTGCCATTTCGAACTCGGTTGTCCTTTTTAGGTCGGGTTTGCGGCTTTGTATTCTACTAAACAAGACCTTTAATTTGATGTACATATCAACCTGTGCTTACATTGAAAATTTTCTTCTAACTCCTGGTGGGCCATCCCCCATTAGTCCTAAAATGTTATGAATTGTCTGAAAATTTAGCATTGGCGACAAAAATAAGATATTTGAAGTTTAATTTCTCTAACTAATTCCACACATAACCTACAAGAGGTGAGGTGCTTCATAAGCCACCCAACCCATTTAACATGGTAGGTATATGAGATTTTAAAAATGGTAGATTTTTACTAATTTCCCATGGTCCAATTTTGGTAAACTTTTTTTTCCACGTTTACTACTTGGCACTTGACCCATTAACGACAAAATTTTTGGGAGTACAATTTGTCCGAGGTTCGGCCCTATTTTGTCGTATATTTCCCTGACTAAAACATTGATCAGCGACGAAAAGTTGTTTTATGCAATAAAGAATTTGTCTTTTGGCAGGTTAATCTTTCCGCATCAGATATTCTTCAATAAATGTTACAACATGGTTTTAAATTACCTTATCATTACAATGGCATTATATAGTCATATCAGTTCACGGCAATAACAAAAATGAAATCAAATGTTTACAATAATGCAGCTCATTTTACAGTGCTGCAAAACATATCATGACAAAAAGAAATAGAATACTTAATTACAAAACAATTTTTGCTGAGTTAAGAGGAGTGGGAGGGTTGATTTTATCTATAGTTTTTGTACTCATACAGAATGTAAAAAAAACCTTAATGTAAATAGTTAACTGTTTCAATTTGATGAAACTACCACGGTTCAAACTTGCACTATTCGGTGCAAACTTAAATTACATTAACTGGTTAAAATATGTCCATACCTCATATTCTTGTACCTCATATGCGCCACAGGAGATCGATCGCTCCAGTGTAAATCGGTTTCAAACACGCCTCTGATATGAGAAGTATATTTTTCGGTACTGTATATAGTCAATGCTATTACAGTCATACATTTGTAATTTTTATATCTGTGGGCTTATAAAGTCAGAAGTTCTATTTAGTTGGTATTGCCAAATCTTTTTCCAAACTTAAATTACATTAACTGGTTAAAATATCTCCATACTATTTTGCGTTTGGTGGCTGGGAAAAATCCAGTTTCCATCCAAAAGCTCTTCAAAGTTTCCATGTTTTATTACCACCTTATGGACTTTTTTTGTAGCTAAACGGGACAAAAACCAGCTAATAACTGTAGAAATAAACCAATATATTAATTTTTTTACCAGTGGTTCATTTAATTTAAACCAGGGTGCAGTATTCGTTGGCCTGGCAAGTGAGTGAAACGAACGAGATAATCTTACAAGTTTGCAAGGTAAAAAGTTTACTGAGCAAGTTAACTAAATCCCCCGGTACTGGGTTTAAAAATAGAAACAGAAAAATTAAAAGCAATGCCAAAAAAATTGCTGAAAATTATTATTTCAGAACCAATTTGGATCTTCTAACCTGAAAATTGTTTAAGCTGATTCTAAATGAAAAATTTTATTTTATGTTCTAGACTTTTCATCCACTTTAAAATGTTGTTGGATCATACCTATAAACACAAACCGGTTTTTTTCACAATCATATAATCACTTTAACTTTTAGACAGGACGCATTGTTGAGTTTTTGTTTCTATTTGATGCTCACAACATTCAATTTAGCTTGGAGGTATTGTTCAATATTTGTGACGTGTATTACTGTTGTGTCACAGCTGTTACATTGAAGTGTGGGATTGGGGCCTGGGCAGTCGGCTGTACACCATCACAGCCGAGACCGGCTACGGCAGCCAGCTGTGGTGCGATGACAAGCGTATCATCACGTATCATTCGTCCGAGAGCGCAGCTGGCGGCGGAGTTCTTATACTTGGCTTCTGGTGACTCAAATCAAAACAGTGGTGTAACCATCCCGTCTGTGATCAATTCGAACTCTCGTAAATTTCAGTTCGAAATCAATCCATAAATAGCGATACATTTCAGTTATCCTGACCTAGAATCATTATTAAATTGAATCTTTCCAAGCCAGTTGGTATACTGTCCTGTGATTTAACGAATTGATGATTTTCCGTCAATGAAAGTCAGTTAGATAGATTATTGTTTTTATAAAACTGGATCATAAAAAATATTTGTAAGTTTAAGTTGTTAAAGCGATTATTTGATTATTTTTTTACTCAAGATTTTGTTACAATGATCAGTGCATATTTATTGTTTTATTATTTATTTAATCAATATGAATGTTTTACAAGCAGGCTTACCTTAAAAAGAATCGTTATCATTGAATCTGCAAGGCTATACATTTTATGCGCAGGTTCCACTTTTTAAGAAGATGTTAAAGCTGAACTATTAGACTGTAGATCTAAAATACAATCATCGTTAATCAACAATTCTTGCTGTTTTATACCTTCAAACGGTAGCAGATCAAGGCTTCTTATACAAATACAAGATGTTGATCTAAATTTCATGTGGCGTGTTAAAGACAGTAACAGTTAGAATTTTTAAGTTATTTACTGTCAAAATAGGTAAAATCGAATTCTTGTCATTTTATTTATTGTTACACAAAAAAATTTAACTAAAATGTGTTGGAAACATCTTTATGTTTGATTTTTTTGTTTATTTTGGAATTGTACATTAAAAATGTAACATCGGAATATGCTGCCATATTGAAGTATCAATGAAAAAACAATGTTTAACATTTTTCGTAAGAGCCTAAAGTTTTTGTTTGTTTGATTCAAAATATGCGATCAAGATTTAAGTTTTATCATCCAATGATAGACTAACATTTGAGATTTAGTTGTCTGATGCCTAAAATATTCTAATAAAATAGCTGTGTATACACAGAGACAATATTACTTATATTCTAAATATAAGTAAAGATAACTAAACATTAAATTATCAAAGATTATTTACATTTAAAAAATCAAAGAGTATAAAGAAAAATAACTTTAAAGGGCATTAACTTTCAATTTTGTCATTTTATATTACTATTGCCACAAGAAGTATATTTAAATTAAATAACTGTGATCTTTTTCTTTCTGGAATTTCTCTCTTTCAAAGTAAAATTGAGATCCTAATTTTAGGAAAGATCAACAATTTATCTAGTGTATTGTTTTCATAGTTTGATTGTGACTTGTAACGCTCCTTTCACACATCACGTTTTTAGCCGTGCGGGAAAAACCGCACAATTTAAAAACAGACCAAAACACCGTACAAGTAATTGTCAGCTAGTTAAAAACCGTAAACGTGCCTGTGTGAAAGGTCTCATAAGATTCTATTGAAATGTACGCTGTGCGATTTTTAATCGTACGGGCAAAACCGTGATGTGTGAAAGGAGTGTTAGTGCTGCTTTGTGTTGTTTTTATTTTCACACAAATGCAATGCACGAAATGCATAATATTTTTGAATTAGTTTATAAAATTTGTTACAGGTAACCTTTGTGCATAATGTTGCACATTAAAGCAATTAACTTTTTGATTGAAATTGTCATTATTATTAGTAATATTACCAAACAATAAGAAAGTTGAACCTTTCTTTGTACATTTTGTTCTTTGGACGTTAGACTGATGAGCATAATTTTTGTTCTTATTCTTCCTTTTACTTATTATTTTCATGATGATAAATTCTTATACAGCACATAATAAATGTTTACTTTTTATTTTAGTTGGTTTATAACCAGTGTTTGGGCAATGTAGTATTTTTGCTGGATTTATTACTTACTAGCTAAATGGCTGTGCTCCACCATAGTAAAACTACTTAGTATGCCAAAAGTGAGATTATCAAAAACAAACTCCTCACAGCTGATGATTTGAAATTTTAACTAAATTTTACTCTTCCATAAGAATTGCACTGTGTGAAATTATAAAGGGCTAAACCTGAAGGACGCTGTGCATTTGAAGGGGATTCTGCAAATCCACGCATTATTTTCTTTAATTCGACCTTTAATTGGAATGATTGGTTTAGGACACAAAACTTTAAGGTTTTGGTACTATGTGGTAAGGACAGTTTTGTAGAAAATTATATTGTGAAGAAAATGAAAGAAGCGTCACTTCGATTTCTCTTCTCATTACAAAATTGTAGTTGTTTTTCTTTTATTGTGCAACTTTAACTCAAAAGGGGCGAAGAGCGGATAGCTCAAGGGGGATTTTCTGGTACTTTTGAGAAATACCTAAACATTTTATCACCGTTTGTCAACTGCGAAAAATGAAGCTCCTTGGAATCACTTCCTACACAAACCTCTGAAATAGCTTATGCTACAGTTCAAAGCCAACTAGCCTTGTCTATTTTATTGTACAAAGTAGGCAAACAAAACTTGTCATTAATTGCATTAGTAGTTCATTTTACTTCATGAATGAGAATTACACTAATATTCAGTAGATTTCGTTCAATCTTAGAATTTATTATATTTTTTATAGCATACTGAGGATACAATTTTAAATCATCTTCTATATTTTAATTAGCAAGCATATTTCGTTTCCTCCTTTTTTCCCAGCTCGTTTGCATTAGGCCTATAGGAGAAATCCGTGAATACCGTTAGAAAGTTATAGTCCTGTAGATGAACAGAATCTCATTCTAATTCTTATTGGACTCCAGGGCTACCCCCCCACAGGCTTTCAGTGTTAATCTTATGGATTAAGGAGAGTTCTTAGACAGCAGTTGTAAAAACAACTGCTAGAAAAATAGGAAGAAAAGATGTTTCAGTTATCAAATGTTTTAAAATTCTTGAGTCCAGATCAACTGAAATTTTGGTCGAATTTTGATCAGGAGGCAATCTCTCGTTCACATTATTGTGCCAGCCATTTAGAGATTAATAGTATTAAATCCAGGATTAAGCGTAATATTAATGTATTACTGTAGTTATATTTTAGGTTTAATTTTGTATATGTTGGTTAGTCTAAAGTGTTAATTATTACATAATAATAATAATACAACCACATTTAAACAGTAAACTAACATAATAATGAATTGCAAATCACTGCCAAATTTTTCTCATAGGGCAATATTAATTTATTTACTACATTCATGAGTTAAGTTTCCAATGATAATGTGGACATGACATAATATTTTACATTATATTTCTAGGATATTAATACAAGTGTTCTAAATGTTATTATCAGCTTATGAATGTTCCATAATATTGAGTAGTAAAATTGGATTTAAAAAATGAGTGTTTAATGTAACAATGTCAATATTAACTGAAAAAATTAATGGCCTGAAAGTTTAAATTTAGTTTATCTTGAAGGATTAAATCTAAATTAAACTTTGAACTGGTTTCACTAGGAATAATTATTCATACTTATATTCTCACTCCAACAGTAGATTTTCTTTATATAAGTATCACTAATCCGTTGTTTTATAAACAGGATTGTAAATAAATAAGTAGATAAATCCACTATTCATAAAATGCAGACATGTGCAATTATTTTCTGTACTGATGTGAAATAATGTAAATAATATACAATATTTGCAAATCATATTTGCTGACATGAAATATTTTTACAAGTTCTCTGTTGTGTATAAAGTTTTCACCTGATAATTTTTAACAAACTAATGTCAAGTACATTAAAACTACTCTTTCTTAAGACATCAGACATTCTAATCCTATACTATAATACGAGGAATGTCTGAAGGGATGTGTGTTCCACGATCTCGAAATCTAGCTGTCAGATTTTGCTTAAACTTTGCAATTAAAAGTGTATTGGCCCAAAAATAAGTTTAGAAAAGGTCTCTATCCCAGGAAAAATCGAATTTGGTCTATATTTAAGTTTAAAAATCGTAATTTTTAACATTGGTCTTATGGGTTGCTATTTTGGTAACGAAATAACAACGAAAGGTATACAAAAATAAAGGAACATTAATATTAAGCAGACTTTTTGAAACAGCTGTTAACTGTGGAGAGGTATAGTTGGTTGTTGGGGGAAATTTAATAGCTCTAATGACACTATATCAAAACTGAATTTTAAAAAACGAGCAAGGCTCGGTTAACCTGGTACTTTTCTTATTATCTATTTAAGTTGTTTTTGAAAATTACAAATTGCATAATTTCTTCATAATTCTAATGAAGATTAGTTTGATTGCAACGAGTAACCCATAACCCATTCGAAATTATTGCACAGGGTTAAATAAGATGCATTGTCCCTGGAGTGATTCTTTTGATAATAGGAGGCTTAAATTGGTAAGCGTTGTTACAGACGGAACGACGGGACCATTTTCGTTGATGCGACTGACAAGCGTAGCTAGCGGCTGCAGTTGGCTACTGTAGTGAGTCTGGTTTGAGGGCTAGAGATGTTCAATATTTTTGTTTCAGTGACAATGTAACCGATGTATCGGTCTCTGTCAATGATATATCGGTGACAAGACACTGGAGCAATTTTTGACAGCAAATTTAGTGACAGGCGCAAAACACCACCGCGCAGGCACACAATCCGTAGCTACACGCCGATCGGCTGACTCGTCACCGAAAGATGAGGCTGCCTTCGCTTCGGGCCGAGTCGTAATAGTTTGGGTGGAATCACAGGCCTGCAGTTCTGTCACTAATCTGATCTGCCAGCAACAACGTCAGGCCAAGTCGCTGTCACCGATCGATATAGAACTTTTGGATTCAGTGCCGTAGTACCAGTGCTGTAACAGACACCGGGAGTAAATATCGGCGACAAAGTGGCCAATCAGAAGGTGGCTCTGGATACACTGTAGTCTATTAGCGTTACAACATATAACACTGGTACGGGTCGCATCGTAATGGTTCAACTGGAATCTGGCAAGATATTAAGTTTTGGTAGACAATACAGAAAATTATAGACGTTATCAAAAATTATAGAAAATTATCAAATTTTGCTCACGAACTTTTACTTCCACAAATTACTAACTGTCATTTGTTACTCGCATATAGTGACTTTCTCAACAAAACAAAAATATCTAAAATCCGTTTATTCAGCTCCGCGGTCTCAGGTCTGACCTCGTTCTCACCACCACTCGTGGCTCTGTCACCGATTGAAGTCACCGATATTTTCTTGTCACTGGAACTGATGTCACCGATATTTGAAAGTCACTAGATCGCACACCTCTACTGGGGGCAAACTCAGACGCATTCATGGAGTGATCAAAGTCAATGTTGCATATATTTAGTCGTTTGTCGTAATGTCTTCAAAGAATTCGGAACTGCTGTTTACACTTGAAGAAGATGAAAAGCTGCTAGAAGGGGCTTTTATATTACCATCTTAAAAGAGCCCTGTTGTCTTGTTACAACATATGTCATGGGTACCAACTCGTGGCGCAAATAACATTTCTCTCCCTTCTTCATCCTTAACTACCCCAACTAGAAGGTATAAAAAAACACCTACTTCTGCCTCAAACTCATAGTACCGCTTAACCACATCAGCTTAACAATGGACCATAATCGCTCTAGAACAATCACTTCAGCGGCAATGACGTGTTTATCACAAGAATCGCTCAAGGGACAATGCACCTGTAAGCCAGGATCTTTAAAAAAGAGACCTAGCCCCCTGTCCTAAATTTTTCTTCTTAATCAGCTGTTCTAGCTAAAAGACAAAAGCAGGACCGCTTCAGTTATTTCTTTTACCCCCACAGTTCAGAGTAGATAATAGTGCAAATGACTTTGTTGCTTCTCCTGGTTGCCATTGAAGCCTCCTGAAGCCCTTTTCGTTAAATTTTATATGGCAAAAAGAGCATATTTGTTTTTCAAAAACCAAAAAAATTCATAGACATAAAAAAACATCTTTTTCAGTGTTCAGTGATTATGAGAGGACCATGTGGTCCTAATGTTCACCTAAATAAAGAAGTATTTTCATTTTGATTGTTTGGCTTATTGGCTGATTCAAGAAGTGGAAAACTGGGATAATCAAAATCTGCGCTCTGATCGCACATTAATTTTTAACGGGGGTATTACTTTTTATCTTGAGATGTAAAACTTAAGATACGGTAATGTAATTTTATAAACTACACAATATCAATGACAGCTTCTCTTTAAAATGATCGTTTCTTTTAAAAAGTTTTAGATATTTTTTTGGTGTCACACCAAACTACTTATTTTTATAAAAATTTTCAAAACTGAAGCAATACGATTTCAACAAAATTACTTTAAGGCTGCGGTCTACCCCTGGCGCGCACCCAAATGCAAGGGTTTTTTAGAATGGTGTTATCTTATGCCAAATGTATCCTAGAGCTATAAATAAGGTGTCATATTAAAGAAGAATAACGGTACTAGTTTTCGTCTGTTACAATTTTGTAATTAGTTCATTAAAACTAATAGAAAACTTCAGTTAAAAATCGAGAAAAACAGATGATTTTAGACCGGTATAGCTGAAATTCGAAATTTTATTTTAAAATTCTAAAAAGATAGCCGACTAGATCTTTTTTTCTACTTTTAGAAAAAGTTAACAGGCAATCTCTATCTTAAGCGGTTAGTTTTAAAACACGATCCCCGTAAACCTCTGCATTTACAAAACTGAAAACAGATGATTTTGGACAGTTATTACTGAAATTAGAAATTTTATTTAAAAATTCTAAAAAGATAGCCGACTAGATAATATTTTCTACTTTTGGAAAAAGTTAACAGCCAATCTCTATCTTAATTGGTTAATTTTAAAACACGATCCCCGTAAACCTCTGCAGCCATCAAACTCGCCTAGCGCTACGGCCGCGAGGCCGGCATATTCGGCATTGTTGTTGTTTTTGTTTTGGTTGGGGTAGACCGCAGCCTTAAGCTTTACTTATAAATTGTATGGAATCATGTTTTTATTTTATAAAATTCAATCTAGAAATGTAAAAATTATTACCCAAAGCCTTTTTATGTTTTTTCCGTTAAAATTTGTATCACCTTTACACTTGTATCATATTTAAAAACAATAAACATAATTTATTATTATCTGTTTACTTATCTTTTTATTTATTATTTACTATTATGCCTCCGGTTAAAATCAGTGTTTTTTGTATTTTGCAAAACAGTTACTTTGTTTTTTCTCATCAACTTGAGAGTATTTTACTATTTTTCTAGTCCGTAAATGAAATGTTATGCAAAATGTAATGGATTATCGCTCCTAAAAACATTAAATATTTTAATAAAAATTAAAATTATTGATGAAATATGGAATTTTCAATTCTAATTAAAGCATTTTCACTACAAGCACATTTCACTCTCACTTAATTTGTCAATTACAAGTCTTATCACTTTAGTTTGAAAAGCATCAAGGTATATATTTGATATGTAAAAGTTTGGATGAAATCAATATATTATTTCTCTAAGATAAAGGTAGGATAATGTGATGTTAAATTCCACCAATCTATCTTAGATAGAATTTAATTCCTATCACTTAGATCTATTTAAATTTAAATAATAACCTTTGAACCTCTTGGGAAGTAATCTAAACAAAAATAATGGTAATATAAGCAATTATTTCTTAACTGTTAATTTCTTTTCTGCAAAATATCATAATTTTTCGTATTTACCATAATAACTCCAACACAAAATATCACAAGACATCACATTGCATCCAGTTATACTTAGTTGCATTCAAGTACAAAAAGTAACTCATTTCTTAGACTTTTTGCCATGCATATTGCTTATCTCAACCCTAAAGTTTCTACTGAAACCTCAAAAAGTTGGATACTCTTTGAATTGTTCTTATATAAAAAAATTGATGGTATATTTAAGACGATTTCATTCATGTTTCACTATGTGGGTGTAAGTTAGTGTTTAGTTTAAAAACTTAAGTTTAATAAATTATTAAATTATTTTTTCTAAACAAAAAAAAACTGTACTAAATTAAATTAATTGTGTGTAACAATGTTTATATTGTAAGTGATTATAGTAAATATAATTTTCATTTTCAAAGTCTGTGTGATTTTTCAAACCTTTGCCTTGATAAAATTTAGCTCTATGATGTAAAAAAATGTGTACTTAAATTCATCTGAGTAACTTAGTTGCAATCTAAGGGTTGTATAGTTGATTATTTTCATGTTTTAATGAAGTGTAAAACTTTGATCGTCCGCCAGGTACATCAAGGAAGTAAACCATGGATAACTTTATTTGTTTTTAACGAACACATTAGTTTTTGTGTTTGGCAGTGCTAGTAGGCTACCAACTGAACACTTGCTTTCTACTTTTATGGTTAAAGTTATCACCGCCTTATCTTTTGTCAGTCAAGTTTAGGAAGCAAATTTCGACAACTACCAAAGACAGGCTTTGTGCGCATGCAACAGCTATTCTAAAATAAACTTCTGTGTGTGAGCTTGTGTTTGATTCAGAATGATTGTAAAAAGGACAAATAAGCCAAACAAGGACAAAAATATAGGTTTTTGAGGTTGGGTGATATGTGTGGTCAGGATAGAAATAGTTGCAAGAGAAGAGAACAATCTTAAGTAGAAGGGCTTTGTTGAACAGTGCAATTGTGTGGAAACATTTTTACGGCAGTTTAGAGGAGAATTTGGTTGAAAATAATGATGAAAAATAGGTGACCAATGAAGATAATGAAAATAGCTTTGAAACAAACTTGGTTATTAAAGTACAGTAGTCTCAAAACTTAGCTCAGTGTAGACTCAAAAGTGGCCATTTTTTTTTTTTTTTTTTTTTTTTTTAATACACAAGTTATAGAACTGTTAAAAATAATAACACGCCTAAGTCGTTTTAAGAATAACTAGTCTAATTGTTGTTTTGGTGCAATACAAAAGTAATTAATTAAAGTTATTACTTATGTAATTGCCTTAAGGTATCAAAATAATCCTCAAATCAATGGATTTCCGGACATGTTTCGAGGGCACTACCCCTCATCCTCAGCTGCAAATCAATCATAAAAAGCCCATTTCAGTGGTTGTCAAATATTTAAAACATGAAATCACATGAAACACATACGGACACATTTCACACGAATAAAAACGAACTAACCGACGTCGGTACACGCACATTGACATAGGACTGTCCCGGGCGGATCTTGAAGGCCTACTCCTCCGCCTGCCTAAGATCCGCCCGGGACAGTCCTATGTCAATGTGCGTGTACCGACGTCGGTTAGTTCGTTTTTATTCGTGTGAAATGTGTCCGTATGTGATTTCATGTTTTAAAAATTTGACAACCACTGAAAAGGGCTTTTTATGTTTGATTTGCCGCTGAGGATGAGGGGTAGTACCCTCGAAACATGTCCGGCAATCCATTGATTTGAGGATTATTTCGATACCTTAAGGCAATTATGTAAGTAATAACTTTAATTAATTTCATATAAAGGTATCAAGGCTGTTAGAATAACAAAAGTAACATTTGGTTCTAAATCAACAACATCCGAGCAATCCAATATTGTGGAAATCAATAATCACAAAAACTATACGTATAGCTGTACATTAACAGATGTTTAAATTGTTCAACCCAAACCCAATGTTATTTTAATGGGAAATTTTCAAATTGAATTTGTGTATAGTGCCCTTATTTTATGTCTGATTTTCATAAATTTTTGGTGGTAACAACTGCAGCCCAAGCCCTATCCAACGACACCGAAAACTTGAATATTGGATGAAAATTTTTGGAGGAGTTCCCAGCACAAAAAAACCCGTAATGTATTAAATAAGTACTAGTCTACGTGTTGCTCGAAATCGAGCAATTTATTTTTATACAATACAAATAATACTTTTAGCTCTAAATCAATGACATTCGACAAATACAATATTGTGAATATCAGTAATCACTAAAACACACGTATTTACAGTTGTACATTAACAGATGTTTAAAATGATCAACCCAAACCCAATGTTATTCTAATCTGAAAATTTCAAATTTGATTTGTATACAGTGTGTTCATTTTTTTGTGCTCACCATTGGGATCTCGCAAACTATAAAAGTTACAGCAAAGGTCAAATTAGCAAAGTAGTGCGGAATTATAAGCTGAACAAAATGATGTGTAAAAATCCCAGATATTTCTACTGGTTCGTTCGCTGTGCTCGAAAAACTGTTTTTTGCTCAAATCTTCTTTTGCTTATAACTTTGTTATTTGTTGAAATACAAAAAAACTTTTTAGATAAAACTTTACAGAAATTTTACGTAGATTCTGAATATTAAAACTAACATTTTTTACTTCAAACGGTTTTTGAGATATTTTAGACAAGTTGATTATTTTAAATTCAAGTATGTATTTTTTTCATCATCATAAAAAAGAAATATTTTTTCTGATCACGAAAATACCAAATATGGAATATTTATTTATCATAATAATTATTTAATTATAAAAAAATGTGATTAATAAGCAACCCTGAAATGCTAATAATGAGGATGCTTCTAACATTCGGTGCAACAATGGTGTAAATCAGCTGTTTTTCATTTTGTGTTTCATATTTTGTTGCTTACATTGTTGATCAGCTGTTTACCGGCATCCGCGGTTCCCATGAAACGTGTAAATCAGCTGTTACATGGGATGCCGGTAAACAGCTGATCAACAATGTAAGCAACAAAATATGAAACACAAAATGAAAAACAGCTGATTTACACCATTGTTGCACCGAATGTTAGAAGCATCTTCATTATTAGCATTTCAGGGTTGCTTATTAATCACATTTTTTTATAATTAAATAATTATTATGATAAATAAATATGCCATATTTGGTATTTTCGTGATCAGAAAAAATATTTCTTTTTTATGATGATGAAAAAAATACATACTTGTATTTAAAATAATCAACTTGTCTAAAATATCTCAAAAACCGTTTGAAGTAAAAAATTTTTGTTATAATATTCAGAATCTACGTAAAATTTCTGTAAAGTTTTATCTAAAAAGTTTTTTTGTATTTCAACAGTTAACAAAGTTATAAGAAAAAGAAGATTTGAGCAAAAAACAGTTTTTCGAGCACAGCGAACGAACCAGTAGAAATATCTGGGATTTTTACACATCATTTTGTTCAGCTTATAATTCCGCACTACTTTGCTAATTTGACCTTTGCTGTAACTTTTATAGTTTGCGAGATCCCAATGGTGAGCATAAAAAAATGAACACACTGTATAGCGCCTTTACTTTATGTCCGATTTTCATAAATTTTTGGTGGAAACCACCACAAACCAAGCCCTATCCAACTTGAATATCCACCAAAAACTTGAATGTCGGTTGAAAATTGTAAGAGGAGTTCTCAACACAAAAAAAAACCCCTTAGTGTATTAAATAAGTACTAGGGGGCCCGTGCACCGCAATGTGCTGCATTTATCATAGTACCTGGTGATCAAACCTTGCTCCATGGTAAACACCTGCAATATGTTAAATCTAGTCTTGGACACTGTGTAATGTAAGATAAATGGGAGAAAGCCATGACATTTAAACTCAAACTCTTACTTATACCCTGGAACAACTCAGCGTAAGGGCGTGGTCTGTAGGTGTTCTGACAAAAATTTATGAGAATCAGATTTTAAATTAAGGTGCATCATTAATAATTTCCCATTAGATTAACATTGGGAGCATTTTGAACATCTCTTAATGCACAGTTATTAATAAGTGTAGTTTTAGGTGATTACTGATAGATAACACGGAATATCTTGGCCTGTGATGGCCGTTTACAGTACAAACAATTGGAGTAGAGCGACAAAGTCAGAGGCCAAGATATTCTGCGATATCTATACAGTAATCACAAATAATACTGCTAACCAATATTGGATTGTTTGGTAATTAAATAAAAACCAAATGTAACTTTTCTATCAATGACATGTGATAGTCTAATTTAATCGCTCTGTTTTGAGCAACAAATACACTAGTTGAAACTTAAAAGTGCAAGGTTAAATTAAAGATCATCCCGAAATTCAGCAGGTAGATTTGGCTTAAACTTTGCATTTGATAGTGTTTTGGTCCAAAAATTAGTTTAGAAACAGCCCTATAACCCCAAGGAAATAGTTTTTTTGTCTAAAACTAACTTTAAAAATGGTTGTTATTTAACATTGGCCTTATGGGTTGCCATCAAAGCAACAAAATAAAAATGAAAGATAACAAAAAATAAAATAATACCCCCGTTGCAGCAGACCTGCGTACTCAGCGAATTTCCTAAGAATTATTGTTTCAACATCAAAGAACTTGCCGGCTATCTTATAATATAATTAATAATCTTTAAAAGGAAATATAATATATTTAATGGCATTATATTTCTGAGTAAATTATTTTTATTTAAAAATGTATATTATTAATATTTATATTGCAATAAATGATTTTTTAACAGTAATAAAAGTGCACATACAAAGCTTCCATGCAAAAGGAATGATTTGTTTACAAAATAACAAAACATAAACATTTCAAATTTGACAAATATGCATAAGACAGCTGATCAGCTGATTAGGAATAGATACTTTATTATCTCCATCTCTCTTGCTCCCATTATACACTTATTTTCCATGGGAATACCATGAGATTTAGCATGTAGGTTTGCTGCCATGAGGGTTTTTTATAAAATATTAATTACCTACCACCTAGTGAAGGTTCATAAAATTTTTTATTAAGATATGTTGATAAATAAGCGATATATAACTTTTGAAAGATTTACCCATAAGAATAACATGGGAAACTTGATTTGAATTTTCTCTGTAACCACTTAAGCTATTTTAAAGATTCAAAATACTAAATTGTTTGTTTTTTTAAGCTCTTTTAAATGGTTTTCGTTAAAATTGATGAATTTTGAAAGTTTAGGTCCAAAAATGCCAAAAACCCATTAAAAACCCCATAAAACCCCGTTCCCATAACCCGACAATGCTGGTTTGCGAACTCATGAAAATAGACCTGGTCCTTCATACCAAATTTCATCAAAATCGGAGGTCCCCTTCAAAAGTTATAAGTACCACGGACACATATATATACATATATATATATATATATATATATATATATATATATATATATATATATATATATATCCTATACTCTTATACAAGCAATGTTTGCTTGTTTGCTTGCTTGCTTGCTTGCACAATTATCTCAAAAACGGCTCCGACGATTTCCTTCAAATTTTGGAATATGGGGGTTTTGGCCACCAGAAATCGATTGGAGCTGGTCCCATAGCTGGGAAAAATCCGGTTTTCGCGCTAGAGCCCTTCAAAGATCCCATGTTATCCTTATGGAAATTTTTTAACTGAACAAAAATCAGCTGATAACTGTAGATAAAATAAACCAATGTGTTACATCTTTAACCTGTGGTTTTAGGAAAATCATACCAATGTGCAGCAAACCTTCCGCCTGGCGAGTGAGCGGAGCGAACGAGCTTTGTGTGAGAAACGAAAGTAATAATTTTACCGAGCTTAAGCTCGGTCCCCCTGGTACTATTATACAAAATGAATAAATACCAGAGTACTATAATACCACATATATATATATATATATATATATATATATATATATATATATAAATACATATATATATAAATAAATACCATTTAATAGTAGCCCTAAAAAGTGAACATAATTCAATAATATATATATATATATATACATGTATATGAAAATGAACGAACGGAGTTTTTGGCTTTTGGGGACCTCAAAATGAAAAAGTAAAGTGGTCCCGGGCTTAGGTCTTACCATGGCTACTACCGTAATAGCGTATTCCCTATAGGGAAATTCGCTAATAATGCTACTTTTAAGCATTGTTTTTGAAACAGTTGTCACCTTTGAATAAGGTATAATTGGCTTAAACTCCGAGTACCATCATACTATAGCAAAAGTAAATTAATATTAATACCAACAAGGAAGGCTCGATTAGCCTGATACTGATACTTAAAGCATCATATTAAGTTATTTTAAGTATTAGGGAATTAATATTTCAAAGCTTTTATTTTTCTTTGTGTGTAAACCTTTACAAAAATGTTAAACGTTTTAAACATGTTTTCCTCTGACATCATAATAAAGCTTATCTATTTTCAAAGAAAAATTTGTTTTGAAAATTTGGCTGTTTTTGAAAGGTTTATTAGGCCATAAAGTGCCTACATTTTCAAGTGGATGAATAAAAAATTCTTTAAGGTAGAATAAAGACAAAAAGAATACGTTACGCTACAGTCAAGGAACACTTGCAGAAAGGTGCACCTGAGAAGCCCAATGCCAATGGTTGAACAATAACACGTTCATCATTGCACTGAGTCACCCGCCTTCCCCACAATCAGCCATCTGATAACAACTTTGGTTGTTTGTGGACCGAAAGAACAATATAGTTGATTGTATTCATGTTTTACACCAGGCATATTTGCGTCATCAAAAGAAATCTTCCTAGAAGTGTTTCCGTTGTAATTTTTCTTCGACTTGCGCACCACTGATAAACTATATGAGGACAGAGTACAGTAATTGAAAAACGTTAAAGCAGTAACAAAAATTTATGTTTCACTATGCAACCAAGATATATTTATAAAATTATCTACGATCAAAATACAAATTTATTGAAATATTTTGATGTGAGATCACACCTATGACTGTTAGGTGGCTATGGTATAATAATATCAGGTAGGCAACTTTCTGTGGGGGTAAATTTTTAAAAATAAAATTAATTTCGTCGTGGAATAGCCTTTTTTATGTCTTGTGTTGTGTTTTGTCTGTGATATCACCAGACAATGACGATTGTTCCGAGTTTTTGTGAACAAGATATTAATTTCTTGATGTTTTTAAAATTACCTTGAAAATTAACCCCACAGAGAGGTTTGAAACCAATGGTGAGTAGCCATTAAACAGAATCACTTAGCAACAATCCAGGTAATTTGAACCTTTTTATTTGAAATTAATTGTTTGTGAAGTAAATCAACAAAGGTGCACTACAAATCAAATGGCATTTATTATACATCTAATTAGTTTCAGTATACAATATTTAAATTAATAGTAAAATAAAGTGACATTAATACATGCTGACATAAAGGAAAGAAAGACAATAAATGTAATGGCTACCGCAAGTAGTGGAAGACATCCATCTCTTACACATGCCAGCCTGCAACAGTTACTGTGCACTGTTTTCATTTCTTTAGTTCCAGCATTGCCAAAAATTATATCGTAATTGGTGTAGCTGCTGTATGTTGTTTTTTTTTTTTTTTTTTTGCCTTTACTTTTACATAAATAAATGTCAACTGTACAAATTGAACATTTTAGTATCTTCTGCCAGAACTAACGCTGCCAGAACCTATTATTAGGTCGGTAGTTCGGTAGTTGCCTACCCATTATATAGCTGACCCTGACAGTGACATTAAGTCAATGTGCATATAAGTGCATGCTACCATGCCACATTTCCAGTAGTACTTGGATTGTGTTTTAGTGGAGCTTAAATCATTAACCCAAGTTCAGAGCCCCTACTGAGGTGTTATGGTGATTCATCTCAAGCTAAAACAGTATTTGTTGGTAGTATAAGCAGTTTATGGCACTGCCAGAAATAACTGGCAGTGTTGATATTAAAAAGTCTCCCATAAGCTAAATCACTAAGTTGAGACAGGGACCTCACATAGTGGGTACTATTTTAACCTGAATATGAATGAGAGATGAGTGTAGGATGATTATGGCGCGATCTTGTAGTCTTGTTACTGACTAAGGCCGACATTGAGGCACGCTTTTGTTTTGTATATCAGTTAAATTCATAGGTGCAGTCACGTAAAATAAAACTTGATGAGTTAGTGGTCGGTTTGTAGATCCAATTATACTAATGCATCTCATTCAGTTACAAATGGAGGTATGATTTTTCTTTGTTATTGCTGAAACTTTTATTATCCTGCATTACCACTAATTGTTATTAATAAACCAGTAGGCATAATCATCTTAAAACGTTCCCAACTGGCCTGCTCATTAATAAACTACCTCAGTTGCTGCAGAAGTCCACAATGCCCTATAAAATCCTCCCCTGTGAATTTTGATGTGTATGAATGAGAGCCTAATTATGCTGTTTTCTTACACCAAGTGTATATATTTTCTAAAATAGACCGATAGCACCGATATACTAATTAAAAATTAGCATTATTCTGGCTGTTTTGTGTAAATTTTATTCTGTATGTTGTACTATTTTTAGACAAGAACCAACCAGCTCACATATGAGCCAACTGGTCTATATGTAGTACAGTATAATTTGCATGCCATAACACGTTATAAACATTTCAAGGTACTCTACTACCATAACAGTAAAAATAGCTTGTATAGTACTTTGACTCATGTGGGTAATTTCCAGAAAACTCAATAAAACCATTTTCCAATGGTTTCTAAAACATTTTGAAACCAATCTTAAATCTTATATGCCTCTTCAACAGATGAAGAAATAAACGGTATCAGATAACTGACACATACTTTCTCCCAACAATATAAAAAAATGTGTTACAAGCTTCAAACATGTCTTGATGACTCAGTCGGATAGCTACCAGCTGAGCAGCGCTTGATCCTAAGCGCGTATGTGACTTTTAACAACGCACTGCGTTTACTGCTAAACGAAAGATTGTATTTTATCCGCAACCACTTGACGTAGAGCAATAATTTAAAATACTGGATTATTTAGTTTTTTGGGCTTGATTTAATGATGATAAATCAAATTTATTTCAAAATAACAGCTATTTTGAAAATCCCGAAAAATTGTTTTTAACACTTTTTATTGTATAACTTTTGAACGCGCATTTTCTTGGAAATGTGAGGAGTGTCATTTTATTCACCATTTTAATCTTAATAAACTACGAAATTTTAATCTAAATCGTTAGAGCCGTTTTCGAGCAATTTTTATTTTTCACTTTTTTTAGGGTTTTTGGGGGTTAACTACCCTTAAAAATAAAAAATTGAAAAAAATGAAAAAAAACTACTGGAATTATTGTGGATTTGGTCTTATATGTACCAAATTTCATTAAAATCGGACCATTAGGGCATTCTCTAGCTATCCTGACACAGACACACACATACACACAGACATCACTCTGAAAACCACATTTTTGGACTCAGAGGGCACAAAAACGGATAAATTTACCAACAACTCAAATTTTAAAATTTTGCCGAAACCAATACTTTCTCAATATATACATTTATAGGGGGAAAGTGGGCTCCAAAATGGATATGTACATCATCAAACTAATGCGAAATTTTTTACGAAAACAATACATTCTCCATATACTATGGTATAGGGGGAGAAAGTAAAAACTAGAGTCTATACATGACCTTGTTTGATACGCGGGTGCACCCTGTAAGCCATTCAAAACCATAAGACAAATTAAGAGTCTGCAGTACCTACGCCCCTTTGGCATTTTGTCCCATATAAGAACAATGCTAAATTTGAAACATAACTGTGTGAGTTTGTTTTTCGTCTGAAAATTACAAAATTGATGTCATTTCAAATGTTACCACCGTGTCTTTCATTTGAGGTGATTGAAAATTAATTTAAAAAATTATCCACTTGAATAACGAATAAAAAACAATGTATATTATCACCATTTTATACCATTTTAAACCATTTTTAGGAGGTTTATTAAAAAAAAACTATCCACGTCACATGAACTACGTGAACATATTCGAGTTTCATGCGAATCTGATGCAAGATTATCGAGATAAAGTGTTTTAAAGACACCTATAATTATCATTGTTCTTATGGGACTAAAAATCAAGATGGCGGAGGTACTGCAGACTCTTACATTGCAACTACCATGGATTTTTTCTTTTTTTATTTGGTGATTTTTACATTTGATTTCATTAGCCATTTTTCGGGACTATCTATTTGGCTCACCAGAAAAAATCTTGACTGACTGGGTACTTTCGATTGACTGATTCACTTCTAATTTGGTAGTTGAGTGCTACCAACTATCCTAAACAATAATAAAATACCCCCGTCGCAGCAGACCTGCGTACTCAGCGAATTTCCAAAGAATTATTGTTTCAACATCAAAGAACTTTTTGGCTATATTATATAATTAATAATCTTTAAAAGGAAATATAATATATTTAATACCATTATATTTCTGAGTAAATTATTTTTATTTAATAATTTATATATTAATATTTATATTACAATAAATGACTTTTTTAACAGTAATAAAAGTGGGCATCCAAAGCTTCAATGCAAAAGGAATGATTTGTTTACAAATAACAAAACATAAACATTTCAAATTTGACAAATATGCAGAAGACAGCTGATCAGCTGATTAGGAATAGATACTTTATTATCTCCATCTCTCTTGCTCCCATTATACACTTATTTTCCATGGGAATACCATGAGATTTAGCATGTAGGTTTGCTGCCATGAGGGTTTTTTATAAAATATTAATTACCTACCACCTAGTGAAGGTTCATAAAATTTTTTATTAAGATATGTTGATAAATAAGCGATATATAACTTTTGAAAGATTTACCAATAATAACATGAATAACATGAATATGAATAACATGAATGAGAATAACATGGGAAACTTGATTTGAATTTTCTCTGTAACCACTTAAGCTATTTTAAAGATTCAAAATACTAAATTGTTTGTTTTTTTAAGCTCTTTTAAATGGTTTTCATTAAAATTCCCTAGTAGCACAGATATATATAAAATATATATCAAAATTAGTATTTGAAATATATGGGATAAAATTTTAATATGTATTAAATATATTCTCGTGAAACAAAAAGCCTGGTAAAATATATATCTAAAATAAATTTAATAAGTAATAAATACTTATTTTATAATATATTTTATATGTATTTAGAGTGTGAAATATTATATTTAATAATTATTTCAAAGATATAAAATAAGTTAAAATAACATATTTAAATGTATACGGAATGTATTTAGCTTATATTAAATATATTCCCGTGAAACAAATTGCCTGTTAAACTATATATATTGAAAAGAAATTTATTAGGAAAATTATACATATTTATAATGTATTTTAAATGTATTTTTTGGGGTGAAAAAATATGCCTAATAGTTATTTTAAATATATAAAATAAGTTAAAATAACATAATTAAATGTATTCAGAATGTATTGATTTGTTTTTAAATATATTCTTGTGAAACACTTTTCCTGGTAAAATATATATTTAAAAGAATTTTAATAAATAATAAATATTCACTTCTAATATATTTGATATGTATTTAATGTGAGAAATAATGTTTTTAATAATTATTTGATGGATATAAAATACATTAAATATATGCAATACCACCTTAAAAGGTAATTTCAAAAGGAAATTAAAATTAATCCCAAATATACAAAATAATAACTGTATTTTATAAAAAGGTTAAACATGTCTTAACATATCTCTTTAACTTCACATATTATACACTAAAGTAAGGCATAAAATTATATTTTATACTTTAAAACAGTTAACATTTTTAAATTATAAACATGGTTTGTAAAGTATGTCACTAAAGTTGTGTCAGAATAGCGACAAATTTCACTTAAAAGTATATCCTTAAATGCATATTTACCCAGATGTTCACAATATTGTTTTCTGCATACTTAATGAGTAAAATTTTAACTCGGTGACAGATTGTTGAAGGAAGTTCATATTTTAAATGGATAAAAAGAGGTTTTCCTTGTATTTTTAAGATCTCGGACAATGCAAATATTAAAAACCGCATATCCTATAAACTCCATTATTTGTTGTTCGATCTTTACAAACTTAAGTCATTATTTAGATTAGAAATTTGTAGTTTTTGTGTCATAAAATTTTGTTACGTTTAAAATTTTTAATATTTTTTAACCTTTTCCGAGCATTTGACGTATATATACGCCATTGACGCTCATCACTTGCAGGTGTTTGCCATATATATACGCAAGTCAATCTGAGCGTTTGACGTACATATATGTCAAAACATTAAAACGTTAGGTATTTTAATTGCTTCTTGGCTGCCTATAGTTACCTTAGGCCATTAATAAGTATTATTGTTATTATATCTTTTTTATTTCTTTTGGTAAATTTCTGTTTTGTGGGTTGGCATCATTGATCTCGAAACATCTGTTCTACCGGCCGGCTGAGTCATCCTCGTGTAATTGTTTTGCGCATTCAGCAATAGTATTTGTTTACGTCTAATGAGATAAAGGTTTGTGAAATATATTCAGTGGATTAGACATACTTAAGTTTTGTGACATACTTAACAAACAACCTGTATATATGCCTAAGTTTTAGTTTACCAAAAGTTAAATTAAACTATGAATTCACATGTTAAAGTCTACTGTCCTTAACATTAAACATACAAATAAACAATAAAATTCAAGTATGACAAAGAAAAACTATAAAAACATAAGTTAAAGTAATAAACTGTCCTTAAAACATTCAACATACAAATAAACAATAAAATTCAAGTAAGTCAAGTATGACAAAAATATTATATTATTATTATTAGCCAGTTGTCCATGAAATTCCAGTATATTTCACAACAATCCAAGTTTTCCCACCTGGTGCTGACATTTTATCAAACTTACTTTACAGGTACCCTGTATACCCCAAAATGTTAGGCACTGTACTTAGTTTAGTGGTAACTTTAATCCGTAAATTATGTTGACAATCTTCAATAAATTTTTTTGACAATATTTTTCTTGACAATCTTCAACTTCATCAGTAAATGAGTTTAGTACATTAGGCAGACTCGTTCCCCTAGAAAACAATTATTTATTTAAGTAAAACAATAATAGGTATCAGTTATGTAAAAAAAAGATGTAGATTTTCCTTTATGTAGGCGTAGTCAAAACAGTGAAAATGCTAAAAAATTCATTTAATAATTAACTTTTTTGTCAAAAGGAAAGATATTTCTATATTAAACTAATAGCTGTTACCCGGCATACTTTACAATGCCATCTCAGTAATTTTGTGCCTCACTCGCCGTCAGCCTTGGATAGTTCACTGCCGTCAGGTTCAGCTCATTCAAGTCTATAAGGCCCGGTTCACACGAGCGTCAAAACACTCTGCGTGCACGCTGCGTCGACGCGGCTGTGCTGCAAATATTCAGTTCACACGTAGCGTTAGTTTGACGTTGACTTGAATTTAAGCAACATATGTTTATGAATTGCCATAATAGTCATGTGGATTTTTTTTGAATTTCCGTATAGTTATGCTATCGAAATATCGATCAGTTCTCAGGTAAATAATGGAGGAATATAAAAGAGAACTGTAGTCTTTGCATTCTTAGTTTATAATTATATCCTATATAACTATAAAGAATAGGAAGCACTGGGTACACCGTTTGGTGAGTTCCTGTTTAGTAAAAGGAGCATTTGTTAGACTTTTTGTGTCCTCGATACTAAAAATGAGAACAGCTGTTTATGGAATTAATTATAAAGAAACATTGTTTTGCCATATGTTGTGATCATATAAACATCTCAAATAAAAAACTCTAAGAAAACCTTACATGAGTATGATGGCGACCTGGGGCTATGTCCTGTCCCACAGAAATAGGAATAATACCTCGCAGCATACCTGCGTACTCAATGAATTTTCAACGGAAATTTGGCATAAATCGTTTTTTATTTCCCCATAAACACCATGGTGGTACGTGTATGTTTGTGCCAATATGGATTTTTATAAGCAAGTATAAATTAAACCTTGAGTGAATGTACATACCAAATTTGATATAGCCTATTTGTTATTTTTATATTTTCTCCATAAACACCATGGGAGTGAGTATGTAGATTTGCCGCCACATGGGTTTTGTATGCAAATGAAAGTTATACCCTTCCTATAGTGAACGTACGTACCAAATATTTCAAGCTTGAAATTGCAGGGTTTATTGGTTTTCTATAAGAATACAGTAGACTCCCTCTTAACCGGCCTAACCTGACATAAAAAAAACATCTTTTTAACCGGCCATTTTTTATCTCAACATCGCTTTAACCGGTTGTGTTTTGTCGGGAACGTTGTTTTTTTATCTGTACAATTTTTGATGTTAATCATATTGATGTTCTCAGACCAATTAAAATGTACTGTCCTGGACAGAAGTGAATGCCACCAGAAGGGAGTGCATATGGACGTGCTATCCAATAGACTATACAATAAAATAAAATAAAACAATTATTATTAACTTTGTTTAGTCATGAGTTTCATGGATATTAGCTATAAATTGTATACAGTAATATATATAGAGTTGTTTTTCAAGTCAAAATTAATTGCATTTAGGTCATTTACAATTGTAGGTTGGCGTTTTTCAATGTACCGTACATCAATTTAACAGAATTCATTATCCAGCCGCGGTCTGGTCCCGAGGTGGCCGGTTAAGAGGGAGTCTACTGTAATATACTAAACATTTTTTTAAATTTTCTTCATAAACATTTGAGCCAAATCAAAAATTAAAATTTATTACTTAATGAAAAGCTTTTTGAAATTAGGTATCATGTGACGTAGACCAAAGTTACTTTTTTGTGGTTATGAATGTACAGACTGTGCTCGTATATCTGTATTATTAATATGTTTAATGTATTGGGTTAAACAACATGTTTTATCTATCTATTTATTGACTTTGTCCAATCTGCAAAGAAAATTACAATAAAATGATTCTGATTCTGATTCAATGCAGTTTCCCTCACAACTTTAACTAGGGATTTCCCTATTAAGGAAGCCTTGAGTAAAAACTTCATTGGCCTACAGTATTCAAAAACAATTTTGCAAAAATTTTAGTTTTATTACTCAAATACTTTATAAGATATTATATCGTTTCCAGACTTTTTACCATCCTGTTTAACAATATAAATAATATATATTTAACTTATACAGTAGAACCTCGATAGTTCGACTCTCGATAGTTCGACACTCCTGATAGTTCGACATGGTCCATGACAACTTAACATGTTAATAATGACCGATAGTGTCCATGTTGGAGCCAAACAAAGTTGAAAATGTAAACAAATTAGCGAATGATTTGAATGTTGTTTATGTTAAAGTTCAATTAGGTTATGGTTTCACTAAAATTTAGTGTTTCCTAAATTCAAATTATGATTTTTATACTCCCAGTGTTAAAATTTCCCATATACTCCCTATAGTTCGACATTTCGATAGTTCGACACTCTCTAAGTCCACAAAGTGTCGAACTATCGAGGTTCTACTGTATTGAATTTGAATAAACTTCTAGAGAAAACCTAAATAGGAACATGGTCAAGGGCTTAGTTAGGTATCGCATGAGTACTACTTTGAAATTTAATTTACAGCTTTGTATTTAAAAGCTGTCCTGAGTTGTTAGTAAAAATTTTATTTGCAAACACTTGCCATACTTACTTCTTAATAATGTTTATGCATTAGTGTTCAAAAATAAAAGTTTTCTATCATTTTGATCCTTGCGCCTCTGGCCCTTGAGACTAAATTTATTACAAATCTCTTCTGAGATAATGCGCTTCTGAGATAGGTGCTTCTTGCACATTTTAAAAGTTGCTGGTTTCTGCATGTGATACAAGTTCTTTTTTCTGAAACATTACAATTAAAATATGTTAATACCCATTTAACAAAAACTACTTTCATATATACTTACCATCTTGTAAGTTATATAGTTACAGTGTAAGTGTAAATATATCGAGTAGTGTTCAAAGACGTTTAAGGTAGGCTAAATCACCCAAATACCGTGACCTTAAGGGAAGCCCATCTCTTTTTCTGTAGGCTACATGAAAAAATAAATAATAGGCTACTTCACAAATTTATATCTTATTAGGGTCTACTAGTTTTTTGCTATTAAATTCGTGGCAAATCCATGGTTTTTGTTTGTAACATTACGTGAAATTAATTTTACTATCGCCCTAAATAATGCCGTTACATTGTTTTGCCATTCTGACGTAAGTACGTGACTCAAGTGACCAAATGTCCGTGATTGTGCTGCTAAAATCCGTGACTCTTAGTTTCAGAGGCAATGAATGTTAAATGACATCCAAAAAAATAACTGAAAAAACGTTTGTCCCAGAATACGCTAACCTCTAAACTACCATATTTTATTATCTCCCCAATAATAAATCCATTGATAAAAGTGTTGGGGTACAATTACAACGATTTAATAGGTTAAACCGATATTGGGGTATCGGAGTAACCTAAATTATGAATACCATTTCATCATAATCCACAATAATAAGGTACCTTTTGTTCAGACTGCCTGATTCGTTCAAAATTAATCTCAAAACATCGAATTTAGGTTATAAATGATGAAATGGACGTCTATGAATGCCGGTTTTCTTATTATTGGTGAAAAAATTACGATATTTGGTAGGATCTCAGAATTTGGGTATTTTTCCTTAATTATTTCGAGTGTAGTTTCATAACTGGGCTACGATACTATCGAATGAAAATATCCATCGATCCGATTGACATATCTTTTGTATTAACTATTGATTCAATCTAGACCTAAATAACAAAGCCAATCGCTGTAACTAACTACCCCTGTTTTGTTTAGCTTTTTATTTTAATATTCACATTTAAAAACAAGAATAACCTGACATAGGCTCTATAAGCCTACAATTATCGCATCAAAATCTAAACCCTAATAATGATAATGACAACTCAGGCCTAATTTTGACAAAATAACATATAACAAAAACAGTTTCCAATGTATAAGTTATCGTACTTATGTGTGGTCTAGGCCTACTCTCACATTTTAACTTTCCAGGGCATAGGTTGGTACCTTATATTAATGGAGATTAGTTTATGTTATGTTATGTTATGATAGTTAGATTAGGATTAGAGCAAATTACGATATCGATCTGATTGATCGATATTTTCATTCGATAACTTAGCAACGTAGCTCAGTTGTGAAACTGTACGTCCAAAAGTCTCTCGATTCCCAGATAATTAAGGCTGATGGTTAAATCGACCGGTTTAAATGTTTAGGGCGGATGAACCACTTTCTATTTGAACTAGGCATTGGACTCAAGAGTTTATTCAAGAGTTATTTAGTTATTCAAGAGAGGGTCTTTATCTAGCCTTCCTAAGGCTATGTAACTAAGGCTATGTACATTAACTCAAAGAAAACCAGTCGTACCATGAATTCAGAATGTATCTATCTAAACATAGGACTAGCCTACAATATAACCTAAGCAAGTTTTGAGCTGTGTTCTCTGAAGAAGTTTGTACTAAAAACTAACCTCAAAGTCTTTATTAGTTTTACTTGCTGATGTTCATAAAGAATTACTGTGAGAATCAAGGATATGATAAACTTCACTCTCTAAACTAACATATATTTTATGTATTTTATTGATACTCACCTGAACATGGAAAATCCTGGCATCAAATGTGTAGCCAAAACGAAAACAAACACTACAAGCAACTTTCTTTTGTCTACAGATACTTTGGATATTATAAGAACTGTATACAACATCAAAACTAACTTTTTAAACGTTAAAACTCGAAGATAACAAAATAAGGTAACAGAAACAGAATGTCATCGACGCCGGTGATTGCAATATTAATTTGACAGACGACACATAACCTCCCAACGCATGAACGCAACGCCCAACCGCCGAACCGCCGGTCCTCCACGACCGTCTCGCCGCAGTAATGCACCTGACTTTTTTTGACATTTTGGAACATGTCCGGATGGAACTGTGACTAGGTGCTTCTGTCACGTTCCAGTGAAAAGGAACGGATAGCTACGTTGTAGCATGGCTTCAGAATACATCCAATCAGCCATCTATCTTTTAGGTAGCGTTATAGTTATTTTGTTTTGTGTTTTAATTGGTAGACGCTCAACTCAATGCACGGAAAAGCAACAAGCCTGAAAGTCTACATTTTTCGAAGTCATTAAACAATACGTTAAACACTCATCTCTCATTTATACTTGGCTATATAGGCCTACAACTACCTATTTAGTTAGGTCGCCAACTAAACTACTATTTAGGACTGTGTGTAAAATTGTTACGGTTCACAGTATTTTTTATTAGATGAGTTATAAATAATAAACTATTTTATTAAAGAAATAGAAAACTTACATACAATTTTTAAACGCTAAGGTCCTTTCCATGGAACATCAACAATTTTACTCATGGTATAACAATACTTTAATGAAACTTGATGGGTACCATAGTGTAAAATCAGTGATAATTGAAACAGTACTTGTGGTTTGATCACTTATGGTACCCAATAATGCATTATTTTTAAGTGGTAACTTATAGGGCCTATTATTAATTATTAATTATTAGGGCCTATACTTAAGTTAATAGGCTACTTCAAATTAGAATCATACAATGGGGTCACTACCTATAATCAATTTGTTCTATTTTTGTTTTAATATTTTAGTGTTTACCATCTACTGTGATATAGCTATATTAGCTATATATTGACTAATATATTGTGCTACAATTTTAATGCTATTCAATGTCTATATATTATTTGTAATTTTTTTACTGTATTGTGACTTTTATTTTAATATTGTCTTGCTTGTAATTATATTATGTTTAGGCTAGATTTTTATTTGTATAAATTGACGCTTGTCTATACACTGTATATGTGTTTAATGACAATAAAGAATCTTGAATCTTAGTTTTTAGCAAATTTCCTTAAAGGATACACTCGTGTGGTTTTATAATTAACCGTTTGTTGTTAAAAATTAATATCTACACCATAACAATGACCTGATATAACTTTGGAAGTCACTTAAAATATATATTTTCTAACTCATAAATTTAAGTGTAGAAAAATACATAAAGCGCATTAACACATTAAGATTTGGTCACAATCGTACTAACATCTTAGAATCATTAGATAACTTCAGAAAAATATCCCTAACATTTAAAATGCTGTGAAACATACTAGCCTAATTACTGCATGCTTTCAAACAAGAATAAATTAAGCCCAAGTCTCAATATGATTATACTGAAATATTTGGTAGGTAGTTAAGTTAGTCAGTTCAAGGTGGAACTCAGTCAGAAAAGAGCCACAACAAAGGAAGCAACAAGTAACTTAAAGTGATGCAACCGTTCTACCGAACCTATTCCTTACTTTGTCACTGGAACAATCCGGATCGTGAAAGTAACAGTTACAACGTCAAAAAAGGTCAGGTGCATTACTGCGGTGAGACAGTCGTGTTCCACGGACCTTGTAATTTTCTTTTTCTTCCTCGCTGCAAGATGCAATATTTCGTAGTTTGTGATTCGTCCAAGAGAACACCAGCTGTATTAATTGAACCAATACGCTGAACTGTTAATTAAAGCAAAGAAATTGTGACAAAACGTTACCACAAAAGTTTTTAATTCGAATGTAACACAAAATAATGTAAAAACTAGAATTTTTTATTTTTTTTATTTGATGTAAACTTTGAATTAATTTAAATTTATTAAAATGTGCAAAAAAGGTCAAATTATTATTGGTATATTTAAAAAATAATGTATTTTATTCATTTAATTAGTTCATTATATCTTCAACAAACAAACCACCGTTAATTGCTGTTTTACTGTATGTAAAACTGTACTGTTTTCACTTTAACTTACTTGGAACTTGGAACAAACTAACCAAATTTAAGTAATTTTTTTAAACATATTGTTCAATAACTACCAAATTACGGAAATGAATATCTTGAACGGGATTATCTAATTTGTATGATTTTTTTCTTAAATATTTTATAAAAAAAAAAATATGTAAGCGCATATACAAATCTTTCTTCTTAATTCTATAAGGGTATTGTCTGTTGCTTTCTCTTGACCTACCTAACAGATTTGTAAGATCGAGGTGTTATTTTAGAGCCTAAAAGAAAAAAAAATCCTTAAAAAATAAGTCCTAAAATGTTTTCTTAAAGCAAGCTAGCCACGATTTTGTCTTTTACACTTCATAATGATTTTTATTTCAGTAACGGATCATTCAGCCCGATCATTCAGCCCGTTCATAAGCATCCACCGCATTTACCGCAATGAGGTTTGTTTACATTTTTGCCTGCCACGTGACAAATCCCACTAATAAAGTGTCTGGAATTTGTCACGATAATTTAATTCATCAACTTTTTTGTCTCTTTTAAAATGATGATGAAATTTACCAGTTTTGAGATATTTCAGTTTTAAAGTCTAAAATGATCTCCATTTTGAAAATATACATATGAAAATAATATGTATATTTATCCACTATGCCACTATCCTGTAGTGTGATATTATGTTGCATATAAATGTAATGATTATGTTCATTCTCTTTGTAAAATGGCGTTGCCGTGTATAAATAAATAAATAAATAAAAAATAAATTTGTTTCCTGGAAATTATCATTGATGTAGTTAAGATCCATGCCAAATATGAACTTCATACAATGATCTGTTACAGAAAAAAATTATCAAATAAAAAAATGTGTGACGGCCAGCGGCCTAACAAAGCATATTAGGTCATGTTGACAGAAACTTTTGTTCCTGTAATAGTAAACATCTCCCAAATCTTGAAACGATTTTCTGACACCCTGTATATATACGTGGTTAATGTTTGTGGGTAATGAATTTAATATATATTACATACATATTTTTTAGTTCCGGAAGCATTAACCACATATATATAAGTATGTATGTAATTTATATTAAATATGTATTTTATATATCTGTACAAAGTGAGCGACTTTATAATTTGAACATATTAAATATATATTTCATATATAATTAATATATATTTAACTGATATTTTTATAACCTCAAAATATGTCCATCCGATATATTTCAATACATATAACATATGTATAAAATATATATTATATATATTTATATTAAGTGTTCTGTTTTTATGATTTGAACATATTAAACATAAATTTAATATATAATAAATATATATTTAACTAGTATTTATATAACCTCAAAATATGTTCATGCGATATATTTCAATACATATAAAATAGTTACAAAATATATATTTAAAAAATATTAAATACAGGCATGTATCAAATATGTATTGATATATATTAAATATTATATTTATATATATCCGTGCTACTAGGGTTGATGAATTTTGAAAGTTTAGGTCCAAAAATGCCAAAAACCCATTAAAAACCCCATAAAACCCCGTTCCCATAACCCGACAATGCTGGTTTGCGAGCTCATGAAAATAGACTGGTCTTACACCTTCATACCAAATTTCATCAAAATCGGAGGTCCCCTTCAAAAGTTATCAGTACCACGGACACACATATATATATATATATATATATGAAAATGAACAAATGGTGTTTTTGGCTTCTGGGGACCTCAAAATGAAAAAGTAAAGTGGTCCCGGGCTTAGGTCTTACCATGGCTACTACGGTAATAGCGTATTCCCTATAGGGAAATTTGCTAAAATAACCAATCCCGAAATTTCACTCTAAAGGGTAAACCAAATAGGATATTGACTTTCTATCACATGACTCTTTCGAGGTACACAGTTATCAAGTCAAGAGTAAAATGCTTTATAAAAGTAATCTAAACTATCATTTACACATGAACAATTAATTATACATGTCTGTCGAGTCAAAATCTCTTAGTCTTCAGTATAAATCCAAAAAGTTTAAAAACATATTTTTCTGCATACGATTCCTGATGGGCTTAAATTTAAGAGATGTACCAAATACAATAATTAAAGGCTCAAGGGGAGGTCGTTGTACAGCTTAGGGCCGAAGTACGAGAAGCTTTTCCTCCCAAACTCGAGCCTCACTTTAGGCTCGGGGGCAGGGGCGGCTTTAGTGGGTAGGCTGGGTGGCATCTATGCCTACCCAAAAATAAAAAAAACTTTGGTATTTATTTTTTCAATGTTTGAATTGCAGTATCCGTTCTGATAGCCGGATCTCTTACAGAAAAGTAAAGTTCAACCGTAAGCTTCAACAAGTTAATTAACTGTCCAGAACTGTTATCCTGACTAAGTCTACGCAAAACTTGCGAGGATACAAGTGCACTAATATAGTATGACAACGCTATAAAGATTTGTCAACGGAGCACGGCACCGACAAGATGAAGATGAGAGGTGGCAGAAGAAGTGTCATACTTAACTTGTCGTTTTCATCTTCAACTGTAAGTCAACAGACCTCACCTCACTTATTTGTTTAGTGTGCCGTGTTGTGATGGTTATGTTACAATGGAAAGGGAAAGATATGTTGTAAAGTTGAAGAGAGGAAGTACTGGGAGTACACCTAGCGATCAGGACAATAAATGGCGATTAAGTTAGATGAGCCACATATACAAGTGTAAACAGCTCAGACTCATCACCTTTCACATAAAGTTGTTAATGTCCCAAACAAAACTAATACGTCAATACGTCTACCATCATCACAGATATCAGCAGTAACTGTAATGGCGGGCCCATGCAGCCAAGAATAAACTTTCTTAAACGGTTTGTTAGTAGAAATTCTAGATCGCTTAAAAGTCCCGTTTTGGTACGATAAATGTTTTTTCGGTTCTATTAAAAGAGGGCTTATGGCTACAACCTCTTGAGTCATCCTGATGGTGTTCTGTCGTTTTTATTTCTGAAAATTATAAATTAGACGTCATTAAACGTTTAAGATATTTGTGAGATGGTTTGTTTAAAACAATTGGTTATTTTAATACAATAATGAGAAAATGAGCCATGGCTTTCAAATGACTAAGGCTTATGATTAATTTGAATAAACGGCAATTTTCTTCAAGACATTGCTCTTTTACTGATGAGATTGATTTTATGAGAGTCTTTAGATAGGTAGCTTCCGGATAGTTGCCTACCCAATATGTAAAACCTAGAGCCGCCCCTGCTTTGGGGAAGTGAAGTTGTCTTCCGTGGCGGGTACTGCGCTGAGATACCTCATCCCGAAAGGCGAGCCTCTCACAAAGGTACTGTAATGGAGAGTGCGATACAAATCTGACAATAACAAAGGAAAATCGTTCTTTTCAACATTGACATTCGGAATATTAGCTAGGCCTACTTAAAACTAGGTCTAATGTAAAACTATCAGGGTTAAGTATGTTATTAAAAGATTGTAAATTATATTCACATAAAAATTATTAATAATGCCAGCTTAAGATCTTGCAACGGAATAGTAGAATTTTGTTCCATTAATTTTTGGAATATTAAAATGGCTTAATATTATTACTATGAATATTTAAATTGTCAAAAGAGTTGCAATAATCAGTGTAAATTTGAGAGTTGTGCCCCGGCGGAACATATAGTACACTGACCAGCACCACGGAGCCCGGTGTCGTCAGACGCGCTCAGACACAGTCAAGGTCAGCCGACGTCAACAATGGATGAGTCACTGGCTAGGCCGCCATCTGTCTGTGCACAGCCAACAATACTCCTCCACCGTGTGACTTACCAGTTGCCGCCTGATCTCTGTCTTTACGGAATATTTTGTATCACAAATTAAATAACTCATAATTACTTATACCCGGCTCATGTCACGTCTCAGTTAATGAAATTAAATTGTAATCTTCGCTTAGAAACTGATTCATAAAGTTGTAAGGTTTTGATCCTTAAACCACGTACATTTTGATTGTAAATATTTAAGGGTCTGACAACAAGTAATGGAGTTGTTGCGATTTTTGTCCATAAAAACATAAAAAATCTGTAAAAATGGCCTTAATTTGCATCAATTATAACGCAAAATCAATGTTTTTATGGAGAAAAATCCCAATAACTCTGTTATTTGTAGTCTTGGTGCCATGGGTTAGATAATTTAATTTTGGCAACTTTTTTGTGTCCAATAAAATTTTAATAAAATTTACAGATTTCAAGGGCGGATCCAGGACCGTATTACGGGGGGGGGGGGGGAGGGGGGGGCGCGGTTTTCATGAGAGGGCAATAGCAACTCAAAATATTGTGGTGATTGTTTCGGGTGGGGGGGGAGGTTACCCCCACCTCAGTGATTTATAGATCTCCTATTGGTTAATTTTTAATGTCTTATTTTATTTCAATGCTATTTAACAGCTGATAGTGGTGGGGTTATCTTCCCCTTCACTAGTCATTAAGTCATCTCCCAACCAAAAAAATGTATCTGATTATTGTATTATTTTTTTAATGCAAAGGAAAAATAATACAGTCTTCATAGTTGGCGGATTAAAAAATAAGTAAGTTCTGATTGATAAATTATTTAAAGTTACTTAATTATATATAGCGCCTGATTAGTTGGAAGGAACTAGCATTTTTAAACAGTACATTTCATACATGTTTCAAACCATCTGCCGAGCGGTTTTACACTAACCATGACTGGAGCTGTATCCGTCGAGTATCGACGGGCAACGACTCGTTTTTATAAAGTAAGCAATGTAGAGTGTTTACTTACATTCCTGTTATTTACAAACAATGGTTTTATAACATTTGAATCTCACCAAGAAATCTAGAATGAGAAGGAGATAGATGACATCAACAAAAACAATAACAAAATCAATGACGTCAAAGGTGCAGCACTTAAAATATTCAAAACAAACCACTCATGTGTCAAGATAAACAACATGACGTCAAAGGTGCACCGCTTCAATCAGCTGTTGGTGTCACCTACCTTGGTTTGTTCTAGATACTGATTTATTGAATCTCACTAATCTGCATTTCAAAATAATGAAAGAATAATTAGTACTTAGCAAACAGCTGACTTTCAAGTCCTAGGACTTAAAAAATATTTCAACTGATTTCTTTTGTCCTAGGACAAAAAATCTACGTTTTGTGTAATATTGAAAGAAAAAAAAACAGGTGGATTTTGTGCAGATCAATAAAAAGAATTTTATTCATATCGATGCATGAAAACAAAATATAGTCATGATCGTGGGATTTGAATTTATTGCATTACAATTTATAGTGTCTTTTTGCTTAACACTGTAAATTAAAATTTGAAAAAGCAATAAATTCTATAAAAAGACATGAGGCGACTTAAAAATAAACTCTGGTTTTTACTCTTTCATCCTTTAATTTTCAAAAGTAACAAAATGAAACTATATAATTTTACAACAAAAGCAATAATAAACCAAATTAAAAACAATAGGATGTAAACATTTAATATTGATTGCAATCTCAAGTGTTTTAGCAAATTTCCCTAAAGGGAATATTGAGTTTTATCTTTTAATTAAAAAAATACTATTTAAAGGCCATTTTAATGACAAATAACACAGGAGTAATAAAAATTTTATAAAACAATTATAAAAATGTTAAAACATAAAATATCATTTCTTGTAAGTATAAATCTAAATACTATATTATACAGTACACTCTCGTTCATCGGAACTAATGTGGCGGACGGCCGGTTCGGATGTCAAAAAATTCCGATGAAGCGGAGTTAGTCATGAGTCATCATTTCCGCCCGTACGGTGACCTATCGTGATTGTATTCACTCTTGTTTTTAAGATAACACAAGAGATTTTATGAAAATAAGGCACTCAAACTTTGAACATGGTCACAATGAACCTATAGGAATAAAAACAATGCAGGAAATAAAGATCCAAAATTTTTATTCTCATATTCCATATTCATATTCCACTCATATTCCAGCAGACAACTGTCTTTCACTTAACACAGGTGCAGTCGCGACGCGAGACAGACTGAATGACAGTTTGGGAAGCGGTCGAACCGGATGTTCACTTCCTGCTCCCTACCTCTTTCTATTTTTGTGCGAATAGCCTACTCCACGGCCTCGTAAATCACATCGATGGGTAAAGATTATGGAAAACGCCTGACGACGTTTGATGCAAAATGTGATACTTCACTGTTGTGCGGAAAGAACGAATGGAAATTGAAGGCGCTAAAACGGAAAAATTATTTATTTCGTAAGAAAAAAAAATTAATAATATCCAGATTTTCAGTTCCGATGAAGCGGAGTTCCGATGTCGCCGAGTCCGATGAACGAGAGTGTACTGTAATAATAAACTTATCAAATGTGGAATGATATGGCTAATACAATGGAATGCTACGGTTACGGTACTTACATGCCTAAAAATCTAATCTAATACTATAAAAGTATGAGTAAAAAATAAAAATTTGTGTATTTACAGTAATAACATTTTAAGCTAATGAGTTACATTTGGACGGCAATGTCAAATAACTCTTAAGGCATTTATTAGGTACATGAAGCTGCTACTTGAAGATCACATGTATAAGTAGCATTGTTTGGACGGAAAATGTTTAAGTTTTAATGTGCGTTTCTTTATAACTAAGCCGTGCATGTATGAAGGCACATTTTACAAAACAACAAAACATAAATACATTTACTAGCAATATAATAAGTATACTACAAGAAGAAAACTCAATGAAGAATATAAAAAAAGTATACAAATATTAAACATATATAAGCATAAATTTGTTAAAGTTATGCTTAAGTCAAGGCAATAAATAACAATTCTTTTTTATTATGTAAATGGGTATCAACTGACAGAAAAAGAAAATGTTCTCATGAAAGGAAATAATTAGGAGATTCTACTAAAAAGCTAAAATCAGATATTAAAAGTAAAGTACCGTATCGGTTTTGTATTAAGCTTTCTCTGTTCAATAAGTTTGAACATGAAGTCCACTTTTTTGGAAAATATCTTGCCATAAGAGTAATAAAAATCTGATTTATAAAAGGTTTTGAAATACATTAAATTTGTTCACTGTGAATGTGACATAGAAACTAATATTATACTGAAATGGCTTACAATCCAATAAATTCAGACTTTTAGTTTCATATGCTCCATTTTGTTTCATTATATCGGGACAAATATTATAGTAGGGTTCTCATTCAGTTTAGTCAATTTATAATTTTAAAGGAGTGCATGAGTCTATATTGTACAAAGATTATGAGTAAAAAAAATTATACATGTAGAGATTTTTTTTACTTTTGATATACCGTACCACTGATTTCACACTAGGCTACGATTTCAAACAAGATAAATAAATAGTATTTAAAACCATAAAGAACAAATATGTTATGCTATGTCTTTGCCGGCCTGCACACCTGCACTTCAGCCTGAGTACAACAAATATATTCTTGTTTATTGAACAGGCGATATGAGAATTTTTACATGTCCCCAAGAACTTGGAAAAATATTTGCCTTGATGAGCAAAAAAGTTTGACAGTTCAACCATATTTGGTTTTTAAAAAAATGGCAACCCTAGGTAAATTAGTATCTAATCGTCAGTGCCAGTAGAGTATTTATATAGTGGTGTGTGAGCTCTTGGTGGGGTGCATGGGGTAGCCGCCGCCCCCGCCGCCGCGGTGCCTCTCCTCCAGCTTCTGTCGCTTGATGTGGTGGCGCCGTCCCTCCACCAGGAACATCCAGCCGCTCACGTACGCAGCGATCACACCCATCACCGCCATCGCGTACGAGTACCCGAGGTGGTTGTGTTCCCAGTTGGGCATCCACACTCGACCGTCCCCGTTGTACCCGAAGATGATCAGTGCGATTGTTCCCGACAGAGCTGAGAACCGACAATAGAATGATTATATATTTGGAATAGAGATTGATTTGTAAGGTTAGAAATGAAACGTAAATTTTCCCAAGTAAATTTGTTGCTACAGTTGACTTTCAATAATCCTAGAGTTACGGGACTGAGAAGAGTGTTGGATTATGAAAAATGTCGGATTACCAAAGGTTAGTTTTATTCTATTTGTTTAAGTATTATTATATAGTACTCTTTGATATCAAGGATTTAAAATTATCAATTTAAGCATTATTTGTAGCAAAAGACAAGATTTATTATATTTAAAAGTGAAACAAAGCAGTCTAGTCTATTCAATTTCTATTGAAACTACATGAGTGTCTACCACATGGGACCACCAGACAAACCAGTAACAATCACAACGTAAGCAAGTGACCCATCACTAGCGCTCCAAGCCACCGCTATGGTATGTCTGGTTACTATGGTTTCGGCAAGTGACCGAGTGTTTTGAATGTCTCCCAATTACCTGTGATGTAAGACTGTGAGCCGACATCATTTCGTCACAGCTGATCAATTATTTTGGCACTGTATATTTGCATCACAATGTATATTATCACAATGTAATTGCGTCTTTAGAAACAACTTAGGCCCTAATTGGTTTCTTGGAATTGTTCATTACCATTATCTTCTCTTCGAAATTGCCGTATATTTCTAGTTTAAAATGAAGAATTCTGTGCAAAATGTGGTGTCAGACTACCGAGTGTGAGGCGCAACAAGTGGTCGGACTATCTCGTGTCAACTGTATGCGAAAAAGAAGAAAGCAAATAGGCCTAGTTCAGCAATTTTATTTCTTATTTAACTCAGTTTTGCTACTTTCAAAACTAAAATCTAATTACAATGGAAATATATAGCCAGAGTTGTTTTTTGGCCTGTTATACATGTTTTCTCTTTACTATACCATGTTAACCCTCCAAACTGGTCATTTTAACTTCCTTTACTGGCAAGGTTTTTTTGGCCGCCGCGCAAACATTTAGTACAAACAACATAAAACATATAAATTGGTATATAAAACATACAAATTATATATCATTTTTTTTGGAATGAAATAGGCTATTCAAAACAATATTGTTTTTAGTGTACTTACAAAAATTTATTATGTTAATCCTCCTATTTTGTAACAATAAATTTTTTTTTCTTATTATTTTCCTTTTAGAGTAGCATCATGGTAAGACATAAGACATAAGACATAAGATATTTATTGGTCTTTTCACATATTGTACATATGTAATGACAGGTCACATATTTAACAATACCACAGGTATTTAGTCCATTTGTGTGTGGGAACAAAATAATTTCTGTATTTAAATTCTAATTATTAATTATATTGAAATACATTAAATTTTATAAGTGACGAGCAAAAAAAAGACAAATGAAATTAAGGTATGTTGTCCATACAACAAACCCAAGATAGCCAAAATGACCACAATTTTATTAGCTTTTTACTGATGTATAACACTTGATTGTTCATATTATAAATAAAATATTACAAAGCAAATATGTGAGGTAAACACAAACCACCTTTTCGCCGCCATATTTTTAAAATTTTTTATTTTATTAATTTTTTATGATAAAATTTTTACTAAGCCTATTTATAAATAATAAATATAACTATTTATTATGTATATAAATAATTATATTTATTTATAATAAATTAATAAAGTTAGGCCTAGGCCTATTCACTCACCTAGGCCTAGGCCTAACTAACAACTTTCATGTTCACTGACAACTTCACTTTGTACTCTGAATCTTCATTTAGAAGGCCCTAATAGCACTATAATTACTCAATTCACTCATTATTACATTGCAAACTAACTATAATTCACTAAAATTTGCATTTCAAGTAAAAACATAACCTCAAAACAGCGCCGTCCAACGAGGTTAAATAGATATAGAGTGCTCACCACATGTTAATTTTGTGTCCCTTTTTGATTTGCGCCATTTCACCCATAATTCCCCGCCGTTTCCTTGGCAACCATCCCACACTTCACTCTCGTTTCCTTGGTTACTAGTTTCAGCTATTCTGATCGGTCGCTACAAGCTTAAAAAATTACTGATATTTTTAAAACATATGTTTATTTGTTGTTTGTTTTTTAATTAGTTTGATTTGATGGTCTGTGAGCAGGCTATTGAAGTTGGTTACTATAGGAGCGTCGGATAGGTGTGGGTAAAATGGTAAATTACTGTTGGAAAAGTGTAAACAAAGGACTGGTTACCAAGGAAACGGCGGGAATCGTGGGTAACATGGCGCCAGTCAAAAAGGGACACTTTTCCCTATCTGGTGAGCACTCTATATCTATTTAACCTCGTTGGCGCCGTCCCTACGATACGCGTAAACAAAAACAAACACCAGAAATTCAGTCTTACCAACATACTGATATTTCAACAAATACAGCTAAACATACAATGACTAGATTGTGCATTGTTTCCTCTTTAATACTTTATAAAAAACATCGACAATGACCATAAATTAACTGAGTAGAATGCATTTTCGTGAACCCTTGCAAATGGATCGCGATCGCGATTTTACCAGTACACAAACACCTAAATGCGTCGCGATCGCGACCTTTACCAGTTGGAGGGTTAAATTATGAGTCTAAAGATGTGAGCTACTGTTTTTATATATAAATAATAAATAAATAAAAATGTCTTTATTTAACCAGCGATTTTCAGTAACAACTGTTTTTCAAAATAACTTTTGTCCAATAAGTCTAACAAGTTCAAGCTAAGTTACATGATAAATAAAAAACAACAATAAATAAACTTAACAATAAAAAAAGTCGCTCAATTCAAGAAACTAAACATTTTACTCTCTGCTTAAATGTGACAAGCGACTGATCTTTGAGACTCGCCGGGAGTCCATTGTACGACGGACCAAAATAGGCGAAGCCCCTTCTGCCAACCTCATGAATGATCCTCGGGAAATGGATGAGCATGTCTTGCTGGGTGCTACGCAAAACACATCCCACCGAAGGGAGAGTTTGTCACAGAGGTACTGAGGCTCTCCAACAATGAGAGCTTTGTGGACCAAACAGCAAATCAGCACTCAACATACGGCATCCATGGGGAGCACATGTAAAGCCTCTCTAAAAGGTGACACATGATCACGGCGGCTGAGACAGAACACAAACCTAATGGCACTGTTCTAAACTTTTTGTATTCTACCCATATTCTCTTTCAAGATACTATTAGCATATGCAGGATAGCAGTATTGAAAAACTGATAGAATCGGTGACTGCACAAGCTGAATTTTTGCTGCCTCTGGTAATAATTTCCTGAATCTGTACAGCCCTCTCAATCTGCTGGATTGTTTGGTTAATGTGGTCAGAAAAGGAGAGATCTCTGTCCAATGTGACACCAAGAGTTTTTAGGCTGTCATTTGTCAAAAGAACTTCACCATTTAACATGATGGACAAGGCTCTCTCGTTTAGAGACTGTACTAGATTCTGTGGGACTCTATAGATCGCATTGCATTTTTTTTTACATATTAGAAAAGTGTTAGGTCTGCATAGTTTTATATTTGACAAATAAGATTCAATAACACAAAAATTAGTAAAAATAATGAATTGAACACATAAAATCTGTTGTGACATTTTATTTACCAGAGGCGGCAACAATGTTCAATAAAACATTAAGGCTCTATCCCCAGGACATTGTAAAGAATCTCTTTTGGTAGGGTGAAGAGTGTTCTCAGAAATAATTAATATTGTTTTCTTTTAAACTTAATTTTAAAGGATCCTGTTAAAACCTTGCATCCAAATTTCTAAAGAAATAAATTTATTTTAACACAATATTTGTGAGTTTTATCATGCTAATTTGGCTTATAGAAATATAAAGTACACTCACCTCCCACCAACTCTGCAGTTCCAATCACTATAAGCAACAGCACATATCTCTCTTGATCCCTGCTACAAGCTAGATAAAGAGCCACTCCAAACACAACCGCCAGCAGAGCCGTGAATGTCACAGTCATGAAGAACTGGGTCGCTAGGAAGAAGCCTGCAACATCCAACCGTATTAGGCTCATAAATATTAAGGAGGGGTCAAATTTCAATTAGTTTCTTCAGTTTTCATCAATCACAGTTTCGTGTTCGTTTTATTAATCAGTTGACTCCAAAAGCCGAGGCTAATTTGGCGTTTGCATTTTAAGCATGGTCATGGCAAACATGGAGTTATAGCAAACAAATGCACTTCAACAAGGAAATGCTTGAAGAATGTTTCATTGCACTGAGTTTATCCGTATAAATCATAAATTTTCTCTATCATTGATTTTAATTGTCAAATTCACTAAAAAGGCAACTGCAGTAAATTGAAAGCAACTCAAATTGGGGTGGTGAGAAGTAAAATGGCTATATCCTAGATACCACTATTATCTCCCACTTACAAATACCACAAAACTCGTAAATCACTCTTATTTTATTTTGTAAATTTACAAAAAACTATATTATCCAATGAACAAACCTGGAAGGAGAATATCATGGATTATGTAGTATTCTTCTTCAAAGACCCACCAGCAACCAGTGAATTTTGTTTCATACCAATGCCTTGTGTCCTCAAAGTCATGGAAACACACCACCCAAAGTCCTAAGAAACAAAGATTAAGTTGTAAATGTAGGCCTATGCTTTCAAAGGGTTCCCAATTATGATGAAATATTAGACCCTAAACATTGCAGGGCTTGTAACAGTTCTTGAGGTTAAAAAAATTTAAAAATAACAAAATTGATAAAAAAAAGGAAAAATAAAATTGAATATAAAGTAACATGTTTGGAAAAAATTCAAGAAATACAAGCGATTCACACTACTTGAAATAACAATAAATCATTATATACATTTGAACTTAATATCACAATCTTGTAAATCTCTACTCTTCAGACGGACGAGAGAGTTAAAAAATATTATAACACTTTAATATTTTTAAGTTGGTTAACCAACCATAAAATCTACTTAAATCATTCATTAATTAAACTGGCTAGTTTGACGCTAACTACAATCTGTAAAAAACAGATTAGAGCAGAAAATTTCCCCCTCGTTTCAGAAACAAGAAGTATCATAAACAAAAGAAAATAGGAATGAATTATTTAAACAATTTGTAATTTTAAATAGCATAACAATATGTAGGCATAAAAAGATGTAAAAAGTAACAGGTCTTATACACAGAACCGAATGTACAAAGGCAAGACAAACCCATATTAATTTAGGTTGTGTTACTAATCCTACTCCTCTTCATTTTATGAGTTTTAAAAGTTTTACGAGCTTCATCAAAATCGATTAATAAAAACCTAATTTCCCTAAAAAATAACTGAAATTGCCAAACAAATAAAAATACCTCCGTCGCAGCAGAACTGCCTACTCAGCAAATTGCCAATGGATTTGTGTATTTTTTTCTATTCTCCTATAAAATCAATGGGGTTGAGTGTGTATGTTTGCTGCATTATGGGTTTTGCAAGTAAATATAAGTTTAACCCTACCTAGTAAATGTATATACCAAATTATATCAAGTTATCGTATTCTTTTCATTTTCCTTATAAACCCCATGGGTGTTGAGTACCTATGTAGGTTTGCCGCCATTTGGGTTTTGTAAGAAAATACAAGTCCTAATGGTTGTAGCCTATTATGTATCAAATTTATCAAGATATATCAATAAATAAGCAAGATAGATGGTTTTGTTAACTTTCCTTGAGAATAACATGGGAAACATTTTTTTCTGTAACTAGGCCTATTTAAACTAGGCTAACATAAAAATTCAAGATACTAAATTGTTTATTTTTTAGAGCTCTTTAAAATAGTTTATGTAGGCATGTTATTGATGGATAAAAAAAATTAAGGTACAAAAAATGACAAAACCCCACTTTGACCCTTTTGTAACCCCATAAAACCCCGTTTCCATGGTCTGATCATTCTGGTTCTCAAACTCTTTCAAGTATATGCTGGCTTACACCCCTGTACCAAATTTCATCAAAATTGGAGGTTCCTTTTAAAAGTTATTATGTTCACGGACACATAAATATATAAAAGTTATATAGCCTACAGATATTAATTTGAAGGAACAGTGTTTTTGGCTTCTAGGGACCTCAAAACAAAAAAGTATCATGGTCCTGGGCTTAAGTACTACCCTGACTACAACTGTAATAACATATTCCCTACAGGAAATTCACAAAAAATAATCAAATTCCAAAAAAATAACCAAGAGCAAAAAAAAAAAAATAATAATAATAATAACCTGTTACAAGCCCTGACATTGTCATTGTACTGTACCAAAGAAGTATGAATGGTCCTACAGTGTGATCACAAATGATTCAATCATATAATAGGCTTTTAATTCTAAACATTTTATCATGTACCGATAGCTACGTTGGTATGACACAAGTTAGATGCTTCAAGTTTGATTTACATATTGGGGGGACCGACCATTTGCTCGGTGAACTTGTAAAGCTTGTAAGACGAGTTTTTTCGCTACGCTTACCCACAACACCAATGAAGAATACACTCTAATTAAATGAACCACAGGTCAAAAATGTAATACGTTGGTTTTATACAATTATCAGCTGTTCAATTTAGTTACTGCACAAAAATGTTCATAAGAGTAACATGGAAACTTTGAAGGGCAGAAAGACGGAAACCGGATTTTTCCCAGGTTGTGGAATCAGCTCCAATTGATTTTTTGTGGCCAAAACCCCCTAGAAAACAGGAAATACTAAACTAATTTAAGAACTAAAAATATGTTGCCTGAACAAACACAGAGCTTATTAAAGAGTACAAAAATTAAGCAATTTTGAGGAAGTTTACTGGTTGAAATGGCTGAACCATGTTTCACCAAGAAGTAAGTTGTACACTTTTTTATTTATTTCTTTTTTATTAATGGATAAGGAGACCCTGGACCCGTTACGCAAGTCTGTCTCTAATGCTCATTTTGCGCAAGCCCCCGGAAGGATGGGATATTGAAGGAAGAGAAAGGGTGAGACACGGGACTGTCCACTTATGTTCCAGTTAAGGATGTCTATGCCCGTCGCATTCCTCACCCTCTGCTGTTTTGAACATATGATCCAGCTAGGGTTTCCATGGTCATAGCATTTCTCCTCTCCCCCTGCTGTCTACAAATGTTCCAGCTAGGGGTTTACATGCAGTTCACATTAATCCACCTGTTGTCTTGAACATGAATGGATTATGAAGGAAGAGAAATTGTTAGGCCTATAGTGGACAGCCAAAAGACTTACCACAGTGTTATGACAACTTCGTTTGCTGTACCCATTGTCAACTTCACAACTAGTATAAACCAGTTTTAAAGTTGTCCTGAGATGTAAGTATTAAATGTTTCCTACTTGCGTTTTGTGGTGTGTAGATGTTTTAAGTTATAAATATTAAATTAAATTGGCAAAGGTTACTCAAGAGAGACGGCAAATGTAGCTTGAGCTTAATAACACTATCTCATAATCTTAATAATCTACATCTTAATAATCATAATAATAATCATAATCTTAATAATCCAACACTCATCTCTCATTCATAGGCCTACTTGGCTTTAAACTACCGTACCTATTGAGGTAGGTCGCCATTTCCATAAAGGTATTAATGGTAAATGAACATAACCTATATGGACTGATAATAGTTTTGAAACCTAGGTCTCCAAAATTTTTGTCCTATTTGTTTTGCAAAATTACTTATAAATTCTCCTTAATCTGTTAATCAGTAAATAGTTTAAATTTTGTCTGTTAATTTCAGATTTTGTACTAAGCTAAAATTTTAGCTTTAATTCCAGCGAATCTTTGACAATGAATTTATTTTCTGCTTTGTTACTGTCAATACATGTATAATGTTCATGACAATAAAGATTTGATTTGATTTGAGAAAAAATATTGCTACAAACCTCCCCCTTCCCTTTGATCTGTGTAACATGACTTAATGTAACACATCGGAGTTTTGCTATGCCCTTGGGCTGCAACTTCAAACTGCATCTTGCTGCGCGAGAACCAACCAGTTCCATGGGTTGGTTGCCGAACTGAAATGTATGCTTCAGTGGAATTTTTTAACTAGCAGCGATCAATATTAGGTGGACTATCTTTGGCAATGAACTTCTTTGGAGCGTAGTATAATCATGTGTTTCCACTTGTTAGGCATAAATGTTGAGGTTCATTCAAAACAAACAAACTGTCAATGTACAGTTGTTTAAAGTTTTGATTACAAACAAATATAAACGTGGTTGAAAGAACAATTAAGGTAAAACACCGTTAATTGCTGTGATCCTACCAAATACCGTGATTCATGTGGTTGTTCACCAATAATAAGAAAACCGGCAGTCAAAGAAGTCCATTTTAACATTTACAACCAAATTCGATGTTAAGAGATTAATTTTTAACGTCTTTGTCTTCACTCGAATCAAGCAGTCTGAACAAAACATAGCCTAGACTTCTGGGACAGGCGTTAAAATATTAAATAGTCATTGATATTGATATATCAGGATATTACGGGTTTTCCCTCTTACATTATGCAGACAGGTGTTTGCAAAATTCGTATTTTACCCCAACTTTGCCCCCCTCCTACCCCTTGGGGGGGTGAGTGGGGGTTAAATGGTTTATGTTAATGCAATCAGTATATTTTAGACATTTTTTGGCTATCTTGGATTTTTTAAATCACTCAATATAAAAATTTGGGGTTTTCCCTTTTTTCAACCCCCTCCCACCCACATAGGGAATTTTGCAGGGAAGTGTTGGGGGATAGTTTTTGTTAATTAGGGTTAGTATTACCCGATTCAGGGAAAAAATCCCCGGAAATACCCGGTCCCCTTAAGTCATGGGCCTGCCGTAGTAGGCCTAATGTGTGCGCTATATATAGCCTAGGCCTATGAAACTGTAGGCCCTACAGTACCATTGATTAAAAACGATGCCTAGGCTTTGAACGATTAAATAATGAAGATTTATCCGTTTTGATATCCATAAACTAAGACAATAAGTAGGCCAAGGCTACTTAATTTAAGAGTACCGAAGGCATAAGCCTAAATTACTTCACATTAGTTAAAGATACATCAATTTTGATTTTATTCCATTATAGTCATAGGCCCATTATGCCGAGGCTACACAGTACTAATTTTTTTACGGTAAGTCAAGCTTGTGGCTAGGCTTGTAGGCCTATTCCAGACAATAAGCAAATTGGCTATGACTTAAAAGCTCATGGCGGAGGACACAATGTTGACTAAGGCATACGTACATTCTTCTGTCGGTAAAGGGGACCGTAACCTGTGATAAAATAGGCCTAGGTTCATCACCAGGTTGATTAGTCATATGCCTAGGCTTAAAAGTAATTCTCTATAAAATGGGCCTTAAAGCCCTGTAAATGGGCTAATGAAACATGTATTAAACAATTATATCCCATACTGAACTAAAATTTATCACTCAATGTGGTGTAATAGCGTTTAACTCACTAAAAAAATATTTGAAACACAGTTATAAGTTAAGTTAACCAATAACCAAGACCAAGACACGCCCTCTTACTTACCAATTTGCTCCATTTTAGGATGAGGTAGGTATCCATCGCTAACAACCCAACTAGGAGTAGCAAACGCTATCAAAATAAAAAAGAATGCAGCACCAGCTAAACCTGCAGCAATTTTCCCGTTTCTTGATTTAGCCATTTTAAATTTAATAGATTTGTTTACAAAACAATAACATTAACCAAAAGCCTGAAAGCCATTGCTAGAAAACAAACAAAACAGTGACGACACAAAAAATTTTAGCTTCTAGAGCCAGTACCTAGGACAAAAAAAAGATCGTTATCAAGGTTTTTGCATTAAGCATTAAGGCATTATGTAAAGGATTAAGGTATGTCTAATTCAAAAACTTTTAATAGAACATCAACAAAGACTCGATGTACTAAAATTTTCAATTGAAATTGTATCAAATTATGTAATTACTGTTCGATTTATTTTTGTATTAAATTGCCAAGTTCAACTTCACCCTCTATGGGTTTCTTACATCTTACATCTTACATCCGGCGTCTTCACCACAATCTGCCGATCGGGGAATCGTCTATCATCTTCTTCTGCAAGCAGGGTCTTCTATCTTCACGAAGTGAGCCGTGAGAAAGTGTGTTCAGTGATAAAGTCAGAGATATTGTAGTAGGGTTTGTCGGTAAAGTACTGTTTAAGTTTTTTGTTGAAGGCATCCCACACAGCACACAAAGTTTCAGTTATGTTTCAGTTACATTGCAAAATTTCAAAAACATAACATAACAAAATAAACGTTACAGAATGATGTCAGTAACCTATCATTGCAATATTGCAATAACGTAACTTTATAACGTTGCTGGAACCTTTCAAAGCTATGTAAAAGTAATCATAACAAAAATAACGTAACAGAATGATGTCAGAAACATATCATTGCAATATTACCATAACATAATTTTATAACGTTGCTGACACCTTTCAAATGCAACGTAAAAGTAATTATAACAAAAATAACGTAAGAGAAGGGTGTCAGAAACCTATCATTGCAATATTACATTAACATTACTTAAAAACGTTGCTGACACCTTTCAAAGTGACCTAAAGGTATCCATAACAAAATTAACGGTTCAGAAGGATGTCAGAAACATTGAAAACACCTAACTTTATAATGTTGCCTTCATCTTTCAAAGCTACTCGTAAAAGAAATAGAATGTTATAACTTAGTTGAACAAAAATTGCGTGGGCTATTGCTTTTTTTTGTAAAATTACAGAAAAAGATAGACAATTTCAGGTTGCCTACGAAGGAGTTGAACCTCAGAGTAACCCAACAAATATGACCAGATAACTATATAGGTCTAATTAAGAGTAAAAATATTTTTATTGTTAGAAATTTTATTTTCGTGGTTATAAATCAAGCAATATGTTTTAAGAATTTATTTTCTGGAACGATCTATACCCCATACACAGCACACTTTAGTACTTGATATGTATTAGAAACATAACCAAGAAACCCAATCGATATGTATCACATAATACATATCGTCTCATCGTATTTTTAAGCTGCTACCAGTGGTAACATTATCAATGTAGCTGATAGCTATATGACATGTAACCATGGAATCTACCCACAATGCAATGTTAACTGCGCATGCGCCGTCAACGCTTGTCTGTCTCAAATAGTGACGACTGACGGTACGGTAGCCATTGTGAAAATGTTAGTTGTTCGTTTTTTTTTTATTTATTTATTTATTACATTCCAACGGCAAAAATACACCATTTCATATCACATGCATGCATAGATGGCTGAACTACAAGCTAACTACAAGCTAAACTACCAACATAATACAAAACAAAATACCAATATTGAAAATGCGGAAAATATTTGAATACAATAAAAACTAAAACTCTACAATACAAGTAATAAATTATATAGTGTGACAAATGCATAACAAATAAATAATAACAATACATAAAAAATCTAAAGACGTAACAAGTGTGCAATAAATATACAATGCAAAACGCTTTGATAGACCCGAAAGAGAACAACACAGCAAGATGTATTACCGATGGACTTAATTGTTACAATGGAGGGAAAAGTTGACTTAACAATACAACGGTGATTCTGCTGGGCCACTGCTCTAATTCACGCATTGCTGGGGAGAGGCAAGCACACATCTTCTAATGACTGCAGCACTGTCGTTGAAGATGTCGAATGTGTCGCAGAAACTATTGCCGAGCCTCATCATCCTTGCGAGGGGTCCGTGGAAGTCATAGCTGCGTAGGTAATGGCGCCTGCTGAACAAGTCACGTGACCGAGTCCTTCTTGGAACACGAAAGTCCACCTGTGACAAAAGCATCGGACAATCCAGCTGACCATTCACGAGTTTTGCCAGGAACAGAAGATCTGCGACGCAGCGTCTTACTTGAAGGTCAGGAAGGATAAACTCAGCCTGCAGTTCAGCAATAGGGACTTCCCTGTAGTGCAGTCCCTGTCGGACCCCCAATAGTCTTAAGAATTTCCTCTGCACAGCTTCTAGCTTATCAATAAGACCCAGTTGGTAGGGAGACCAGACAGGGCTAGCATACTCCAGTAGCTGACGGACAAATGAAGAGTAGACAGTCTTTAGCACCAGTGGACTTGTCATGCCACGAGTTGACCTAGTGATGAAGCCCAGCATCCTGTACGCTCTTCTGCATAGGTCATCCACATGCTCATTGAATGAGAAGTCAGATGAGAAAGTTACTCCCAGATCCTTAATCGTGGATACTCTTCCAAGGGGTTGGTTGTCCAGTGTATAAGGGAAGTGATGTGGATTGTGCAGACGACCATAGGTCATGAAGGAGCACTTCGAAGAATTTAGCCTCATGTTATTTGTAATGCACCAGTTCAAAACATTGTTGAGGCTACTCTGCAATCGTGTAAAATCCTCATCACTGGAGATCACGGTGTAGATCTTCACATCATCTGCAAAGAGCAGCGCATCCACCAGAAGCACTGACGTTATATCGTCGATAAACATGATGAATAAGTGTGGGCCAAGCAGGGACCCTTGAGGTACACCAGACGTTTGTGGAAATTCCTGGGAAAATGCGTCAGGCAGTTTTACTCTCAAACGCCGGCCATGCAGGTAGCTACAGAACCAAGAAAGCAACGGGCCAACGATTCCATAGGCTTCCAGCTTGCTGATGAGAATGGAATGATCAACTTTATCGAAGGCCTTGGCGAAGTCGATAAAGGCAACATCCAATTGTTTACCTGATCCCAAGGCAGATAGTATGCATTCCTCAAATATCAGCAGATTAGTAACAGTTGACCTGGAGGAAGTAAACCCATGTTGACTAGGAGATACCAGGGGTTTTAGAAAGGGTTTAAGACGAGAGAGTACAAGCATTTCGAACACCTTCCCCACTGCTGATAGGATCGTAATGGGACGGTAGTTTTCGACGTTTGCTGGATTACCCCCTTTGTGTATAGGAACAATATGCCCCATTTTGAGAATGTCAGGAAAGATTCCTTGTAGGATGGACAAGTTGAATAACATAGCCAGAGGTTGGGCCAGAGTATCACTGCAGTGTTGTAGAAAGGACGGAGGTACATTGTCTGGGCCAGCACCCTTCTTGACATCGATGTTCCTTAGGGCTTCCAAAACTTCCAATGTAGAAAAGGAGATCATAGACAAGGAGGAGTCGGAGTTAAAGTTTGCAGGTGGAGGCGTAACTACGGGCTTGGAGAAGACTGATGAAAAGAATGCTGAAAACATATCAGCTCTCTCTTGCGGATCATTTGAAGAGTGGCCGTTGAAACTCATAATAGATGGCATAACAGGAGATTCGCCAGAGGCACGAACAAAGCTCCAAAAACTCTTGGGGTTGTGAGGGATGGAGTCTTCAATATGCTTCAGATAGTTTCTATAGCATGTGCGGCTAAGATTCCTACATACGTTCCGCAACTCACAAAACCTCAAGTAGTGTGTTGGGAGGAATGTTTGTTTGTAGCGCTTGTGAGCTATTTTCTTCTGTATTACCAAATTGATAAGCTCTGCAGAAAACCACTTGGGGAATGGTGAAGTTCCGATCCGTTTTATGGGGCTGCACTCGACGCAAATGTCACCCAGCAATGAAATGAGTTTTCCAAAACTCTCTTGGACGTTAGACAGATCGTTCACAAAGGAAAGGTCCACTGTTGAGAGCATTTCAGAAGCAGCATGAAGGTTGCACTTGCGAAGATTTGGGCAGGTGTGAAATCTAGCAGGCTGGAAGCTTCGAAGTATTGGTAATGAGAAAGACAGAGGAGGATGGTGGGGATCGGCTTCAACCAGATGCTCATCAGCAGTGTGGACGGGCACAGACTTGGAGTTGCTAAAAACCAAATCCAACGTTACTTGCCTGGAGTTCCTGATGTGGTTAATTTGTTCCAAGGAATGGAGTTCGGCGAGGTTTTCAAGAAGTTCTTTCTTGGGTCGATCAGTAATAAAGCGTTCCGGGATAGTGCAATCATATGATGCGATATTAAAGTCACCTGCCAGTAGCAAAGAAGAAGATGCAGGTGAAGAAGAAATCACTTCGTCTACCGACTCGCAATAGGCACTGTATGTTGAGATAGCTTGTCCTGGAGGAATGTAGACACAGTTCATTACCAGTTTGTATGTAGGCAAAGAGACAAAGAGGCTCTCAATGGGTGACTGATGAATGATTTCATATGACTGAATATTATTTTTTATACTCCACCACCAGATGCCTTGCTACTCGAAAGATTGCTTCTATCTGTCCTATAAATCGTGTAGGTATTATTGGCCTGCAATTCAGAGCTGAGAATATCTGAGGATAGGTTTGTTTCACAAAGTAAGAGCGCATCGTACATGCTGCAAGCGAGAGCATTTTTGAAGTCTATTAGTTTGGTGCGTAGGCCATTTACATTTTGAAAATACACACTTAAACCATTTTTGCCGTTGGAAGTTATGCGTTTTTTTTAACAATCTTGGGAATACCATTCAAATATTTTATGGTCAAGTCCTGTTCACCAGATTCCATGCGAGTCTTGAGAGTGTTCCGCAGATCAGAAAGATGTTGTCTTTCCTTTATAGTGCGATCTCGGGCAAGAGACACACCATTTAAACCAACTACCGAGCTCTTCTTAGAGTCAAAACAACGGAAGAGTTTGGAGGCCTCGCCCTCTGATGGGAGGCAAAGCTTGATAGCTCGAGGCTTATCCTTATTGACCTTTCCAATCCTGAAGAAACGGGCTCCACTCAGAGATGAGCCGAGATCGCAGCATTCCAAGCATTGTTTGATGAGGTCACCGTCATGTACTTTCACAGTTGCTGGTAACTTTGAATTGCTTTCCTTAAGGCCAAAAATAATTACATTACATGCCCGACGTTTCCTGTCATTAATTTCCTCTATGATATTTTCAACAGGCGTATCACTATTAACAGTATTGCCCTTTATATCAAGAAGTTCACTCTCAAGCTTCTCAATGCGTGGCTCTAAAGAATTAATCTTAGTACTTAGATTGTGTATATCCGATTTGATATCCATCAAACCATCAGAAATTTCTTTCACTTCTTCTTTTGTAGCAAGTTGAGAGAACTTATTGAGTAATTCGTCCATTTTATTCATGAGTAGCTGTGTTGGATTTGAGTTTGCAGGTTGGCAATCAACTCTAAGGCAAAGCCATTTTTTATTCACATTATTAGCATATTGGGAGTAATCGGTTTTGGTTACGCCAACACACTTTATATGGAACCACCCTTGACAATCAGAATCACACTGTATTCCATCATCGGAACTCAACACCTTTTTCATACATACTCTACAGGCGGTGGGATCTAACATATTGAGCTGGGGGGGGAAAAAAACTTAGTGGTGTGAAATATCTTCTTGTGAGGAGAGGATTTTCAATAACGAGCTGACATCCCAGAATTTGAAGAACAAGAACAATATGTGTGCATCTGCAGCTACTCGATTCACCACAGATACACACACATTTCGACAGTATGGAATTTATTATTCGTTATAGTAATGATTTGAAATCCCGAAGAAGGATACAGGAGGCTGTGGATTTTGACGGGCGACACCGTCCTCTATGGCAACAGATTCCTTCCTCTATGACATAACTGGACATGGAATGAGACTTGAAACGGGTGGAATAGGAACGAATGACAACAACAACACGGTGGTGATATAGGCGGTTATAATGATGAAATGTGAGAGATAGGGCTAGACAACAATGTGTTACTGTAATGTGTTGGACAGTTAGTAATTGAATCCGACCACATACATTGAAACTCACAAAATTTGCGAAAGCAAGGATCGCCAGCAGCTATTTAAAAAACCAAGGCAAGCACAGATCGAATTCAACAAGATATGAGGAGGTCAGAGTAGCTTGAAACAGTCAGCCATCTTGAAAAAGAGACTCGTTGAATCATAGATTAAGCATACTCCTCAAGGAGTATGCAGGCCTTGAGGAGTATGCTTAATCTATGGTTGAATCTTGTTGAGCTTTGAGGATACCTCATTTACTTTCATAACTGGTGTAGTTCTAATTATTCAACTAGTTAAAGTGAACATCTAAGTAGAAGAAACAAGCTGGATACTTTTCAAAACCTACTTTTCGGTACTGGTAAGTTTCAAACACATTTATTTATACTCTTAATCGTAATCAAATGGTTTCTTATGCCTGTAAGGAAGTTGTTCAAAAGTTGTTTATACTATAAATTACAGTTTAACCTTTAGACCTACAGAGATACATACACGTATTCCGATTTATTGAGCTAAATATGTGTTTAACTTTAAAGGTAATGATGTTATTTTTTTTATGAAAAAAATAAATTTTAACCTAAGGTTATGAAGTGTTCAGAACCTAGCCTAATAAGTTTTAAACATTTCAAGTAAACTTTTAACTTTTTAAGTTATATAAGAACTAAAAATCACTCTTTTTTGTGTCTAGGTACCTATGCAGGCATCTTCTTATTTCTATAAGGGTTTTGTCTGTTACGTCCCTTTTTCTCTCGACCTACTGTACCGATTTTTAAGATTGAGGTGTCATTTTAAAGCTTAGGATATATACCGCAGTGACGAATCGTAATTAAAAAGGTCATATTGTTTCGGGCTTCACCCCCCTCGCCTTTGATTTATTTCTAGATGGCGCTTTAAAATGTTGACCAATTTTTATTGCAAGTTCTTTACTTTGAATTGTAATTTAACAGCTGATTACCTTCTATGATTACCTTCTGATGACTTTTAAAACCAGGTAGTAAACAAAAATAGAACTCTGTCACTTCATATAGGCCTAATCAACATTCACGTAGGCCTACTGTAGGTGAGTTTCACTCATACAGAATCATAAAATGCGCAATTTGCGCACGGGCCACCTCGTTATGTTTTAAAGGATTAACTTAAGCCTACAATTAATTGTGGGGAAAGCGGAGCAAACCCATAAACTGCTGGAAATCCCAGGAATTGAACTTGTGACCTCTTGAACTGTAGTCCAAACGTTAAGAACTAAAGGCTCGATAGGTTACTGAGATGCCTAAACATACTCTTTTTAAACTTATTGTTTTTCATTTATGTGAGACTAATTATTTTAACCTATTCAGCATGCCTAGCCTACAAAACAGCTAACTTGTGCTCCAATATATCTAATCACGTAGGCCTATCAGTGGCAATGTTAGTAAGATACATAAATCATAGGCCTAACGAATTTGGTCATCGAGTAAAGAAATCAGTTTAATAATAAGCATCCATTTCAATTAGGTTTTTACCTTAATGTTATTAATGTAGCCTACAGTCAAATTCACAAGTTAAGGGTAGGTTTGAGAATGAGTATCTTTATTAGCCTTTAAGTATTTATGCAATTGGTTTTGTCAACTTTGCCTAAAACAATTAAAGTTACGATAAGTGATCATTACACTGATCCCTTATTACACTCGAAGACCAGGTTCAGCAATATACAACATTCTTTTAAAATGTAGGCCACTCATTGGTTAACGACTTTAACTTTTAAGTTAACTTGCAAAATGCTGCCCTACACTTTCAAACAAAATTAAATTAATTTCAATGGTCTCTTTCTAAATTTATGTAGTTAATGGATGGTACGTACATTGGCCTACCCTTTATAGATACCATTACTTGCCTGTACTCTGAATTATAACAAATGATTTTTTGGTGTTTTTCTATGGACTTTAAAACATAAAATCATATGGTCCCATGCTTTTGGTAAGGATTAACCTGGGCCTATATTAACATGCAACACCCCAAGGAAGAAAAAACCTGTGACACAGTGTTTATTGAGAATATACAGCATAGTATAAATTAAAAAAAACAGCCCATACTATGTGTGTATTTTTATTCCCATGATTGTAGACCTAATTATTTTTTATTTGTATATAATTATTTTTGTCTGCATTTTTTTACTTGTAAAACCTATAAACTCATTTCCAGCAAATAACTTAGGGTGACAAAGTTTTTTTACCAACACTCAATAAATAAATCTACCACAATTAGGCCTAGGCAACCTAAACCCAATCGTTATCAAAGTTATCGTTATCGTTTATTCATGTTGTTCTTTCCAGACTACCCGATTTGGCATCATCCCATCAGCAACCACATCGAAGGACCTCAGAGTCTGATCTGAAATGACTCCCTTCTAATTTGACATCATCCCATCAGCAACCACATCGAAGGACCTCAAAGTCTGATCTGAACTGACTCCCTTCTAATATAAGAAGGTAGGATAATATTTTATTTTGTTCTAGTAAATTGCTAAAATCTTTTCTGATAGAACACTACTAAATCCCATTCAAAATCATGGGATATTTTTCGACAACCGTAGTGGACGACCTGAGGTTAATTTTATAGATTTATTTGTCATAAATAAATAAATACATTTACTACACTTTGTAGGCTAATAAGTAATTTGAAGCTTAATTCTATGCTAGTAAGTAAAAAACAAAATATAAATAGCCTACACAAAGCAAAATCAGTGCAGCGTAAACCAGCTTATGGCCAGGAAACTTTTAAGGATGAGCTTGTCCTATTTCATTTGAATGTTATTACATTATCGGACATCAGTATATGTTGTACATAGAGCTTATAAGTTACTTTACCCAACTCACCTCGGGGGAAAACACTGGATAACGATTTGGCGAGTTAACCCTGTGTGTCTCTAATTTTTCCTTAGAGTAAATGTGATATTACAGTGGAGCCTTCATTGTGATCGGTTTGTGAAGTAAGATGGTCAAGGAATAGATGGATTACAGAAATTAAACAGCAATTAAATTACAAGCGGTTTCCATTACCCATTTCTGCAAAACACCAGACCGGCTAAAGAAATTCACAGATGAAAAACAGCTGATAATTGGGTCTACTGTATATGAAATATTTTTCAGATATTTGTGTCGTAAATAATGTATTTTTTCAGATGTCTGGTAGAGGGTTTATTGTGCACTGACTCTGAGCGCAACACGTATTGACATCGGAAATGTGAACAAATTTCAACAGAGATGAGCTTTGCTCAATTTTAAAAGTTTTTGAGAAATTCACTTAATGATTTAAATAGTTTCTTCATTCATGCGTATCATTAACATATCGTATATCAGTTCATGTGATACTTGTAGAACAAACTACACAAGTCCCGCTAATCCAAACTAATCAAGACCTGACCCTGTTCGTTTTTACAAAATTTAAGGGCGAGTTAAAAAAAAGTGTAAGATATTCACTCATTTACACCTGCCATTCACTCACAATATCTAAATTAAGTGACAATAATTGTTCCATGGAAAGTGTTTGCTAGCGAAGGAACTGCGTTATATTAAGGACAATAGGAAATCGAGCACTATACCGAACGAATTGCGTCAATGATAACTATAAATTCCATGTAGGCCTATGCTAATATCGAAAATAGGGATTTCCCCCATTTTGACAATGTTTTCAAATCATGCAAATTTCAAGAGGTCCAATTGATTTTGAAATTAGTGGGTTTTGGATGAGCGGGAGTCTACTGTAATATTCCACAGTTTCTCATGACTGAAACCTATGATGTTATATGTATGAATCCTTCTTATGACTATTGGTTAAAAAAAAAAATAGGCCTAGTAATAATAATGAGTTGCTCCAGGAGTGAATAATATCATGAAACTTGTCAATGAAACCGTTCTTGTTATAGTTTGTTTATGAATCTCTCAGCCTATTGTTTATTAAATCTCTAGGAAAGTGGCTAATGTTCGGTTGCTAAAAAAATTACCTTCACCCTAGTCTCCTTAAAATTACATACATTACCGGTTTATTTTTACTATCTAAAAGTTTTTTTTTAAATAATTCCAATCATACTTTAAAAAAGACAACCAAGATTAACTTAACTTCAACTTCCATTATACAGAAGTTCTGTAAAAACTGCTGCAAAAAATCATATTTCCCATGATTTTTGTTTTTTTTTTTAATGAGTTTATATCTTAAAGTAATAATAAACTCATATTCTTCTAGAAAAAACACTAAAACATAAAACAAATAAAATGTAAAAAATATAAATTAATGCCCCGTCGCAGCAGACCTGCGTACTCAGCGATTTTCCAATGGAATTTTTGTATATATCTTCTATTTCCTCCCCATAAAACCCATTGGGATGAGAGTATATGTAATTTGGCCACCATATGGGGTTTTTTTTATAGGTACCAAGTTAAACCCTACCTAGTGAATGTACAGACCAAATTTTTTTATAGTTATGGTGTTGTTTTAATTTGTCCCATACACCCCATAGGGGTGATACGTAAGTTTGCCGCCATATGGGCTTTGTAAGAAAATATAAATTAAATACTTAAAAATGAATGTACATACCAAATTTTATCAAGATATGTCGATAAATAAGCAAGATAGAATGTTTTGTTAATTTCCCTTAAGCATAACATGGAAAACATAGTTTTTGAATTTTCTCCATAACCATTTAAGCTAAGTACAAAATTCAAAATACTAGATTGTTTGTACTAGATTGTTTGTTTTTTTAACTCTTTCATATGGTCTAAGTCAAAGTTGTTGAATTTTATAAATTAGAGTGAAAAAGGCCAAATACTCACTTTTTACCCTTTTGAAACCCCATAAAACCCCGTTTCCAAGGTGTTTATGGGGGAAATAGAAAAATACCTAATTCTGTTGGAAATGTGCTGAGTACGCAGGTCTGATTCGATGGGGAGCGGTATATTTTATTGTATTTACAATTTTAAGACCTTTTGATTATATTAAATTTTTTTATTTTCATAACGGCTAGGTCAATGGAGAATTGATGAAGTTCATTTTTTAAATCGCTTAAATTCATTTTTAGATTTATAATCAACTAGCTTTCACGTCATGCTTTGGCAAAGCCAACTTGAGAAATTGTTTGCCTTCCGGTGAGCTCGTTCGCTATGCTCATTCGCCGTCAGGTTTAGCTCGATCGCTCACTTCCTGTCATGTTTAGCTCGTTCGCTGCGCTCACTCCCAGTTAGGTGTAGCTCGTTCGCTACAATCACTCATCGCAAGTCTATAATATCGTCTAGTTTTTTATTACTAATCTTCAATCAATAATTTAATGGAGATCAGCTGTTTACAAAATTAATATTTCTTAATGTAATCATATATTCCATTGCAAAAATGTTGCTTCCATAAGAATAACATGGTAACTTTGAAGGCGTGTGGGGCCAAGCCGTATGGACGAATATGGATAAAAAGTATCCTTTATGTTCCTCCTGGTTCTGAGCTAGGCCTACCTTCCCACCAATTTTCAGCCATATCAGTTCAGCCGTTCTTGAGATATAAGTAGTGTAACTAACACGTTTAACTTTTTCTTATACCGGGTGTCCCAGACCACCCGTACACCTCTTTTAAAATCCAAACAATTATTTTTTTTACAAAAACAAATTGTGTCATTATAGGTAAACAAGTTGCGCTCTATCCATTGATGATAATTTCATTGTTTAGGGTGTACCAGAAGTAACCTATCCAGACCGGATTAATTTAAATACGAACCCCCACTTTTATGGTATTTTTGGATTCTAGACATAATTTTAAGACTACTTTACAATATAATGTGTACCCGTAATCCTAACGGTTTGGGTGATAATGGCGGTGGAAGGAAGATTTGTTTTTTTCCTACTTTAACATTTAATGTGTACCTGTAATCCTAACGGTTTGGGTGATAATGGCAGTGGAAGATTTGTTTTTTCCCATAAGAATAACATGGATCAAACTTGCATAAAATTTTACATTGAAATTATCATCAAAGGATAGAGCACAACCAGTTTACCTATAATAGCACAATTTTTATGAATAATTAGGTGTGTAGATTCTAAAAGAGTTGTACGGGTGGTCTGGGACACCCGGTAAATATAAAGCACCTGATCATCAAAGTGTTTTTAATTTTTCAGAAAATTGGAAGCAGCCAGTGACGTAGATAGCAACTCATCAGCTGATGCCATCGAGAGAAGCGAGTGGCTATCGCTTGATTTTACCATCATTTACATAATTTCATAGTTTATAATTATTTACAGTATTGATTTCAAATAATAAGTTTGCATACAGTTCTATACAATTTTATAGCTATAAAATAATAAATCAAATTTATTGACTCTAAAATGTTTTTTATCATTTCCAGTTTTTACTTTTTTCAATATGGAATAAAATTTTTAATTCTTAAGTGGTAAAAGTAATATTAAATATTATTTTTTTAGTTAGGCTATTTCACATTTCTATGAATACATTAGGGTAAATAATAAATAATTAAATATTATTAATACATATTGAAGAACTGATATTTAATATAAAAATAATAATAATTAAACTGAGTATCTTTGTTAAATATTTTATCATATTGTGACATGTTTCGGCACTAAGACCATCTTCAATCAAATAAAATGAAACTAAAAATAAACCTTTCTTAAGAGAATTTAATTAAAAAAAAGAATAATATTAAGGTAAAATTTTTCTTCAGGAAATTAATTAAATCATATTAGCACTTTAGGAATCATCTGTAATTTTTACATTTGATGGCAAACAAATATATTCCATGGTTGACAATACACACAGTATGCTAAGAATAAATTAAGTTCAGCGTCAAAAGATAGTCCGGCTAATCTTGACCGCTTCTAGTCAAAAAAATTCAACTATATAGATGATTTCTTAAGTGCTGGTCCAATTAAATTAATTTCATTAGAGAACTATTTTAACATAGGTCTACGATTATTTAATTTTTGTTTACCTAAATTGTATTAAGTTATAGTTTTATTTGTTTAATAATTGCCTAGTTGCTGAAAAATGTCACAATGTGATGAAAATCTTTCACAAGGATACACAGCTTATTTATTATTATTTTAATTAAAAAGTAATGGGCTACATTTTTACTGTCATCATAAATAATATAGGCCTAATGAAAATTGTTGTAACATAGCAGACACCCAAAAAAAAAATGTTGAAATTTGAAGGACTGACATTTAAATGGGTTTTTTAAGTCACTGTTAAATTTAAGACACATTGTAATACCACAGTAATTTAAAATTTATAATACATATGTTATATTTTGGTTATATCACATTGTAATTTTACTGGAATGTGGCATTGTCTTGTAACTGATATATTGCATTGTTAATATTGCAAGGACTAACATTTAAACATGTTTTTCATACAGGTTGATTCACGTCAAAGTGCAGAAGTTTTGGAGAGTTGATTCTACACAAGAAAATAAACAAAAAAGGTCGTATAAACATAAGTCCAAAAATCCTTCGTTTAGCCATGAGCCGCCATTTTGTTTTTTACACATAATAATTTTTATCTCCGTAACGAATTAATGAATTTACTTAATATTTGGCATGGACTTTTATCACAATGATGGCAATTTTCAGCAAAAATTGTTATTTTCCAATGTGTATTTTCAAAATGGCGGCCATTTTAAAATTTTAAACTCAAATTTCTCAAAAACGGCAAATTTTATCAAAATTATATAAAAGACATAAATTGACAAATTGAATTACCTAAACAATGATACCAAGTTTGTAAAGATTTGACAACAAATTACGGATTTATTAAGATTTTTCTATTATAATCACCTAAATTTTCATTAATAATTATAATGCAAAATCTATATTTTTGCATAAAAATCTCAATAACTCCGTTATTTGTTATCAAATCTTTAAAAACCTGTTATCATTGTTCAGATAATTTAATTTGTCAACTTTTTGTCTCTTATAGAATTTTGATAAAATTTCTTGTTTTTGAGAAATTTTAGTTTAATTGGCCGCCATTTTCATACAAATTGGAAAATAATAATATTTCTGAAAATTACCTTTGTTGGGATAAAATGTCCATGCCAAATACGAAGTAAATATATCAATCAGTTACAGATATAAAAATTATTACCTGTAAAAAACCAAATGGGGCCTAGCGGCTAAACAAAGGATTTTAGGACATATGTTTATATGGCCTTTTTTGTTTATTTTCATGTATAAAATCAGCTCCCGAAATTTCTGCAGTTCTTAGTAAATTACCCTGTATATTGGCTATGTTGTAAACACATTTTGCAATGACACAGAAATTTGCTAGTTACATTACATATTATATTCCTGTTATATTGCATTGTATACTGAAATGTGAATTTGTTATATAATTGATACATTACTTGTTGATATTGCAAGGACTGACATTTTAACATGCTTTAGATACAACGGTTATCTAGCAAACACATTTTGCAATGTCACAGAAATATGCCAGTAACAATACATGTTATATTCCAGTTATATTGCATTGTAATGTTACTGAAATGTGAATTTGTCTTCTAACTGCTACATTACATTGTTGATATTGCGAGGACTGACATTTTAACATGTTTTTGATATATCGGTTATGTAGCAAACACATTTTGCAATGTCACAGAAATATGCCAGTAACATTACATGTTATATTGCATTGTAATGTTGCTGAAACATGGATTTCTCTTCTAACTGATACATTACATTGTCGATATTGCGAGGACTGACATTTTAACATGTTTTTCATATATCGGTTATGTAGCAAACACATTTTGCAATGTCACAGAAATATGCCAGTAACAATACATGTTATATTCCAGTTATATTGCATTGTAATGTTACTGAAATGTGAATTTGTCTTCTAACTGCTACATTACATTGTCAATATTGCGAGGACTGACATTTTAACATGTTTTTGATATATCGGTTATGTAGCAAACACATTTTGCAATGTCACAGAAATACGCCAGTAACATTACATGTTATATTCCAGTTATATTGCATTGAAATGTTACTGAAATGTGAATTTGTCTTCTAACTGCTACATTACATCGTCGATATTTCGAGGACTGACATTTTAACATGTTTTTGATATATCGGTTATGTAGCAAACATATTTCGCAACGAAATGTTGATGTCTCTGAAACATCACTACATTCCAATGAAATATATATGGGATATTACTGAGACCAATTTGTGCTGTGTGGGATGGGTTAGTGGCAAGTTTTTTAGGTCATGAGGTAAAAGGTTATAAAAAAAGGAGCCTGTGAATATGTTGGGGTTTTGTTAAATTTTTGAAGTCTATGCTGCGGTAGGTTGATGTTGTGCTTATTGCGGGTGTTGTAAGAGTGTTGTTCTGTGCAAGTATTTTATTTCTGTGCAAGTATTTTATTTAAACTATCAGGCTGAGCCAATCCGTGATTACACTGTGTTTTTGGAACGCTAACCTGGTGGATATAAGATCGCACATAAAAATGATTAACAATTTTTTATTTTGAGTAGAAAAAGTGAATTATTGAGAACATCAAAGGTTAAGGTACCGGCAAGTCAGTGTTGTGTTAGTAAACCTTTGGCCAACGCTTTAACCATTCGAATTTAATTCGGATTCCTAAAAACTCTCTTTAATTAGAGCTTGAGTTCGCTTATACACTCTATGCTGCTTATTAAATATTGATTTAAATTTTAACTCTTGTTACAGTAGGATTAATACCGTATCTAATAAGATACTGAATTTCTGATACATTTTTAAATGGAGCCTCATATTGTTTTGTAAATATTTTGACTTAGCCAATTGCTGTTTATGTTTAACGGCTGAATAAAATTCATTGATTCATTGTTTTCTAACTTTATTTAATTTACAATCTGTTTACAATTTTGAACATTAAGTAAATATGATAAAACATAAAGCCGCGTCCACACTGGCCGAAACATGTTCGCCGAACAAAGTTCTTCAGAACTTTTGTTTGTTCGTTGCTAACATTTTAGAATGTAAATCATATGGCCGAATAATTGTTCGTTAAGAATGTTTGTTGATTTTTGTGTTCGCCGAACAAGTTCGCCACGAATGTTCGCCCAGTGCGGACGCGGCTTAAAGACATGAGTTAAAATCTATCCACTGACAGACTTAACATAAACAATTGTGTTAACTTAACACAAAAAGGAGAACTAAATCAACAATTTGCTTAACAAAATCTTGTAGTCAAATCTAAAATGTGGAATCGTTTAAGCCTGTAAGTAGCAGTGCTGTTGTCCTATAGATTTAGAGCCAGGTGATTGGGATGATTTTCAAGTCTTGGCTGGTACTTTAAACTGAATTTGGTTGTTTCATCTTTGACGGTTGAAGTGCTGCTGTCTCTATGGAGAATTTCATTATTCACAAACCAAGGTGCTTGAAGGATGTTTCGCAAAGCTTTAGACTGAAATCTTTGAATTATTTCAATGTTAGAGTTGCTTGTTGTTCCCCAAAGTTATGCCATACGTCTAAATAGGTTTCAAGATGACTTTGTACAGTAAAAGTTTATTTTCAGTAGTAATTTAGATCGTTTATTTAGCAGCCAAGAAAGATTTTTGAATTTTAAATTTAGTGACATTCTTTTGTTCCAAATGTGCTGAGTTTTTCATGTTAATCTCAGATCAAGAATCATTCCTAAGTATTTTACCTCATTTGTTTGGGGGATTTGGACATTATTTAGGGTTACTAGAGGACACATGTCAAATCTCGTTGTGAAAGTCACGTGAGTTTATTTGTCTTATTCACTTTTATTCTCCATTTTTAAGCCATATTCTGACAAATCATTTAGCGCAACTTGGACGTTATCAGATGCAACCACCGGGTCTTGGTGGGACGCCAAGATAGCAGTGTCGTCAGCAAAGGTAGCAACAAAAGGTCAGCCGTGAATAGTGCTGTGTATAGCACAGGACCCAAAACACTTCCTTGGGGCACTCCCGCTTGGATAGGATGTAACCCTGTGGCACTTCAGAATTTCACTTTAAAATATCTGTTCGTTAAATAGGATTTAATTATCATATATAGATAATTATTTAATTATTTAATGTCCATGTCAGATTTCACCACCTGTAGGCTTTTAGTGTAATTGTGAGCTTCCGTAGGGCGGAGCCCTAAAGACAACACAAACGTCAACTGTCAACATTATACCTCACGCCTGGTTACTTCTATGATTATAAGCATCTGCTTGAATGAAACTTTCAAATTTTTTATTACAGCAGTTAATTTTGTAAACACTAAATTTCTAAAACCTGACACTGCACCATTGTATGCCCTCTGGCTCAGAGCCCTTTGGACAGATTTGCACTAAACTTTACACAAACCATCCTTGAATAATGCTTAATAATGCCTTAAAGTTTCATTGCAATCGGCTGAGCAGTTTCAGAGTCTATAGGCAACAAACATGGTGGCGAGAGGTAAGCGCAAGCCCCTCAGGGGGATCGGGGGTCGGCTCTCAATAGAGGGGCGGCGGACCTTTCCCCAAGACCGCTGTGAGTCAGTTGCTTCGGGCAACTGCACTGTGATGGGTATCACAGCCTGCACGGGGTGCCACTGCCCTAGCTAAAGGCGGCGGATCTAGACTTGGCGGTCGATAAACAGCCCCAGAGTCGGGGAGCAGCGACTCTGGTAAGGACCTGGGGCGGAGGTGAGGCACATCGGAACGGCTCAGCGTCCACTTCATCTGCAGGAGGAGCGAGAGGGTCGCGGTAGGGCTGCTGCACTGCCAACCCAGTTCTGGTATGTGTGCAGCAGTTCTGGGGTTCTACTGACGGGCGGAGTGCAAGGAGCACGGAACGGTCGTCACACTGCTAACCAAGTCTGTTTCAGACTTCAAAAAACATGGCAGAAAGACAACAAATGGAATCTACCCCAGGTGGGTCAACGCCTCGGCGTGAATCCCACCCCTCCCTTGTGGAGGGCAAGCCCGTGGATTCTGTGGAGGGCAACTTATCTGCTGGTATTGACGTCTCGAAACTTCGTTTTGGGGGGGGGGGGGGGTAGCACACAGCTGAGGGAGCGGAGACTTCGGTCGGGAGTTCCCTCGCTGAGACCGCCCACACCGACCAGAGTTCTCTCGACATGCTCGAGTGGGCACACCGATCCGTTTCGGATGGTGCACCCCCCTCGAGTTTCAGTGTCGACAAATATACCCTGGACCCCCGAGCTGAGGAGGCGGAAACGCACGACCTCGGCATGGAGGTCCAGGAAACTAATACATCTGTTCCAGGAACCGATGACAAGCATGACTCCTTCAAGTCGAGGCAGCGGAAAAGCGCAGCTAGGAAGCTGATCAAGGCTAGGAAGGAGGCTGAGGGCACGTGGCTGCCCTAAGTGGAATGGCGAAAGACAAAAGGTCTTCCCAAGAAACACGCGAAAAGGAAGAGGGAGGACGGGACTCCTAGCCCTGCACAAGACCAGCAGGGCTCTGGGATCTCTCCCTTGCGACGTAATACTAATCTGGTTGTTGCAGAGCAGGAGAGGCAGCAGCAGCGACAGACCCCGAAGCGACCCAAGAGATGGGATGTGCCGCCGGGGGCGTCAGGAGCTGCAGCCCCTGCGGACAATCAGCTGACTTTCAAGGACCAGCTCACCAGCTGGAACATGGCAATTGCTCCCGTTGATTATCCTGATTCCAGGTTCACCGAGGGCAGTTGAGGACTCTGCAGTAGATGTTGTTCGAGAAGGTGATTTCAGCCACCACTCCGCAGCAGATCCTGAAGACATATCCAGAGAAGGGTGCTCATCTTGTCATCACTTGTGGTAGCGAGGTCACCCGGGCCTGGCTTCTTGAAGATGTTCCTGGTTTGGGTCCGATCGGGGAGGGGGGGCCTGGTGTCATTGTGGGGGATTACAAGGATCTCCTGCGTGTCACCAAGGTTCTCCTTCGGACCGATTGGATTCTCGCCAAGAAGGAGCCAAAGGAAATTTTTGACTGTGTCAGCAGGCAAAACCCAGGAGTCTCTACGGTGGATTGGCGGGTCATCAGCTGCAGGAGAGAGGAGGATAGCCAGACTCTCGTGCTTGCGGTTGACGGTGGTTCGGCCAAGACACTGAGGGACCAAGGCTGGAGGATCTTCCTGGGTCTGAACAGGGTGCAGCTCATGGTTCTCTCTGGTCCTCCCCCTGATGATCCGGGTCCTCCAGGCGAACATCCAGCATAGTAAAGCCACCACGGCGGTACTATGCGAGACCATCTCCAGAGGGATGGTCGACTTTGTACTGATCCAGGAACCCTGGGTCAGGAACAACATGATTTCAGGCTTAAGGGCCCCTAGAGGGCGGACCATTTCTGGTCATGTCAATAACCCCAGAACCTGCATTTGGGTCTGTAACGGGATCAAGTGCGTGCCGGTTCTGGAATTCTGTTCCAGGGACGTCACTATGGTCAGGACTACGTGCCAGTCTTCTGGAAGACACCTACTGTTGGCCTCTGTCTACATGCCAATATGGACATCACACAACCCCCGCAGGAGGAAGTCCGGAGGCTGATCGGTTCTGGTACCGACCTCTTGCTGGGATGTGACACCAACGCACACAACACGGCATGGGGCTGCAGGAGGAACGATAATAAAGGTAATATACTGTTAGATTATCTAGTCTCCAATGGACTCATGATCGCCAATCGGAACCGACCTTTGTCAGTCGAGTCGGACAATCGGTAATTGACCTCACATTGTATACAGAGGGGATGAGGGCTGAGATCGCTGATTGGCATGTGTCTCAGGAGCCATATCTCTCTCTGATCACAGACACATAAAATTTATGGTAGGAAACTTTTCACCTGAAAAGAACACGTTCAGAAATCCCAAAAGGACGGACTGGGCGAAATACAAGACTGTTCTGCAGAAGAGAATAGAGGATTCAGGTCCTCTGTACTCCTGCGTCAGAGACACAAATCATCTTGACTTGGCTGCGGATCGCCTGCGCGGGGACATTGTGTCCTCATTCGATTACTGCTGTCCACTGTCGGCGGGACGACAGGGTAAGTCTGGGTGGTGGAATTCGGAACTTGGAAGCCTAAGGAAAAGGGTAAGAGCTCTATTCAAACGGGCGAAACTAAGTAACTGCTGGGACGCTTATCACAGATTGCTCACCCAGTACAACATTGCAGTCAGGAGAGCAAAGAGGCTCTCTTGGAGAAACTTCTGCAGTGATCTCGAAGGCGTCTGTGAGACTTCAAGGATCCACAAGATCTTATCGAAAGATAGGCCCTCTTGTCTTGGATCTCTTGAGGGTCCGGATGGCATCATGGTTCATAATCCCAGGGATGTGCTTGAAATCATGGCAAGCACACACTTTCCAGGGAGTATAATCGCCGGGCCAACTGATGAGGTGAGTGCCAATGTGCGGCGGGCCAACTTCACTCGATGGAGGGTGGCGGGTCGCATCGTTACTCACAGTCGGATACGCTGGGCAGTCAACACTCTAAACCCCTACAAGTCACCGGGGCCTGATCAGGTGAGGCCCGTCTTTCTTCAAAAGGGATTAGAGTTTTTGCTACCAGTTCTGACGGTATTGTTTAGGGCCAGTTTGGTCCTGGGACATATTCCAGCAGTCTGGAGCAGCTCTCGGATAGTCTTCATTCCAAAACCTGATAAGGCTAGGTATACGGATCCGAAGTCCTTCCGCCCAATTTCATTGTCTTCTTTTCTGCTGAAGACTCTGGAGAAGCTGGTATCAAGGTATGTGGGGAAACGGCGCTCAGGGCTCACCCGCTCCACGAACGCCAACACGCCTATACTTACCAGGAAGATCATGTGAGTCATCTGCCCTACATCAGCTGGTAAGTAGGATCGAAAAGTCGCTAGAGTGTAAGGAAGTTGCACTTGGGGCCTTCCTAGACATTCAAGGTGCCTTTGATAACACTGAGACTCAGGCTGTCATCAATGCAGCCACAGCTCATGGTTTCCACGAGGTTGCAAGGGGATGGATCGATGCCCTCTTGAGAAATAGAAACGTAAAACTATCACTCAACAACGAGGAGATAGTGGTAAGAACAACTCGAGGTTGTCCCCAGGGTGGGGTCTTGTCTCCACTCCTCTGGAACCTTGTGGTAGACGATCTCATCAGAACTCTCTCTCAATGAAAGCGGTGAATACGCACAGGGATACGCTGATGACATAGTGGTTCTGGTGTCAGGTAGGTTCAACGACACAGTCAGGGATCTCATGAATGGGGCTCTGAGGTCTGTTGGACGCTGGTGCGAAGAGGTAGGTCTCTCAATCAATCCTTCAAAAATTGTGGTGGTTCCTTTTACGAGGAGGAGGAACCTGAGAGGGATCGACCCCTTAGTACTGCAAGGCTCTAATATAGAATTGCAGAATCAGGTGAAGAATCTGGGGGTAACTCTGGACCGGACGCTTCACTGGGGACCACAACTCCAAAAGGTAATAGACCGAGGTAAGTTGTCTCTTATGGCATGCAGGCGATTGGTGGGAGGGACATGGGGAGTGAAGCCAAAACTGATGCACTGGCTTTACGTCTCTGTGGTCAGACCTGCCATTACCTACGGTTCGCTTGTTTGGTGGCCCAAGATGGACTTGGGGGTGGCGGTGAGGGGATTGGCGGGAGTTCAAAGGCTCGCCTGTCTCCTCATCACAGGAGCCCTGAGTTCCAGTCCTGGGGCTTCCCTGGACTGTCTTCTCAACTTGTTGCCAATTGATCTTTTCATCATGACCACGGCAAGGAAAGCTGCTCATCGACTCAAATGTGAGAATCTTTGGATAGACACTGGAGAATTCCGGGGTCACTCTCGGATCATTCTGACTGTACAGGGGAATGTTTTGGACATGCCCTCGGACTACATGTCGGTCAAATATGCCTTCGGTAAGTCATTCAGGGTCCTTCTTCCAGCGAGGGAGGATTGGCTGTGTGGAGGAAACCTTCTTCCACCTGCGGATCTGGAATGGTTCACAGACGGGTCCAAGGTAAGAGGAGGAACAGGAGCTGGAGTACATGGGGTGCAAGCGGGGGTAGGGATTCGTCTCCCTATGGGGATGCATCCTACTTTGTTCCAAGCGGAGGTTGCTGCGATAATGGAGTGCGCCAGAGTAAACCTGGTGCAAGGTGTCAGGGACAGGAGCATTTCCATTTTCTCAGACAGCCAGGCAGCTCTAAGGGCTCTGGACTCCTGCGAGTTCAGGTCAAAGATCGTCTGGGACTGCTTCACCACAGTATCTGCGCTAGGTAGATGCAACAGCGTGACGCTCTTCTGGGTCCCTGGTCACACAGGGATACCGGGAATGAGGCTGCGGACGCCCTTGCCAATGCAGCTTCATCTTCAGAATTTACTGGTCCGGAGCCTTTCTGTGCTGTCTCTCGTGAGTATGCGAGCCGAGCGGTCATGTCATGGGCGAGGGAGGAGCTTCGTAAGGCCTGGTTCAGACTTCCTCAATTGAGGGTAAGTAAGCTCATGCTTCACTCTCCATCTCGGAAAATTGCCTCCAGTATTCTGCAGCTGGAGAGGGGGCAAATTAGACAGGTAACAGGGCTTATAACAGGACATTGTTCTTTAAGGAAGCACCTGCAGCGCTTGGGTCTCTACAATGGTGACCCGGTATGCAGGAGGTGTGGGCAGTCAGAAGACACTGCTGATTACGTGCTGTTTGACTGTGGAGAGCTGGAAGAGGCTAGAGAGAGGGCCCTTGGAGGACTACGGAGGGGCACTTTCTTCCTCAAGAGGAGCTTGTCTGCAGGATACAGAAGATCATCAAGTTTCTAAACATGGAAGAGATCTGAAACTACATTAGGGGAGCGCAAAAAGCCCTTGCGGCTGACGCGCCTTGGGATTAGGTCCGCCCCATTGAATGAATGAATGAATGAAGGCAAAAAACATATATATATATATATATATATATATATACAGTTAAGTTGTTCACCCTTATATATATATATATATATATATATATATATATATATATATATATATATATATATATATATATATATATATATATATATATAAGGGTGAACAACTTAACTGTGCCACCATTGGCTTATCCTAAACTATGAGATTTAGAGAAAACTTTAAAAGGGGAACATCAAATATTTTTTGAAGGTGATAAAAAATATGAATTCCATTTTCTTCGAAATGGCCGCCATTTTCCAATATGGCGGCCAACTTTAAAATTTTTTATGGAACACCCTATATTTTATGGTGTTTTTAAATGTACATGTAATTTTAAGACATTTATATTCCTTGACATTTTTCTCTAAACCTAACGGTTAGGGAGCTACAGGCAATTAAAGTTCATTTTTAGTTTCATAAGAATAACATGGGTCAAACTTTATCTGCTCATATCTCCGAGACCATTAAGTAAAATAAAAAATACTCAAGAATAAAAATGTCTTAAACTGATGTTTTAATGTCATTTTTTTCATAATAACACCAATTTTCTACAAATTTTATTTTTTGGCCGCCATATTGGAAATAAGTTAATTTATGCGTAAATGATAATTTTTATGTGTGAAATGTTCTTCAAACACAATTTTAAGACATTTTCATTCTTGAGTATTTTTTATTTTACTGAATGGTTTCGGAGATATGGACAGATAAAGTTTGCCCCATGTTATTCTTATGGAACTAAAAATGAACTTTGATTACCTGTAGCTCCCTAACCGTTAGGTTTAGAGAAAAACGTCATAGAATAAAAATGTTTTAAAATTACATGCACATTTCAAAAACACCATAAAATGTAGGGTGTCCCATAAGAAATTTTAAAGTTTGCCGCCATTTTCCAATATGGTGGCCATTTAGAAAAAAATGAAATTCATATTTTTTATTTCCTTAAAAAAATAGGCGATGTTCCCCATTTAAAGTTTTCTCTAAATCTCTTAGTTTAGGATATGCCAATGGTGGCACAGTTAAGTTGTTCACCCTGTATATACATACATCTTTTATAGATATAGATTTCATTATTTAACAAAATTTGTAATAGCGACCTTTGTTTAAGCAACTTCGACGGAAGAAGGTGTTAATTTATTTTAATAAATTATCTTTATATAGGCTATAGGACCTATCTTGTATATAATCTACATTTCCAGCATCGCAGGAAGTGTTTCTACTGAAATTTCCTCTTTTACATACGATACTGCAATTTGTCCGTTCATCAAGACCCAGCTCAAGCTTAACTTAAAGCGAAGTTTATATAGGTAACATCACAGATTGGTTTCGGGCATAGAAATAAATAATTAATGAAAAAAATAGGTTAACATAACCTTCACTTTAAATTTGAATTATTGCCCTCCACAAACGATAAATAAAACACACTTTCTGAAGTTTCAGAAATAGTATGGTAAATAAATTACTAAGTATGAAACAATTTTAAAATAAATCTGGACATATGGTGTGCAGCTTTGGGGTTCTGTGAGTGTCTCCAACATTCAAATAATTCAAAGATATAAATTAAACTTGTTATGTAAGATCGTCAACACCTTGGTAGGTCTTACTTCTCCAACAGAACCTTACATCAAGACTTAAATGTAGCTACGGTAAAAGAAGAAATCTCGAGGTTTAGTGAAAATTATATTGCAAAATTGGAATACCACCCAAATTATCTGGCGTTAAACCTGCTCGACAATACAGATACAGTTTACAGGCTAAAGATCTTTAATTCAGGACTTGCCTTTTAGATTTGCAAATCCTATACTATAATACGAGGAATGTCTGAAGGGATGTGTGTTCCACGATCTCGAAATCTAGCTGTCAGATTTTGCTTTAACTTAGCAATTAAAAGTGTATTGGCCCAAAAATAAGTTTAGAAAAGGCCTCCATCCCAGGAAAAATCGAATTTTGTCAGAATTTAAGTTTAAAAATCGTAATTTTTAACATTGGTCTTATGGGTTGCTATTTTGGTAACGAAATAACAACGAAATTTAAACAAAAATAAAGGAACATTAATATTAAGCAGACTTTTTCAAACAGCTGTTAACTGTGAAGAGGTATAGTTGGTTGTTGGGGAAATTTAATAGCTCTAATGACACTATATCAAAACTGAATTAAAACCAACGAGCAAGGCTCGGTTAACCTGGTACTTGAATATAAATTGTTGTTAACTTTTTTGGTTAACGGCTAGTTTGGTTTCAGTATTAATTACTCTCTCTCGTATATGATATTTAATTATTGTTCAATGTTCAACTTGGTTTAATTAGAACAGATTGTTAAGTTAAATAAATTAAAATAAAAAACTATCCTGCCTTTCAAAATTAATTAAACATTTTTATAATGTAGCCTACTTAGCAAATAGCTGACTTTTAGGCTATAGGACTTAAAAAATATCACAGCTGATTTTTCAGATCCTAGGACAAAAAAAAAAAAAAAAACTACGTTTTATGTTCTTTGGGAGAAAAAAAACAGGCGAATTTCGTGCAGAATGATAAAAATAAAAATTTAATTGTGTGGGATGTGGTTCTGTATACGGTCCGTGATCGAGATAGTATGATGACTTTTTATATTTGCCCAGCTTTTTGATTTTATGTTTATTTATTATTTTTTTGTAACACAATGTATATTGGGGAGGTTATAAGTGATTTTTATCAGTTTTGGTGATACGACCATCCGAGGAATTTAATAGACTTTATCAAGGACATGGTCCTTATATAACCTCTTCAAGGTGAGCCAGAGATGATACATTGGATGCTAATGAGACAAACTGCAAATATTTTCCTCGCACTCTCGAGTCTTTTGAGTGGGAAGAGCACAGGAGATGGGCGTGGTTTATATAGATCCAGAGGTACCGTTAGTTGATTCACACAAACAGGTGTTTGTCGCGAACGCGCAAGCCGGAACAGATGTGTCACTTGTCTCTTATCAGTACTTAACTACCGCAATCTAAGCAGCCTACACGTCGCGCCAGCCGTGTCACCAGACGTAGACGCCAGTGATATTTATTGACAACAAAGGAACAACAAAATACTTTGTTTGCAGCGCATACGGTTGGTTCTTTTGAAAGTGAAATGAAGCAAGATATTGTGATCGTGGCTGCAGCCCGTACTCCCACCGGCAAGTAACTTATCTTCAATCTTACACTCATATTCTATTGTTGAATCAAACTTAATTGAATTGACTTTTCTGTAGTTTTTATTGATTGTTAGAGTATTTTTAAAGGAATAAATAAATAAAACTAAATTTGAAGTACCTGACATTCGAAATATTTGAACATTTTCTTATGGGTTGCTATTTTGGTAACGAAATAACAACGAAATTTAAACAAAAATAAAGGAACATTAATATTAAGCAGACTTTTTCAAACAGCTGTTAACTGTGAAGAGGTATAGTTGGTTGTTGGGGGAAATTTAATAGCTCTAATGACACTATATCAAAACTGAATTAAAACCAACGAGCAAGGCTCGGTTAACCTGGTACTTGAATATAAATTGTTGTTAACTTTTTTGGTTAACGGCTAGTTTGGTTTCAGTATTAATTACTCTCTCTCGTATATGATATTTAATTATTGTTCAATGTTCAACTTGGTTTAATTAGAACAGATTGTTAAGTTAAATAAATTAAAATAAAAAACTATCCTGCCTTTCAAAATTAATTAAACATTTTTATAATGTAGCCTACTTAGCAAATAGCTGACTTTTAGGCTATAGGACTTAAAAAATATCACAGCTGATTTTTCAGATCCTAGGACAAAAAAAAAAAAAAAACTACGTTTTATGTTCTTTGGGAGAAAAAAAAACAGGCGAATTTCGTGCAGAATGATAAAAATAAAAATTTAATTGTGTGGGATGTGGTTCTGTATACGGTCCGTGATCGAGATAGTATGATGACTTTTTATATTTGCCCAGCTTTTTGATTTTATGTTTATTTATTATTTTTTGGTAACACAATGTATATTGGGGAGGTTATAAGTGATTTTTATCAGTTTTGGTGATACGACCATCCGAGGAATTTAATAGACTTTATCAAGGACATGGTCCTTATATAACCTCTTCAAGGTGAGCCAGAGATGATACATTGGATGCTAATGAGACAAACTGCAAATATTTTCCTCGCACTCTCGAGTCTTTTGAGTGGGAAGAGCACAGGAGATGGGCGTGGTTTATATAGATCCAGAGGTACCGTTAGTTGATTCACACAAACAGGTGTTTGTCGCGAACGCGCAAGCCGGAACAGATGTGTCACTTGTCTCTTATCAGTACTTAACTACCGCAATCTAAGCAGCCTACACGTCGCGCCAGCCGTGTCACCAGACGTAGACGCCAGTGATATTTATTGACAACAAAGGAACAACAAAATACTTTGTTTGCAGCGCATACGGTTGGTTCTTTTGAAAGTGAAATGAAGCAAGATATTGTGATCGTGGCTGCAGCCCGTACTCCCACCGGCAAGTAACTTATCTTCAATCTTAAACTCATATTCTATTGTTGAATCAAACTTAATTGAATTGACTTTTCTGTAGTTTTTATTGATTGTTAGAGTATTTTTAAAGGAATAAATAAATAAAACTAAATTTGAAGTACCTGACATTCGAAATATTTGAACATTTTCACATATAGTGCTGTGACATACCTTTTATCTTGGTATGAAAAATACCACAAAGTTGCCCCTTTAAACATATTTTTAGTTCGTAAACTAGACATTTTTTAAAGGTTTTGCTAAAGAAACCTTGCTTTGTCACCCTTCAAGGTACTTTTACAAGTCTCAATGATATAATCATCAATTGAACAATATCATTTACGATCATGAGCAAAATGTAGGCCTAAATATCCCCAGAATTTAAATACCTAAGTTTATTAATTTCTTTTTGGACGTGATTTAAATGTTTATAGGAATTAATTATGAATAGGCCTATGCCTGTTAATTTAAGGATCCTCACAAATAATGTAAAAGTAAAAATAAATGGAAAATAAGTTGTAGAAAAGTGTAGCTGATTATCTTTATGTATGATAAACAAAAATAAACAAGTAAGTAAAGAAAATATTGCTATACTAAACACAATGCAGTTATTATGCAGTTATTATTATTAATCAACTTAAACCTCCCAAAAAGTAAAGATGTGAAGTACTAATGTCTTTGGCGATAATTATTTGCAATGAATTATATCTGTAGCCTAAAAAATAAAATATATAAGATGTATGGGAATTTTTTTTTAGATAGGGTAAGCAAACATTTTTGCTGTTGACTGTAAAAATATGTTTATTGTAATATTTGGATGAAAGGTCAATGAATCAATTAATTACCATCCCACAGTAAACACAAAAAGTACGATTTGTTTCAAGTAGTTTGATATATGGGGTTTTGGGGTAGCTTGGTAGTGTACTATTTTGCAGGAAGATAGTTGAATAGATAAAGGTGGTACCACACCACACACAAAAGATTTTCTAACAGTTTAATAAAAAAAGTTTGTCTCATAAATATTTTACAGGTTCTTTTTGTGGATCACTGTCCACTGTTAAGTCCCATGAGCTTGGTACAGTTGTCATCAAGGAAGTCTTGAAAAGAGCTTCAGTTGACCCAGCTGATCTTTCTGAGGTTATATTTGGTCAAGTAAGTAAATTATTGTCAATTAAAAGTAAGACACCATATTTATGAAGCCACGACTTTCTGATTCTTAACACGTTGGCTACCGACGGTCGGGAATCCGGGAGTTCCCAGCAGATCGATCCTAATACTCGATAACCTCACCACAGACCGAGTCGTTGTGACAAATACTAACCCAGAGACCGAAAGTTTTGTTTCGCTATTTTTATATAATTTGATGTGTAATACATGTATTTGCTAATAAAAGTTGGAACAAAAATTTTATTTCAGTACTATTTTAGCATTTTTATTGAGTCACATATGTGTGACGTTGGTCTATAGTAATATTTTGTATTAGGTTTTTTTGCTATAGACGGACTGTCTCACATATGTGTCATGAGTTGGATGACTGAGAAATAAATGAAAAATAGTTTTACTACACTAAAAAATACTAAAATATACAGGACAATGTGTCACACAATAAAAAACACCATCTGGAATGTGTAGTAAACAAACACTAATGGCAACATGTGAGCAGATAAGATGGTCAACTTTGAAAATCTGTAAAAAATGAAAATTGAGGTCGTACTTAGAGACCAAGCGACACACATGTGTCACACATTCCTATAGACCGATAAGCAGGTTTTAGATCGATTCAGTGGACCAAATGGGCGTGGCGAGTCATTTAACTGAACCGTGACTGCGTCCCATATATGTGTCGCCGGTACACTGGATTTGACCTGAGCGTCCCATATATGTGTCGTGGGTACACTGGAAACACCTTGAGCGACACATATATGACGCTGGTCTATATTTAAGGTTTTCTTTTAACATTACGTCACATATGTGTGACCTTCGGTAGCCAACGTGTTAATAAATATATTTCTTCTATGGCACCCCAATGATCAATACATACCCCAGACACAAAAATATATCAATTAAAAAACCTAAAATATTTATTATTTCCGCCTGAACTTATCTGGCTATATTCTTAAAGACACCTGCATCCCAACCAAATCCCTTAAATTCTAATTGTTAAAATTTTTTTGTACTATACTCATAAATTAACATTTCCACATATAAAAAACTTTATAACCTGAACTGGTAAAAACAGTTTGAAAACTTTGTCACCATTAAATCTTTTAGTTATTGTCTGTATATTGCATCTATATTTTTTATTCTTAGGGAAAGCGGTTTAGATTAAAACCATACAGATTCTGACCTGTGGGAAACATGAATATTTCTTGAACCAATAAAGTTAAAAACACTTACCTTTAGGCTAGCAATATACATATAAGATTGTGGTTTGGGATGGAGATCTCCATCTTTAGTCTTGAGTGAGGTACCCATGGCTGGGCCCTACGTATTTTATGAGAAATATCCAACAGGGTTTTAAGTTTAATGGTTAATGGGCCAATATAATTTACAAGTGCCTATGCATAGTTATTTTTAATATTCTGAAATGTAATATTTCACAATATATATATATCTATTTCAGTAAGTTGTGGGGCTTGGGACTAAATCATGGTGAACAGAAACATGACGATGTGTGGCAGGCGCTAACGTGTGGCCAAAGCCAGAACCCAGCTCGCCAGGTGGCTGAGAGGGCAGGTGTTCCACTCTCTGCTGTACCCGCCTACCTGATGTAACATGACATGTTGTGTGGCAGGCGTTAAAGTGGGGCCAGGGCCAGAACCCAGCTCGCCAGGTGGCTGAGAGGGCAGGTGTTCCACTCTCTGCTGTACCCGCCTACCTGATGTAACATGACGTGTTGTGTGGCAGGCGCTAACGTGTGGCCTGGGCCAGAACCCAGCTCGCCAGGCGGCTGTGAGAGCAGGTGTTTCACTTTCTGTACTCGCCTACCTGATGTAACATGACGTGTTGTGTGGCAGGCACTAACGTGAGGCCAGGGCCAGAACCCAGCTCGCCAGGCGGCTGTGAGAGCAGGTGTTTCACTTTCTGTAGGTACCCGCCTACCTGATGTAAAACATGAGGTGTTGTGTGGTAGGCGCTATATAACGTATGGCCAGGGCCAGAACCCAGCTCGCCAGGCGGCTGTGAGTGCAGGTGTTTCACTTTCTGTACTCGCCTACCTGATGTAACATGACGTGTTGTGTGGCAGGCGCTAACTTGTGGCCAGGGCCAGAACCCAGCTCGCCAGGCGGCTGTGAGGGCAGGGGTTCCACTTTCTGTACCCGCCTACCTAATCAGTGTGCTGTGCGGTTCAGGACTCAAGTATGCATATATCACAATTCTTTCCAAATAAAAAAAAAAAACTTTACATAACAAGACGTCTGGGAATATTACTCACTATAAGAATGATGACATAATATTTATGTACAGTATAGTATTTTTAAATCATAAAATTTATGGAGTAAAGGATTATCAGTGATGGACAGGATAATTAAGCAGACTCTCCTTTGAAAGTGTAGGCATATTTATTTTAGGACAAAAAACAAACACACAGCTAAACCAAAACTTGAATATTTTAAAGCCATTGGCCTCTTTATCATCATGGAGAAGATAAAAGGCCTATTAGGAGAAGGGAGTGAAAGACTTTATTGAGTGAAGGACAGTCCCATAAAAAAACTAAACTTTTTAGAGTGGTATTTTTTGAAAAATAAAAATATTCAAAATAAGAAAATAAACTCATATACAGTGGGGCCTATAGTGAAAGGCGAACCCCTAACTCAACACTATTTTAGCCAACTAAGAAGAATCATTGTGTTAGAGTGTAAAATTTGTACAATAATTCTCTATGCCCGAGATAATAAACCTAATTGGTTCTGACCCTATGATCAGACCCACAGTGCTAAGTATAAGGTCTCCGCTATTAATTTGAAATTTCTTATAGACACTAGATTTATTGAGTCAAATTATTAGTCTATAGATATTTTTTAGATTTTTATAGTTTAAAATATACTTGAATAAAAGCACCCTGTCCATAACTCAAGCAATAACAGTACTATTCTGATAAGCCAGTAAGCTTAGTAGCTTAGTGAAAGAGTTCATCTCAGAGGTGTGTGGTGGAGCAAATATTATGTTTGCCTCTCTATCATTCCCAGATAGCATGAAAACTTTCTGCAAATTTGCATTTTGTTTTCATTGGTTTTTAAATTAAAATTTCCTAAAATTAATTTACAGAAAATGTTTAAAAAATTTGCATGTGAAAACTTTTGTTTGCAAACATTTTGAAAGTTTGTTGAAAATTTTCATTTTGTTTGCGAATTTAAATTAACTAATAATTTGAATATAATTCACAGAAAATTTGCATGTTGTTTTCAAATGATTTGCAGATAGTTTTCAAACGCATATTTAGATCGTTTGCACATAATGTGCAATTAGTTTGCGATTGGTTTGTAATTTGTTTGCAAATCGTTCGCTAATAATTTGCGGATGGGTTTTGGAAGGTTTGCAGTTGGTTTGCAGATAGCTTGTTGAAAATTTGAATCCTACCCATAATTCCGTTCTGCCCGAATTCCACCACGAAATTCGCCATTTTGCTCAGTATTTGGTGGTCTGAACCGGTCTGAACTAGCCAGACGTTGATCTTGACGTTAATCAGTTTTGTGTTCTTGGACAATTTATTTTTGGAGTTTCTACCACCATGAAAAGCCAGGTAAGTCTTTTCTGTAGTATTTGTATATAGTACCTTTAAAAGAGCTGCCTAGTTCGGGTTATTTTTCACTTTGTTTAGACAACAATTAGCTTATATGATGGTTCTCTTGAACACTAAGTTATAAAGCGTTAATTACTAACTGTATTCATGATAACATAGTCTAGACGAGGTAAAATAATTACAATAAATAGACCTCACAAATAGTGTAGGTATAAGTTAAAGAATAAGACTTAAAGTTAAAATCAATCTTAGGTTAGTTAATTCATTTCTCATCAGATGATAACTCAAGAAATTGGATGGAGTATTAGATTGACTATAGGGTCGATGTTTACTTCTGAACAATTAATGATTTAACCAGTTTTGGAAGCTTTGTGGTGCAGTCCCGCAAATGGGTTAGACTTTGACTTAATAAAATCTAAAGGAAAGAATTTTTCAATTCAAATAAGATTTCTTTAGCCTAATAAGGAAATATAACTTACTTTGATGATATCAACGTTAACTTATTATTAGCCTATTACCAACTTGAAGTGGCGAAATATACAATAAATTTACCTCACTGTAAAATAATTTCCTAGGTCTGTTTATTTTAAAATTAGAAATTCATTGGCTCAACTAACAATTGGACAACATTCAACTTGAATGATCGTACCAGGGTAAAGGGGTCTTCAACGGGTTTTCAAAGAGTTAATATAAAACATATTTTATCTTTAATTCTTTACTTGGAAAATTTTACTAAAACCATTTAAAACGACTTTTAAAACACAAACAATTTAGTATCCTAATTTTGAATCATTAACTTAGCCTAACTGGTTAGAGAGGAAATTAATATCTCGACATGTTTAATCTATATGTAAATGGTGCAAGCCGTTGGTAATAGATAAACATATTAATTAATCAAAAATAAATTTTCCCATGTTATGTGAAATATAAGAAGTGTCATTTGTTGCTACCACGATATATTGACAAAATTGGTATTCTCTTTTACTAGGTCCCACACAGCACAAGTACATCCCCAGGAGTTCCTAAACATATCCTTATGGAATATTGGAATATCCCGGGGAAATCCTTAATATCCCCAATATTCTCAAAAAGTCATCCCAGGGATCTCCTGGGGATATTGAATGTCCGCGCATATCCCGCGTTTTGGGATATCCTTTCGGGATATCCCTAGGATATTCAAATATCCCTATGGGATGTCGTTAAAAACTGGTCTAAAACTTGTAAATTGTAACTATTTTCATCAAAGTTTATAAATAAATGCATTTCTGCTAACGAACAAATTACAAAAATGAAAATAATTTGGAGCAAAAAGTATAAGCCCATGCCAGGATTTGAACCTGTGATCTCACACTCAATGACCTGACGCTCTAACCTATTGAGCCAACTGACCTGTGCTCTGAGGTGTTCTCATTTACTATTAAGTATTGAAACTTGACCTTCATTGGTGCACTTGGAAGTTTTGCGAGTCAAAGTAAAAAATTTAGCCTAAATTTGAAGTAACTTTACAAATTGACTATTTTTACATATTTAAAAATTTTGAAATAAAATAGCAAAACCTTTTGAATGTGAACTGTTATATGTAATTTGGATTGTATATTTTAACACAAAAAGATTATTAATTATACTTAATATATTTTAATTTGAGTAAAATCACTACATTTTATTTGATGTAGTTTGACCTTTTGAAAGTGTATTTGATGTAAAATAGATACCTATCCTGTGTACGTTATGGTGTGTAATGGTAAATCGAGATATCCCAGCGTAAACCCAAATATCCCCAATATTTTCTAAGTCATTCCAAGGATATCCTAGGGATATTGCAAATCATACATTTTGGGATATCCTTTCACGATATCCCCAGGACATTGAATATTTTTAAGAGATATCCTTCGAGACCCATCTGGAACTCCTGTCATGAAGAGAGGCAGCCATGGCATTGCTTATGAAAATTTCCCATACTTTTTACAAAGAGTTATTTTCAGAGGTTTTCATTAAAGAAAATTATTTATTAAAACTTTAGTTTATAGTGAATGACCTATACCTACACTATTTTGCATTATAGCTTTAATCACTGACACTTCCTATGGATGTTCTGTGTAGATCCTTTCAACTATAATGTTTGAATTCAAACAAATCTAATTGGCTTGTAAACAATGTTATTATCTAATGTTATTAGATTGTTTAATTAATTTTTCTGGACCTATATGATACAAGTTTATTTAGTATTTCAATAATTTACACTGTGTCAACAGATATTTACTTGGGAAATCCTGAGAATATCCTAAGGATGTGAACGATTTTATAGAATTTAATTAAAACTATGCTTACGGACATATTCCATGGACTTCCCCAGGAGCTCTTTTCAGAAGTTTTCGAAAAGAGGCCTCAAAGAAAAATGGTTGAATGACTTGATGATTTTAGACTTTTAGCAAAACCCCTATTTTGAATGTTTGAACTAAATTGAAAAAAAACCGCACATATCCTAGGGATATCCTTGGAATATGGCCGTTTACGCAGGCCTGACACATCCTTGGGATATCTCTGGAATATCCTTTGAAATTTTGTTTGACGGGTGTCTGATAGCCAAAAAAGTAAAACAAATCCATTTTAAACCTGTTTTGTTTGAATTTGTTTAATTTTAGTCCTATTTACGTAAAAAGTTTGTATTTCTATTAAAGTCCTTTTGGGATATGCTTAGAATGTCCTAGAATATCCTCCATATCCCGGGATCTGAATAGGATATTTGGGACTCGTTTGGGATATCCTGGGGAAATCTTGTGCTCAGTGGGGTTAGGAGTATCATATATTTGTTTAATAAACCATGGCAGCAAACTTACATACTAAGTTTCATGCTTTTCTAATGGAAATGGAAAGTATATAATGGCAGATCGAGAGGTAAAAGAAGATAGTGTTCGTTCTTGATGAGGTGGTCATGTGTCTTCTGTATTTGTCTGTCACTGTCACATTTGTAATGTCTATGTTTTGAGATTTTTGTAAAAAGTTAATTCCTTTTGAATTGCAGCTTTGGCTTATATTCACTTTTATTACAAAAAAATCATGTACAGCTATGTTTGCATAACAGTAAAATAATGAAGAATATTTTCATGTTAAAAAAAACTAATGCCTTTAAATACTTTATATTTTATTGTTATAAGTAAGAAATTAGACTAGGCCTACAAAAAATATTTGTTGATTAAACAAAAAGTTAGAGTGTATTGGGCATTTGTTGAGTACGCAGGTTTACTGTGACGGGGTGTTTGCTGAGTCATAAAGTTTTGTGCTAGCTACCCAAGGCCACAAATAATTTTACATTGGATAAATTAAAAAACCAGGAGCTGAAAAATATCCTTAAATCCCCAGTTTCTCCCAAAAAAGAAGAAAAAACTGGCAATCATTCTTTCAGCTTATGAAGCTTAACTAAGACCAAGACCACAACAAAAGTAGGTAGCTAAATTGTCCCAGATCTACTCAGTTTTTTAAGTGTAGGCTATCTTGTTCCCCACTTACTGAACCTAAAGCCAATCATGCTCTTGCTCAATGTGTATATTCTCATATTGATTCCAGTACTAGTTCATTCAATTATTACTAATTAAAATAGTTATCATTTATTTTTAGCAAATTTTATATACTGGAAAATACGCTATTTACTTGAGAGAAAATCCTAAAATATGTTTCCAATGTTATATAAAAAGCAAATTAACAAAACACTCTATCTTGCTTATTTATTGGCATAGCTTGATAAGATTTGGTAGGCCTATATGTATATTCACTAGGATGGTTTTAACTTGTAGTCTATTCGTTTACAAAATTTACAAGACGGCAAACCTACGTACTCATCCCGGTGTTTATGGGGATAGTAAAAACATAGCAGAAGTTAAAATTTGGTATGTAATGTACATTTATACTATATAGGTTAGGTGAATTTATTTTTGCATACAAAACCCATTTGGCGGCAATCATACAAACTACACATGCTCTATTCACCTCCATGGTTGTAATGGGGAAATAAAAAAATACCAAAATGATATGGGGAATTTGCTGTATATACAGATTTGTGACGACGGGGGTGTTTTCATATGTACTACTTCTTATATTGTTTTTCCCGGAGTAAATTTTTGTTGCGACCAAAATGTGTGATATTTTCAGATTAAATTAATGATCACTGTTGGAGGGAGGGACCCTAAAACCTAACTGCCATCATAATAAGAAGGCTCATTATGACAGAAAAAGTTATGATAAGTCTTTCCTACACAGGAAAAAAAGGATTTAAGGAAGAAAGAATTGAGTGCTCCAGCAATTCTGAGCTCTGCAAATACATTCATGGTTAGTACATATTGAAATAACATTATAATTACTTAACTGTATCGTGTTTAGACTATTGTATTTTAATATTGTGGCATGCATGTTTAAAGTAAATTCTACAGTAAGCTTTATTAAAAAATTTCCTTTACTCATTTAGAAAAACAAAGAATAATATATACCCCAAAAAATTTTGTTACAAAGCAGGTATAAAAAAACCAATAATTTTTTATCAGGCTCCTATAACTAAAGTCTATAAATTAGAAATTTTCCTAGTCTGCGTTCTCACTTAGAAACAGTTGTGTTTTTGGTGAACACCAAAGGACCCTCAATTTCAATTAACTAAATTTACCTGTAAAACCTAAACACCTTTTAAAATAATCATAATGAACCTTTTTTTCTTTACAAATAAAAAAACATTAAAGAACCATGAAAAAATGATTCTACTAAAATATTAACGACAATACTACAATAAAAAATCAAAACATTGAAAAACAACACCATAGTAAGATGCGGGTAAATGACAAAACAATTCAACAATATTCATCTCTTTACATTTCACATATTGCTGGCAGGTTAAGCAAAATTCTCTTAGGGCCCCAAAAATCCCAAAAGATTTTAAATTTCAATGGTAATCTTCAATGGTTTGAGTCAAAATATTTTTATTAAAATTTTATGGTTTATTAAGATTGAAATACTGAATAAAATCACTCCACCCGCACCTCCAAAAAAGTTAGTCTTCAAAAGATAGAGCAGAAGTGTTTAAAAATCAATGTTTTAAAATATAAAAAACGGTTAGCTTAAAATTATTTCTACTAATCACCATTAAATTAAGCTCAATAAATAAATAAATAATCCAGTGTATTTTAAATTATTGCTCTTTCAAACTGTTATAAGCTTTATTATTTTTTATCTTTATTTTGGGAACCCTTATATTTAATTAAATAGGCTATTTTATGGCAAAAGCTTACCGGTACCAAAGCTAAACTATAGTACCGCTACTAGTGCCAGATGTGCAGAATATGTTCGATCCGGCGATCAAGGATCGTGGGAAATTTCAAAGTGTCTGGGGAAATTTTATGGAAATTATTTATATTTTTGTTATTTTCCTCTTCTTAATAATTGATGTTAAAACTCATCATCTAATCAAGATTTGACTTTAGTTATGACAGATATAAGTATTAAGAAATACTGGTTAGTAGGTAGTTTTGATTTGATTTTAATTACTTGTGTTTTACTATAGTAAACTAAAACGAAAAGAATCGTTATCGTTTCACTGCTTCATTGTAAGCTGTTGAGTTTTAAGGCAAAGTCTTATATGTCACATATCTTGCGGGAAATCTTTGATCCATAACAGTACGATTGGGTAAAATTTTAAGAGTCAATAAATTTTCTGCACCCCTGACTAGTGCTCGGATTAAAAAAAAATATTGCCCAAGAAGAGTTATCCAAAAAGATAAATTTAAATTATGCCATTAATAGTCCTTTTACTTGGCTAATGTTGTGTAAGCCGGTGGTGAAGTGATAAAAATTTTTTGGTTTCTAAATATCACGGAAATATTACTGAATTTATTTCTTAGTAACAAATAATAAATAAACACCAGAATAGATTTTGAAATTTCCTGACGTACTGTTTTTTATCATTTGTAAAATAATTTTGTTTATAAACAGTAGGCTCTCTTATGTTTCTTCTGATACCTCCAAGAATATGTGTACAAATTTTCATGATGATCGGTTGAGTAGTTTTCGAATAAAAGCGTAACAAACATATGAAAATTCCCATTTATAGACTAATATTAGTATAAGGATGGGTAAAACATGAAAAATAAAATATAATTAGAAACTCACTGTGGTACTGTTAAGGTGCACTTTCCCTAATCTTCCCAAGCTGCAAGATTTTCAGTACAAAATCAAATTTCAAAAATTAGGCTACATTCAAGATTTAATTTATTAAGGGCATAAAGATGGATCTTTCTTACAAAGTTAATTTGACTCATGATTGTTTACAAACCAAATTCCCCTACGTAAAACAGATGACTGATTTTGGAAACTCTATTCTGTTAACCTGCATATAAAATATCATTAGTGTACAGTTGAATTTTTTAACTGGAAGCGGCCAACAAGACTAAGTGAACTGTCTTTGACGCTGAACTTCTTTTATTTGTAGCACAATCATGTGTGTCCTGTCAGTCATTTGATATATTTGTTTAACATTAAAACATATAAAGAAATTTATATTATTTACAGTTTGTTTGTTTTGACTGAAACTCAACATTTGACAAGTAGAAACACATAATTATACTACAAACAAAAGAAGTTCAGCGTCAAAGATAGAGCACACAATCTTGCCCGCTTCTAGTTTAAAAAATTCAACTGTACATGTGTGGTGTTTGCTGGTTATTATATTTAATTTGTTTTAATTGTTGTATCTATTGTTAGACATTTGTTTTAAATAGAGGGAATTATGTTTCAGAGAGCTGAGTAAACAGAGAATACCGATTCAGGAGAACAGGTCTGAAAATGGAGGAGATGAAGATTAAATATATGCTGTAAATTATACTATAAGTATGTGTAACATTTTGTATTAATATATTTGCATATTTCAGTACATACAAAAGTTTTTGATTCAATACATCCCTATTTTACACTCCCCACTTTGGACAATATTTGGAAATTAAACCCTCTAGCTTTAAGAACATCTACTAAGGTAAATGCCAATAAAAAATATGAAGCAAAGCTTTTTGATTTTTTTAAAATTAAAAACTCAAAAATTCAGTAATTAAAACACACTAATTATTCAAGTATTAATAAAGATATCAGAGCACCTACAAATAGGCTAATGTACTGTAATGAAGAATGAGGGTACTGTTATACTTTGTTTGCTGATGTCAGGCATTTTTATATCATTTTTTATTAATTTAAACTATTTATTTGAGCATTTTTACTGTCTGAAAAAAGTATAACAGTTTGTTTACTTAAAATTTATTTATAAATTGTTGAAAACAAATCTGTCTACCTATGGTTTAACTTACCTCTAGACGAACTATATAGCGTATACATTTATATATATTATGTTATGTACGAATGTATTTATATTCATACCATGTACGAAATGATTTATTTTCCTATTAGTTTAAATATAATTTTCTATGAATATAACATTTTTTATTAGCTTCAAATTTGAAATATCCCTTGCAGTTTTTCGTTTGCAAAAGAAAACCTTTTTCAATCTTTCCATTTGAAAAAGAAAACTTTTTGCAATCATTCCGTTTAGAAAAGAAAACTTTTTGCAAACCTTCCGTTTGCAAAAGCAAATTTGCTGAAAAGATTCAGGGATTTGCAAACATTTCGTTTGCAAGAGAAAACTTTATGCAAACTTTCCGTTTGCAAATGAAAATTTGCTGAAAACATTCAAAAAAGTTGAAAACTTTCAGTTTGCAAAAGAAAATTCTCTGCAAACTTTCAGTTTGCTAATTAAATTTGCAGCAAATCTGCTGCAAGTTCAGCATGCGTCAACTACAAATTTGCTGCAAACCAAAAGCAAACCTTTTGTTTGCAATTGTAAATTTGATGCAAACTTTCTTCTTTGAAAATGCAAATTTTAAAAAACTTGCTGCAAATTTTCTTTGCTATCTGGGTTGTCTTTTTTAAATTTTTCTTTCATTGTTTTAGCCCATTTGATACATTATGTGAAGAAAGGTTCTTAGTAACTTTAAAACCAAGCTTTAGTCAAAATTATTTTAAACAAATTAATTTTCATCCAGTTTTAATTTACAGTTCTAAAAATTGTAGACCATAACCTGATGGACTGGAAGTTCACCATCAATTATGCAGGCAATATTGCAATATTACTGTAATAAACAGACCCCTTTTGATCCTCTTTGGCCAAACTAGATTGTCCTCATGTAGGATACAAAATTTATCTTGAATTGTGCCTAATATTAAGAATTGTTGTAATAAAAAAAATATGAAAAATGATGAATACCACTTGACTTAGGTCAGTGGTGGTGGGATGCCGCAACATTCTGGCGGGGGATGCCAAGGTGGTGCTGTGCGGGGGCATGGAGACCATGTCAGGGGCCCCTCACTTCACCCACATGCGAGCGGGGCTCAAACTGGGGGCCGCCACACTTACCGACCACATCCTCAGCGACGGACTCACCGACGCCTTCCACAACATCCACATGGGAGAGACCGGTAACACTCTATTTTCAAGACTTATTGAGCGAAAATAATTTGTTTCAAACTGATGCCAATCTGATATATTGAAACAGAGCTTTCCAAACAAGCAAAAATTAAGTTTAGAGTGCGGTGTTGGCCCCTAGTAAGTTGTTTCGTCATGGCAATATTAGTATAAATACCGTTATTAATCCTTAACAGTAGTTCTTGTGATGGTTCTTGTCAATCGTACAAACAATTTTACTGCAGAATTTGTCTTTAATGTTAATTCATTTATAAATCAATTTTGTATTATTATTTGTACTTGTATCTTATTTGTTTCAGCTGAGAATTTAGCAACTATGTACAAGATATCAAGGGAGGAACAAGACATTCAAGCGCTTGAGTCTCAGCAGAGAGCTGCAAAAGCTCTGAAAGAGGGACATTTTTTGGATGAAGTTGTTCCTGTTACAGTGAAGACGTCACATGGAGAGAAAGTTTTCTCTGTGGATGAATACCCTAAAACCAACACTACTCTTGAATCACTAGCAAAACTCGAACCAGTCTTTGTCAAGGTAATAATTTATACATTTAAAAGGCAAAGGCGCCCTGCTCGCTCAGTTTTCAACCAATAGTTTTTATTTATAGTGACTGTCAAGTCTGGTTATGAGAAAGTTAGAGTATAAGTAAGTCAGGCTTTTACCTAACAAACCAGATAAACTATGATTTGTGGTTAATACATGCTTGTTTTTGATTGCTAATAATGTAGGGTGGGACAGTGACGGCAGGCAATGCATCAGGGATGAACGACGCCGCAGCCGCAGTGATAATAATGACGGCAGAGGAGGCTGGCCGCAGAGGGTTGGCACCACTTGCTCGCATTGTTGCCTACAGCGAGGCCGGCTGTGACCCCAAGATCATGGGCATTGGTGTTGTGCCCGCCGTCAAACTTGTGGTGGGTTTGGTTATACTTAAAACTACCAATTATAACTATACTTTTAACCGCAACTATTAAAAAAATATATGTACAAATACCGTACATGGAGTGGGTACTGCACAGACGGAGCTCTATTTGTTATCTGAGTTATGTGAATTAGTTCTTTGTATCGAGGTAAACACATTTCAGAGTAGACCTATAAATGTACATCTACTGAGTCTAGTTTTCCATCTATATAATATTTACCAAATCTATACTTATTTAATATGCTAAGGGTTTTTTTGTCTTGAGAACTCCTCCTACAATTTTCAACCGATTTTCAAGTTTTTGGTGTCGTTGGATAGGGCTTGGTCTGTAGTTGTTTCCGCCAAAAACTGATGAGAATCGGACTGAAAATAAAGACGCTATCCGCCATTAAAATCTCAAAATTTCCCATTTAAATTACATTGGGTTTGAATAAAGCATTTTAAACATCTGTTAACAATCAGCTGTAAATAAGTGTAGTTTTGGCAGTTAAAGATATTCACAATATTGGATTGCTCGGATGTAATTTATTTAGAGCTAAAAGTAACATTTGTATTATATTAAAATAAGTTGCTCGATCTCGAGCAACACGTATACTAGTGTAATTTTAAATCAGATAAAAAATTAAGAATACAAATAAAAAAAATATGATTTTAACTTTTTGATTGGTCTGAATTAATAAAAAAGGGGCTCGTTTATTAATTTTGTAGTTTTAATAATATTTAGAACCAGCCCTAAGTAAACTCAAAGTTTAAATATGTGTATCATATTAAACAGAGACTTAGTTAAAAACATTGAACAAAATAAAATTAACTTCCAAGTTAAATAGAAAAAATATTAACACTTTCATGCTTTTAAGCTTGTTGGAACATTAAAAAGTGTTTATTGTGTTGTCAAATTAAGAAGACATCAAATTTATAATTTATTACATGTTGGTTGGCAGCTGGAGAAGGCAGGTTGGACCCAGGAGGACGTGGATCTGTATGAGCTGAACGAAGCGTTTGCGGCCCAGGCACTGGCGGTGGTGCGGGAGCTGGGCGTGGACCCGGCCAAGGTGAACGTCAGTGGAGGAGCCATCGCTCTGGGCCACCCCATCGGGGCCTCAGGTATGTACAAATAACCGAGCTCATTGTTTGTATTATTGACGTTGTATAAAACCCTTCGGTCCAGGGGTGGCCACTTCGTGGCAGTGAAGTGGGAGCTAGCTGTAGACATAGGACAGATCTTTTCCAGATCCTGAAATTGGTTGAAAAATTCTCTCAACAACACTCTTTGGTGAATTGTCAATCTTGTATGGCAAGTCTGGTTGACCCCCACAATAAATGTCTGAATTGCTTGTGTACAATGACCCAGCACAGTATTGAAAATATTTAAATCCTTTATTGACTGGTCTTTGATTTGATAAATTGTCTGAAAGGACATGGCTCATGAAATTTCGGTAGTTATGCTCCGAAAATTGTCAACAAACTGCTCAAAGATGTCGCGAATCGGAGCCAATCCCTCTAACATTTTTCTTTTGTCTCTTGAATTTATATCATAAAATCTCATCGTTCTAAGTACCAGGCTGGTTATTCTGGAAAGGCTCAAACTCAAAACTTCTTTATTTTGCAAAAAAAGCACACAAAAATACAAAGTATTAAATACTTTATCAAAATTGTAAACTATAAACATAACTAAGTACATAAAAAACCAAACAATACCCCCGTCGCAGCAGACCTGCGTACTCAGCGAATTTCCAATGGAATTTTGGTATATTTTCAATTTACCCATAAAGTCCATGGGGATGAGAGTATGTAGGTTTGCCGCCATATGGGTTTTGTTGGTAAATATAAGTTAAACCTTACCTAGTGAATGTACATACCAAATTTTATCAGGTTATGGTGTTCTTTTTATTTTCCCTATAAACCCCATAGGAGTGAGTACGTAGGTTTGCCGCCACATGGGTTTTCTAAGCAAATATAAGTTAAACGTTTCCGAATGAATGTACTTACTAAATTTTATCAAGATATGTCAATAAATAAGCAAGATAGAGGGTTTTCTTGATTTCCCATAAGAATAACATGGTAAACATAGTTTTTGGATTTTCTCCATAACCATTTAAGCTAGGTAAAAAATTCTAAATACTAGATTATTTGTTTTTTTAAGCTCTTTTAAATGGTTTTAGTTAAAATTGTTGAATTTTATAAACAAAAGTAAAAAAAGCCAAAAACCCCTTTTGAAACCCCATAAAACCCCGTTCCCATGGTCCGATCATTCTGGTTCGCGAACTCAATCTAGTAGATGCTGGCTTACACCCCTGTACCAAATTTCATCAAAATAGGAGGTTCCGTTCAAAAGTTATCGTGTTCACGGACACATACAGATATATATATATATATATATATATATATATATATATATATATATAGATATATATATACACATATATATCAATTTAAACGAATGGTGTTTTTGGCTTCTAGGGACCTCAAAACGAAAAAGTATCATGGTCCCAAGCTTAGGTCTTACCGTGACTACTACCGTAATAGCGTATTCCCTATAGGGAAATTCGCTAAAAATAGTTGTATGTGCAATTGAGTGAGACAATGGGTTTATCAACGCTTGATTACGGATTAATTTTCAACATAATAACTTTCATTAAAAATGTATTTTTAATATAAATACACTAACGAAGATAACTTTCTTAATTATTTCTATTTATTAGTGCATTTCTCACACACGAGCATTTCCTATATGAATTAGAATTACTGATTTTTGTACTGAACTTCACCGGATGTTTGGTGCAGGTACTCGTGTGCTGGTGACACTGCTGTATGCTCTGCGCCGGACCGGGGGCAAGCGAGGAATCTGCTCTCTGTGTGTCGGGGGCGGAATGGGCATTGCCATGGCAGTGGAAACGGTTTGAGCTTACTCACCATAAAACACTATTCAACTGTGTACAGATAGATATATCAGTGTCTTTTATAATTTAATTAATTAATGATTTTCATGTTTCTATAGCCTACATTTTATTACAGTGAAAAAGATGGTATTTATTTTATGACCTGTAAAAATTTATAGTTTATATTCAAACAACATTTATATAAACTAGCTCAGTTGTGTAACAGATTTTTTCGGCCCCCCTGCAAACCTATGTTTTCTAATAAGTTCAGTCACCTGTTATCACTGTTTTATGCCAGTAAACCAGTGTCTACAATAATGGCCCTCAATTTTGGGGAATATGATTTTCTTATTTTTATGAATGTTGAGCGAAAATGAAGGGGATCTGGCTCACATTAAACTGTTACAGATTACAAAACCTTAAAATATATTCTTTTTCTTTTCATATAACTGTATAATGCAGGTGCAAAAGTGCAACATTTTTCTTTAGAACTGCAGCCCCACTTTGTGAACATCTGGTACTATAAATAAACGAACTGCAACAGATATATGATGTGAACTTGATTTCAAAGACAGAGACAGAAACGTATATTGCGTTTCTGTCACCCATTTTGATGACTCTGTGAAGCATTGTGCTATAAATAAGTAATTAAAATTTATTTGTTTTAATAACAGAGTAGTTGGGTTAAAGTGAAAGTCAGTTAAATATGGCCATTTAAGCGGAAGTCTATTGGATATGGTTGACAAAATCTTGTTTATGTGATATATGTACAATGTTTTGCAAAACACCATTCACCAAAGAAAATATGTAGCTTCATTGCTTGATAATTATTTATAGTCTATTTAAAAGTGGTTTTAAAGTATTAAAGATTAAAAGTTTTAAATATTAAAGTACGGTACTGAAATTTAAATTAACTATGAAATGCTGAATGTCATAACGTAAAAGAGTAAGAGAGTTATTGAGTGCACAAAGAATACTGTTACTTCTACTGCACTTGACATCTCTGGTTCAATAATAAAAAATCAATGTTTAAGGTAGGAATAATTTAGTTACACAGTATAACATATTATAACCATGGTAACAAATTATCAAGAAATTAAAATTTTTGCATCATAACTATTGTGCTGGATATACCCTAGAATGTATTCAATTAATTTATTGCTGAACATTCAAGTGAGGGACTTTTGGACCAACCATGGCATCCCCTCAGAACTCATACACAGTGTACAGCACTGGTATGGATGTGATCCTCGATCATGTTTTTTGACAAAATGAACATGACAAACAAATGTGAATTCTTCCTACGTATGATTGTTTAAGGACCAAACCATCAAACTGAAGGGTAAAGTAATTGTAAATGTAAGAGCAAACATATAACATTATTTAAGACATGCATAGCCAGTCAATGGTTCACCAGATTGCCGGCAAATGGTGATCCATTTGCGTAATCAGAATTATTTTAAATTCAAAATGAGGTAGGCTACATGCTAAAATGCATAATCAGGAATTCACTGTTCACCTAAGCAGTGTTATCCCGGTCAATGGCAACCCACTGGTAAAATAGAATTTTTTCAATATAGTATAGTTTTAGCAGACTCAACATTTTTCCATTGATATTTTATTGTAAGAATTGACAATAATCTTTTCTTATCAATTATCAATAGTCGGCTATAGAAAATGTAAGCATTGTAATTTTTTATATGATATCGCCATCCCTATACCCTGTTCAGAATAAATGTGCGGTCAAAACGCAGATTCAATTCCCCTATTTTATCCTTTTCTCCCGCTGCAGAGAATCCAACCAATCAGGATCACTTAGAATTACTACAACAATTTAATATCTCATATCACTTAATGCCAATGTTTTGCTTTTTCATAAACAAATATTCTAGTTGTGACATTTGAGGTGTAACAAGAAGCGCTTCCAATGGCAAGTAGGGGAAGTAACACGATCATCAGCTCTGTTTTATGTTCTGAATTTTAAGGGCGAAATTAAAATAACATATGATTATGAAAAAATCGGGGAATTCAGGAAGGTTTTGAGTGAATTTTCCTTGTAGTGGGAATTGAAGTTCTGTCTTTCGAACATTTATTTATTTGAACACATTTATTTTGAACAGGTTATAACAACAAACATGAAACTAAATCATATAGTGAAATATATGTAGGTAACATGAAAACAAGTAAATGTGTAAACATTTTATGATAGCTATTGTTGGGAAGCAGAGCATATGGGTCAGGGACGTATTAGCGAATTTCCCATAGGGAATAAGCTATTACCGTAGGTCTCATGGTAAGACTTAAGCCCGGGACCATGTTACTTTTTCGTTTTCAGGTGCCCAGAGACCAAAAATAATAGTCATTAAAATTTTTATATATATATATATATATGTATATATGTATATATGTATATATATATATATGTATGTGTCCCTAGACACGATAACTCTCGTAAAAATGGTCCGATCGACACCAAATTTGGTAGAAATGTGTAATCCTACGTTTATTCGGATGAGTTCGTAAACCAGACATATCGACCTATCGGAAGGGGTAGTTTTGGGGGGTTTTGTACCCCAAAAATGGGTTTTTTGCATTTTTCATATGTAATTTTTAAAAATTTCAAATTTTTATTTTGACCATTGGATTTAGCTCAAAAAAACACACAATTTAGCATTTTGAAGCTTTGCTCTATCTCCATTGGTTACCGAGATATTACAAAGTCTAAAGACAGTACGTTGTATTTTGAGGCTCCAATGTTAATCTTATGGAGAATAAGGATGTGTTAATATTTCACTTATTAACCAATGTTTTTGGATGAAACTTGGTATTCAGCTTCATTTGGTTGAGATTCATCCATTTATGGTAAAAAATCTTGGTTTTTGTGCTTATCATGGCAGCAAACCTGCATACTCTTTTCCCATGTTAATCATATGGAGAATAGGCAAACTCCTTTAGCAATGGAAAGATATTGATGAAATTTAGTGTATGGCTTGATATGGTCAAAATATTTTTTTTTAATGCTAAAAACCTACTTTCAGTGTTCCCCATGGCAGCATACCTGCATACTCTTTCCCTACATTTATCATAAGGAGATAAACATTTATTTCCCTATTTATGAGCTTGTGATGATTTTTGGTTTACAGGTTTATCTGGTCATAATTAATACTACTAATTTGGAAATTCGCTGAGTACGCAGGTCTGCTGCGACGGGGGTATTTAAGTATCTGCTGCCTCTAGGCAGCGAAGTTTGCTGCCCTCCCCCCCCCCCCCCCCTTGTAAACGGCTCAGCATGGTCCCCAATCTCACTAAGATTACCCCAATACATGCCCTGTCACCTGACTTAGTAGAAAAGTAATTGAAAATTGCATGCTGCATAAAAATATCGAATAAGTTTTTGAGTTCTTTTTTATACCGACGTTTTCGTTGCACTGTTATTTTTATGCAAAACGAAATTCTGACATGGATACATGGAATGCAACCTTCTTATTCTACCCAATCAGATGTCAAAATCACGTTTTACGGCATGAAAAAGGCACACAAAAACGTCCGTATACGAGGGCTCTTTTAACGCTTATCATTAGTCAAATCTGCTCTGGATGGCTTTGAAATAAAACAAATATTTTTATGTACAAAACAGTTTTATAAAAAAACCTAGATCATTAAAAATTTAAAAATAAGTAGGTTTAAGTTTCTTAAAAAAATATACAATTTGAGTTCTTAGTATAGTTAGTTCAGACTTCCCGCCTTGATTTTAACCTAGCAAAAATCAATAACTGAAGTACTTAACCAGGGATGAGTTCATCCGTTATAAGTTAGTGAAAATCACAATATAAATTTACCGACACACCACATTGTTGAAATTGGTATTTGAATCGGGTAGGCGCTGCCAATCGTACTTTGGATCGGAGTAGTGGCGAACAAAGTAAACAGGGGTAGTGTTTAGTTTGCCAGTCGCCCATGATGCAGCGGCAGCCCACGCCCACAAGCCTTGGTGTGATGTGTTCGCCAAACCAATTTGTAGGGGAATATGGAATATTCAGCATAGCCGTGTAGTAAATATGTTAATGACGTTTGACTTCAATGTGTTCTGAAATAATTTTATACTTAATGTATTTTAAATAATTTTTCCGTTCTCAGAATTAATTGCTAAAATTTTATTTTTAAAATTAAAACTTACCCTTTGATTCTTAATCCTCCCAGATTTTGCCGCCCTCTAAAATTTGCCGCCCTATTTTAACTATTATAACTGCTAAGAAATTACAGTTCAAAATGTCACTGTTTTTTGGCTACTATTTAGTCGTAGTTATGACTAAATAACTTATTTAGTCATAGTTACGAATAAATAAGTTATTGTACCATAATTTACTGAATTGCTGAATTTAACAAAACTAAATACCTAATATTGCCATAAGTTATGAAATGGTACATTATAGCTATTTTATGCAATTGGCATAGTTTTATTTTGCCTTTTTTTACATTCAGATAGGATGTAAAAATCTTACCTTTTATGTTAAGAAATAAATGAACACATAGTGTCGACAAAACATATTAAATTTTAAAAAGAGTCCCCATAGAGTGTAGGGCTCTCGTATACTCTATGAAGACTGATTCTCTCTTTAAAATTAATTTCTTCAAGTTAATTTGTATTGGTGCCACCCTAATAAGAACACAGTGATAAGATATCCGAGATTCTGGTGATATTGGTAGCAAATAGCTCCATTTTTTAGATAGACTTTGAATGCCACAAGATTCAATAAAACTGTAGTAGGACATCCGGCTAGCCTAACAGTTAGCATCTTGGACTTGGTTCTAGAGGTGACGGGTTCGATTCACGGGGTGGCCAACAAAATTTGATGGGTTTGGACTGCTTTCCCAAAAACCATTTGTGTGTATCTAGTACAAATCTCCTTAACAAAACGCCTCTGGCGTAGATATGAGCAAAAACTCTATCTAGTGATAGACAGTTTCATAGCCTCAAGGTCATCGATAATCATAACTTCCTTGGTTTAAGTTTCACCAGGAGCCCTTTCACTGGTTTTAGAGTCAGTTCCATTAACTTGAGTGGATCTTCTTCTACAGCCTCTATCTTGAAGTTTAGGATTACACTGGCGATAACGGTTTTCAACTCCATCATAGCAAACCTTTGTCCTAAAAAGTAAGGTATTTTGAATTATTTAAGTGATTTTAATTATTAGGATGTCATTACTGAAAGAAATTAATTAACTTACCTAAAAGTATTGTACAGAACTATCTCATAGTAATCCTAACATTATTAATTTCCTAAAGAAAATAACAGTATGATTTGACAACAGTTTTTTACATGTTGTTTTTATGGCTTCACCTCTCTATAGACAAGACAGTGATTATTACTCACAGTTTAAATGGTCTATTAACCAACTTATAATATTATGTGATGGTTGCTCTTTCTTGTATTTTATTTTTTAAATCTCAATCATCACACTCAAAAATGTTTATTGTATTTAAAAAAATACTCCTGCATATTTCAAAGTCTACAATTAACTGTAAAATCTTACCTATACAATTACGAGGACCAGCACTGAAGGGAACGTAAGCATAGAGATGCCTCTCTCTGGCTTTCTCAGGCAGAAAGTTGTCCGGGTCAAATTTTTCTGGGTTTGGATACAGATTAGGATCCCGATGCATGTGGTAGATGTCAACTGTTAGGTTAGTATGTGCTGGAATTGTGTATTCCCCTGAAACATGTTTAACTAGATGATGATGGTAAAGTAATCTGAAAAATTGGTCCAAAGTTTAGGTTTGATTATAAACTCATTCTTGGGCTTATTTGCAATACAAATTGCTCTTACAAGGTTCAAAAAGAAATGAGATTACATTTTTCTGTTTTGGAGAATTGCATTGGTTGGCGCAACAATATTTGTATCCATACAATGCATGTACTGACTCTTACAACATCCAGCAATAGTACTCTAACATGAAGTCTATGTTGCTTTTCACAATGTGCACTTAAAATTAACACTGTAATTTGATCATTATTGGTTGTAGTTATAAAATTAACTTCCACAGAAAAAGTTTTAATCAAATTTATAAATTTCTGGGACGTTTCTTTAGCTAAAGATTCTGGTAAATATATGAAGGGCAACCTAGGTTTCTAGTTTAGATACTTTAATCTTTTAATTGCAGTCTTCTAAGGGGAGGGGGCCCACGACATGGGACAAAAAACCATTCTTTCAACACAACTTACCATTATGCAAATCTTATTATGTTAGTGGAAAATATGAAAATATGATTTTGCTATTATATATTATCTTTATTACATTATCAATCAAAAAAAAAAATTACTGGCAAACATTTGTGTAGTAACTTTAAATTTTAGCTTATCAAGCAGGTTTATAGACTTATGATTTGAAATTTCATAGCACATTCTAAAAGGACAATATAATGCAGTGCATGAAGTAACATGTTAACTGGGTGACACCGTTGTAGTCCAGTCCCAAGATGTTGTCTCCAAGTGTCGGCAACTTTTGATGATTTTATGTACAAAATAAAAAAGTAGGGTATTCTAAGATTATTCAAAATAAATGTTTGTCTGAGGTAAGTTATTACATTTTTAGAGTTTGGAAAGGCAACGTTTTCACTTTTCAATGGAACAAAACTATTATACAAAAACTATTCCCCAAAAAAACAAAAAATCCAAGGGATAAAAATTTATTTAATGAAGAAAAGGTGAACTTTACTAATAAAAATGGATGCCCATTTCAAAAGACTAGAGTTCATGTATTTGCTGACAGTCACGGCAAAGATTTAGGAAATTTATTGGAATCATTGATGCCACAATCTGTTGACACATCGTTTTGGCAAGCTCAGGGGCCAAACTTGACCATATTTTGGAAAAGTCAGCTGTCATGATAAAAGACTTTCAGGAGCATGACATAGCTGTTATTATTGCAGGAGCCAATAATATTGGAGATTTCACTGAGAAAGTGCAAAACAAGGAAGACATTCCAACAGTATTAGATAAGTTTGCAGCAGTGAATAGCCAAACAAATACTCTTTATGTGACACAGCTCCACCGTTTTGACCTAGCTTGGGACAACCCCATAAACAAGATCGTTTCTCACCTGTTCATTTTATAACTAATCTTTTAAGATTTCAAAACTTAACGGGAGCCGCCATACTTATTATAACAGGTAAAAAATTGTCAGATAAGTATTTAAAAAACGGTTTGAATCAAACAACATTTGTACAACACTTGAAGCAAACAATAGTAGACCAGTATTTCAAGAGCTGCAATGTTGACTCAAGTAAAGAAATTTTCTTGGGATAAAACATTGATGCAACTGCTCACCAGCCCTACCAGCCCTGCAGTACCGGACATGTAACTTATCCAACAGATCTACCTTCTCCACCAGGATCCTGCAGCAGTAAACCTGAAGCTGAGTCAACTGTCATCCAACCATCTCCGGAAGAAATGAGTGGTGATAAAAGTGTTATGGGCAATCATGTGTTGAGTGAATTAAAGGAAGTGTTAGCAAACCCTGCATCTGATGCTGACTCTTATGTAGATTTAAGGCCAAACAATGTAAATAGTGTAAATAATTTAGAAAGTAGTATCACAAATTTGGGTAATTTTAATAATCACACTTCTGCAAGTAACTTTTTAAACTCTCATGCATGGCCGTGTCTACCTGCAAAGTAACAGTATCAAACTCAAAAGTATCAAATCCTAGGATTACTGATGCTAATAAACTGTCAAATTTAATTGTCTTCCATCAAAACATTGAATATCTTGCAACTAGAATTGATCCATTAATTATTACTATTGAGGAGTTAAAACCACATGTAGTCATTTTAACAGAGCACAAATTAAATCAAAATGAAGTAATAAAAATTAAAATACCCGGATTTCAAGTAGCAAACTGGTATGCTAGAACCGATTTTGGGGGAGGTGGTGTAATAATATTGGTGTCAGATAAAATTGTTTACAAAAATTTAAAACTAAATTCTTTGAATGCACTCAATCAAGATAAAATTTTTGAATCTTGTGTAACAGAAATTAAAATTGGGAAAGAAAAATTGCTAATTGCTGGGCTATACAGAACACTATTGGAATACGTTGAAATATACCTCAACAAATTAAATGAACTTCTGAAAATCTTAAATAAAATGAACAGGGAGATTCTATTGCGGGGCGATTTCAATATTGATGTTTTGAAGGAGGACAAGAAGAAAAAGAAATTTATTAATGTACTGAAAATGCATGGTTTTCAATACACTGTTAAAATACCAACTAGAGTCACAGAAAGTAGTGAATCGGCAATTGATAATTTTATCACTAACATAAAAAGCAATCTTTTTAATGTAGAATGTTTAATTACAGCTTTGTCTGACCACGATGGACAGCTTTTTAAAATTTTTAACACAAAAAGAAAGAAAATTATAAATCCTAAAGTGCATAAGTTTGAAAGAAAATTTAAACAAGAAAACATTGAACTTTTCATTTATGATCCATCCAATGAAGATTGGACAAAGCTTTATAATTGTAAAGTTGAAGACAAATTTACTTATTTTTATAATGTTTTAAAATATTATTTTGATTTACATTTCCCTCAAACTAAAATTGTCAAAAGCAATGTTCATAATGGTTGGATAGATGACGAAATTGTCAATGAGCGTAATAATTGCTGAGCACCATTTATACAGGAAGAATAGAAGTAATGTGAGTTTAAAGAATTATATCAAAGAACATAAAAAGAAGTACCGTATAGAAAAATGATTCATCTTAAGAAAAAAAAAAAAAAAAAATTTAATAATAAGATTAAAAAATCAACCAATGTTAACAAAACTGTTTGGCAAATTGTAAACACTGAATCTAAGAGTAAAAAGAAAAACTTTTTAGTAATATTATACTCAAGCACAAAGACTCCAACATAGAGGACCCATATGATGTTTCTAATATTTTTAATGAGAGCTTGGCTAATATGGTTAAATACGATGTTTTACCAAATTTACCAAATTTGAATAAATCTCAATTAGATTCAGAAATTTTTTCTGTAAATAGTAAGTTTAGCTGTAAAACTATTGATGCACATGTTCTGTCATCAATAATTGACTCATTGAAACCTAAATGGTCATCAGGATATGATGAAATTCCTTTTAAAATTATTAAAGAAGCCAAAACTGTTTTATTGAAACCCCTTTTACATGTGATTAATGCTTCATTTATAACAGGTGTTTATCCTGCTCAAATAAAAATTTCAAAAATAATTCCGGTGTACAAAAATGGAGACAAAACAGAACCCCTTAACTATAGACCTCTAGCAATTCAAGCAGCATTATCTAAAGTGTTTGAAAAAAGTATACTGTTTCAGCTTGTGGATTATTTTGAAAAAAATAACTTATTAGCACGTTCGCTACCAGCCGCCGCATATATGCGGCGGTCAGGGCAATCCCACAGCCCACCAAAATAATCATGGACTTCCCTGTAGACCGGCCCTAGTGGTTGTGACTTATGCCACAGACCACGAATAGAAACCGTCCAAAATTAGTTTTCACACTTCAAAATATCTTAATTTCATTAAATAAAAAAATATATACAATTTTCTCTTAATTTTTGGTAATTTTTTGAGCGCCGCACATTTGCGGCGCATGGTCAGAGGCTAATTGACGCATGTTAGCGTCGGCACTAATATAACCTTATTTTTAGTCATAACCTTTGAAAAGCGAAAAATAAAATACGGCTTATACATAAAAACATTGTATTGAAATATTTAGTTTACAAAAAGAGTTGTTTACAATTCATTTACGTAGTATAATTATGATGTTTTACAAGTTTACAAAATGCAAATGTTTATAAATTTTTCTTACACAATAAACTTTTTTCAATGTGTCATATAAGAGATTTGATGAATATTTGTGTAAAGATATATCAAATACGTTAAAAAATGTTACTTTCAAAAATACATTAAATAAAAATGTATGTAAAACATTTTAGTGACGTCAGTGATCGTTTTAGACACAGACCAAGCGCCGCACATATGCGGCGGACTATCCTGTAGACCGCGCCTAAACTGTCTGACCATTAAAATAGACCATTGCGCCTATTTTAATGCGCCATTGGCCGCAAAATTGCGGCGGCGGGCTGTGGTTACGATTTTTTTTTAACATTGTGGTAGCGAACGTGTTAGATAAAGAACAGCATGGGTATATGAAAAATAAATCGACCACAACAGCACTAATAACTTACATTGAAAATGTGTTAAATAATTTGGATGAGAACAACAAGGTTGTTGGTGCTTTTTCGGACATATCCAAAGCGTTTGATAGTGTTCATCACCCACGCTTATTAAATAAACTTAAGATGTACGGAATGGATGGTAAAGAGTTAAGGTGGATTAAATCATATTTAGAGGGTCGCCAACAGTATGTTTACATTGGACACATAGATGGTAATAAAATGTTTAATGTCAAATCAAAAGTCAGAGAAGTAAAATATTCTGTGCCACAGGGGTCAGTGTTGGGTCCATTCCTGTTCCTGTGTTACTTGGGAGGGATGCCTAAACATTTATCCGACCATGTAGATAACAATACTTTATGTTTGTATGCAGATGACATAAGTATGACACTTAATGGCAAAGAAATGGAACTTATTGAAATCAAAATGAAGGAGTCAATTTCCATACTGAGAGATTATTTAAGCGAAAAAAATCTTCTACTTAATGCAAATAAAACAACTTTTATGAAGTTTGATTGTAGAAAGTCAATAATTTGTTTAATAATTTTGTCGATGAAACTTAATTTTTAGGCCTCACATTAGATAGTACACTCAATTGGACTACACATGTTGATAATATTTGTAAAAAAATTAGCTCAGGAATTTTTGTAATTAGACGGCTAAAACCACTATGGAGTACAGGAATTTTGCAAACAGTTTACTTTGCCGACGTACATTCTCATATTTCTTACAGTATAGAAGTTTAAGGGGGAACAAGTAAGTATAACTTAAATAAAATTTTACATTTACAAAAGGAAGCCATAAGATGTATACTTAATTTGGATAAAAATGAATCATGTAAGAGTCATTTTCGAGATTTAGAATTATTGACTGTTTACAGCCTTTACATTTACAAAACAGTATTGTATGTCAAGAACCGTGAAGCAGAATTACCAAGGCAGCAAGACATACATAATTACAAGACTAGAAACAAACTAAATTTTACAAAAAAAAAAAAAAAACATAATTAAGAAAAATTTAAAGAAATCCCTAATTATATCGGAGTTAAATTTATGCATTCTCTCCCATGTGGCATTAGGAATGAGGTAAACTACAAAAAATTCAAAAATCAACTTAAGATTTTCCTAATTGACCATGAATTTTATAGTTTAGAAGAATTTATAAAACCATAATAATTAACATGGAATAGGGACAACATGAATAAAACACCATTGTAAATATTGGGTTTAGTAGTAGGAAATAGATTATTTTAGAACAAGGACGCATTCATGTACATAATTTTGTATGTTTTGAATAAAGATACATTTGATTTGATTTGATTTGATTGATACCTTTTTGTTAGTAATTTCTTTGAAAAGCTAAATCCAAAGCTTAGTAAAAATTTTGAAATTGCCATATTAAACAATTCTGATTTTAAAATATGCCTTAAAATCACAGTTTAGGCTTTGCAATACCAGTTTTTTTGTTTTGTTATTTCACTCAAATTCTTCATCAAAGTAATGAGTTCTAAGTTTTTAACCCCTACACCCCCTAACGCAACCCATGAGCATGGTTTGTGATGATGAGCATCGGCTATCATTCGCCAGGATCCATATTTTTACTGTATGATGTATAATTTTTATGATGTAGCTATGTGATAAAGTGAAAATTCGTTAAAATGCTCTGCTATAAGCATAAACTTTAACCAGAGTATCTTCTTCTTCGTTTTGCTATATGCACAGTACTGCTGGAATGTATTACAGTGACATATACCCAATGAGCAAAAAAATGGGTTTAAAACTGTTTTAAAATAAGTTTCAAACTCGTATTAAAACTGTTATCAATATAAGTAAAGTTAACAACGTTTTCGTATTAATACGAGTTAAAAATTGTTCAAAACTCTATTAAAACAATTTTAAAATTGTTTAAACTTGTATTAAAACAATTTAAAAACTGTTATCAAAACATTTTAAAACTGTTATCAAAACTATTTAAAGCTGCTATCAAAACAATTGAAAAACTGTTATCAAAACATTTTAAAACTATTATCAAAACATTTTAAAACTGTTATCAAAACATTTTAAAACTGTTATCAAAACATTTTAAAACTGTTATCAAAACAATTTAAAGCAGCAAAAAGTATATGCCGCTGGCAGGATTTGAACTTATGACCTCTTGATTTCCAAGCCGCGACCCTACCAACTATGCCACGCTGCTCTCCGCTTCACTCGACAATTGTTACACTACTTGGCCAGTTGATTCCCAAGTTTTTTGCGTTGATCAAATTAAACGCATTTCCCGTGGCATATATTTTTATGTCTTCCCAAATAGGTCTTAAACTAGAGTTCCCTTACATGTTAGTTTCATGTGTAAAGGTTTAACAAATTGCAGTTATCTCCATTGATGTAAAACTTTTGACTGTGTGATCAAATACTTTACATAATTTTTACATCAAAATGATGTCAAGTTTTTAACGAGTTCAATTGTTTTAAACAAATAACAATGTTCTCTTGTTGTAAAAGACTTAAAGAAATTTTTTTCTTCATTTATTACATTACCTTTTAAATTTAAGAATGCAAAATTTTTACATCATTTTGACGTCAATACTTGATCTAATATTTTACTTTGACGACTTTGATCACTTTTTGACGTCAAATTGACAACGTGTGCTATATGTGGGTACGTACTCAACCCCATGGTTTTTATGGGAAAATAGAAAAAATACCAAATTTCTGTTGGAAATTCGCCGAATACGCAGGTCTGCTGCAAATTATTTGCTGATTGATAACAAAATTTTCTAACAAAATTTTTAAACTTTTTTAAAAACTTTTCTTAATAAGCAAATAAAAATAATATTAAAATCGTTTCAATTCAATTGCAATATTCTTGCAAACTGTTATTATAATAACTTTTTAAACTTTTCTATTAAAATGGTTTGTAAACAGTTTTAAAATTGTTTAATCTTGTATTAAAACTTATATTAAAACAAGTTTTTTATAACTGATATCAAAATTATTTTAAAACAATTTTAAAAGTGTTTTAACTGTTGATAAAACTTGTATTGATATAAGTTTATAAACTTGTATTAAAACAATTTCAAAAGTGTTTAAACTGTTATTAAAACTTGTATTGATATGAGTTTATAAACTTGTATTAAAACAATTTTAAAACATTTTAAAAAATGTTCAAATTGTTATTAAAACTTGTATTGATATGAGTTTATAAACTTGTATTAAAACAATTTTGAAAGTGTTTAAACTGTCATTAAAACTTGTATTGATATGAGTTCATAAAACTTGTTTTAAAACAAATTTAAAATGATTTAAAACTTGTATTAAAGTTGTTTCAATACCAAACTTATATCAAAATATTTTGAAATTGTATTAAAACAATTTTAAAACAGTTTCCAACAATTTTTATGCTCATTGGGTAGCTGCATCTAAAGCATTGTCTGATCCTTACTCCAAGACTGGGGTGTTAACCGTGATATAGCCAGTAACAAACCTCTTCTATGAAAAAAGCGAACATGAACTTGCCTGAAATTCGGTATCCAACAACTTCATTGGATGAAATGTCTATTCAAGTTTGTGTATATAGTCCATGTTGAAAATAATGTTATATTTAATTACTTTTAGCGTGCTACCATGACACAAAAATACGTTTTTGACACCTCCACACTCTGACAGCAAAACCAAACACTATGGTAAAAGGTTCTTACCCAAAGGCAGTTCCTCCTCAATACGCCTTCCTATCATTGGAACACTGGGATACAGCCGATGAGACTCCTTGATGACTCTCTCCAGGTATTTCATGTCAGATAAGACCTCCATGGAGCAGCGGCGGTCTGACATTGCCCACGTACTCTGTAGCTCCTCAAATACTGCCTCCTGAACAGTGAAGAACATAACTTTAATATTTATGAATGATTGATCTACCGTATAAATATCTTTAACAGCAAAAATAAAAATAAAATAGATAAAATATGTTAACTGTGAGTGTTAGAAAAATAATTTAGGTTTATGATTTTTTTTATATATAAAAAACAAAAAACGGTGAAGGCGTAAAAATCAGGCCCGCGGTTTGTATGTGACGCGCTATGGGCCCGAGAGATGTTTGCCCCCCACCCTTCCACCAAACCCCCCTCCACTCCCGAGGATATGAATCATCAAATAAACAAACCCAATGCCATAAAATTTTTTTGCCGCTCTCTTCCTAAATTCGCTGCCACTTGGTTTCTTACTCATTATCACACGATTGAACCAAACGAATTGTCAAAGAGTGACAACATTGCCAACTAACTATCAAGTAGCAACACGCAGAACGCAGGCAGTGGCAATGATGAGTCATGAGTGGGAATCGAGAGTGGAGAGGACTCGATTGGCGGGCTATTTATAGGTCTACCAGACAGAGAGGAACCTGCGCAGAACCACGATCTCGAGAATTGCTCGCGCACGTAGGGGTTGTGGGGGGGGAGAGGGTGGGGCGGCGTGGCAGGGGGAGATGGACCCGTAGTGGGGATTTGTCGTTGGCGCACCATTCGGGAGGACGGGTGTTCCTGCCACGTCTCCTTTCCGCACTTGTGTGCTACACAGTACAGTAGGTGCTGTATACTGCGACCTCTACTGTTAGGAGTACGAAGCCCCGTGGTTATGGCGTCAACGTCAAAATCTGCTTGATAAATTGTAAAATATTTCCTTTGTCACGCTCCCAACAAACTTAAGAAAGCCCTTGAGCTCTTGCGCCCCTTGGCCCTTGCGCCCCTGGGCCCGAGCCCACCGGGCCCATTTACAAAATCGGCCCTGGTAAAAATATTTGGTAATAGATTATATTGTGAGTTGATCTGTGCCACAGCTCATGATGATTGCGTTCCCAGGGTATGTGTACACCAGACTTACAAAGTATGATGATTCAACAATGCTCTTCGCCTACCAAAACTAAAGCCGCCAATGCCCTCAATCAGTAGTTTGAGAATTTTATTAAAAATGAAAATGAAAGAACTTTTAAAAATTTTCTCAAGAGCCTTCTGAATTAGAGCTGAATTCTGAGAGCTCAACTTAATTATGTCACATTCAAGATAGTGTGTATGGCAGTTCATGAAATAACAGTTCATAACTAAAAGAAAATACACGTAGTTAGGTAGTCTGTCGTAAAGCCTCTCTGTTCAACCTAGTTTCTTATAATAAAACATTTCTGCCAAGATTTATTTGATAAACTGAGGGAGTTTAAAAAGTCCTATTGCCTATAAGGTGTTTGTAACAGTTAAATTTTACTTACCTGAATATGAGGGTGCCTGCCCAATAGATATAGTGTCCATGTTATACCCATCGCAGTTGTGTCATGGCCCTACAAATAAGTCTTGTCAATATCATTGCATACAAATTAACAATGCACAAAGGTAAAAACATGTTTAAGTTAAATTAAAGATATACCAAGAATTTTTTCCCCAAATGATTTTAAAAGTACATTTTCATCAATTTCCATAGTAACATTGAACTTATGGATATAATAATGAATACTGAACAACATATTATTAAAGTAAATTATGTTGTATCCATATTTTCTTTAGACCTTCTACCCTCTCAAAATCAAATAAAACTATCGTTGGTTGCTTACATATAACTCGCCTCAAAGTCGTCCAATTTTAACGATTAAAATTTAAATAACAGAGGGTTCACTGAGTGTTCTTAGATAAAAAAAACAAAAAAAAAAAAAAAACAATGTACCTTACTTGGAACTATATTAAAAACATTTTTATAAAAATGTCTAAAAAAACAAACAAAAAACATAAAGATTTCATGGGAAGGGATTTCTTTTTGAGTGTATAAGTTGAGTTAGATGGAAGGTAAACGTTTTCTAATGTTTGTTGTGTCATCTCCATGTGAATACCTTTAATTTAAGACATAAACCATGCAAATCGGTCTAATAGTACCGCCGGATGGACTCGGACACGATTTTATATATATTTTTAATTTACTCTTTATAACCTCACTGCCTTGACGTAGTACTTTTATACTTGGTAATAATAGAATATTAAATGATTTTTTAAATTTTTAAATATTAGAACTGAATGCCAATGATGACTACTTTAAACCATTGCAAAATTAGATGTTTCTGTTCTTTTATTTTATTTTTGGTTAAGATTCTTTTTTATTTCCGTTCTTATTATTTCTCTATACCACTTAACCTATTTCTGATTGGGTGAATCTTAAAAACAAAAACTATCATAGCTTTTACCTAAGAAACTCCATACAGAAACAATTTGGATTGCCAGGCTTCAGATTTAAGACTTACGAATGTGAGGTGCAAGGGTGATGTTATCACTGAGCTATTTATAATTCACTCAGATTTACAAGCTTACCAAACAAAAAATAATTTCACCAGTTATAAAAATATTTAGTTTTTAGGCTAGTGATGGGATGCTGTACCGTGGAAATGCTCTATCTAAGAGATGTGTACCAATGCTCTATCTAAGAGATGTGTACCAATGCTCTATCTAAGAGATGTGTACCGTACCTCAAACATAAATGTGTCTACCTCTTCTCTGATCTCTAGATCAGTAAGGGGGTGCTGAGAGTCCTGAGTATCCAGGAGGAGGTCTAAGAGAGCCAATCTTTTCTTGTATCCTGATCACCAATTTCTTCGGTTAGAACATAAGAATATCGTAATCAGTATAAATAAGCAGCTCAAACCATTAGGGCCTACATTTTGGGACTATTTAAATTTTGAATTTTTGGACCAACTGAGCATTTTATATCACTTCTTTTAAGTATTTTGTCATGCAGATCCAAAAAGATCTCACACATTTTAACAGCAATTTTTAGCGAATTTCCCTTTAGGGAATACGCTACCTATTACGGTAGTAGCCATGGTAAGACCTAAGCCCGGGACCACTTTACTTTTTCATTTTGAGGTCCCCAGAAGCCAAAAACACCATTCTTTCGTTTTCTTATATAAGTATATATATAAACTTATATATATGTGTGTGTGTGTGTGTGTCTGCGGTATTATGGGACGGTGGCGACGTCCTGTAATCCAGCTACTTGGTGGTCACCATTTGTGGATAAGCGATGGCTTGTGGATGCGATACTCCCTGGTGGGGATTAACGTCCGCACTAGTGAATACTCGTTCATTCATAAATACCATCCTCATAATTAGACCAATTCGTATATGTGAGGTCGATATTGTGGTTTGGATCCCACCTTAAACTGTAGGTCCCTAGATACCATTGTCTGTTGGGCTAAGGAGAATTCTAAGGAGAATGTCGGCCTTAGTAACAAGACTACAAGATCGCGCCACAATCATCCTACACTCATCTCTCATTCATATTCAGGTTAAAATACCCACTATGTGAGGTCCCTGTCTCAAAATAGTGCAATGATGGTGATATGGGGTTTCAAAGGGGTCAATGGGTTTTTGGCATTTTTGGACCTTAATTTTTAAAATTCGACAATTTTAACTAAAACCATTTAAAAGAGCTTAAAAAACAAACAATTTAATATTTTGAATTTTTAACTTGGCTTAACAGGTTACGGAGAAAAGCTAAAAATAGGTTTCTAATGTTAATCTTATGGGAAATCAACAAAACCCTGTATCTCGCTTATTTATTGGAATAACTTGATACAATTTGGTATGTACATTCACTAGGTAGGGTTTAACTGATATTTGCTTACAACACCCATCTGGCGGCAAATTTACATACTCACCCTCATGGGGTTTATGGGGAAAATTTTAAAGTGTTGAATATTGATACAATTTGATATTTACCTTACCTAACTATTACATTTTCTAACAAAACTAACATTGTCTAACAAAACTAACATTGTCTAACAAAACTAACATTTTCTAACAACATCCAATGGCAGCATACCTACATACTCATTCCCATGGTGTTTATGGGGAAAATAAAAATCTCAAGATCCTTTGGAAATTTGCTTAGTACGCAGGTCTGCTGCAACGGGGGGTATTATTAAACCTTTTTCACTACATTGTAATAATTAGTGTATTTAATACAGGTAAAAAACACAAGTTTTTGGTGGTACTCAATAAATATTAATATGACCACCGGTACACTCAATATGTTCAACCTCCCGCCAAACATTTCTCAGCATTTCTGGAGTAACATATGTGCAGTAGCATCTTCTAGGCGCTCTCAGGAGGTTCAGGTTTCTAATCGAAAAAAACAGTACATTTTAATAGGCTAAACCTGTATGTTTGTATGCAAACATAATTGTATGATATTCAATTACTGCTTTGATAAACTATGTTCTTGTCATAGGACTAGAAAATACCCCCGTCGCAGCAGAACTGCGTACTCAGCGAATTTCCAAAGAATTATTGTTTCAACATCAAAGAACTTTTTGGCTATATTATATAATTAATAATCTTTAAAAGGAAATATAATATATTTAATAGCATTATATTTCTGAGTAAATTATTTTTATTTAATAATTTATATATTAATATTTATATTGCAATAAATGACTTTTTTAACAGTAATAAAAGTGGGCATCCAAAGCTTCAATGCAAAAGGAATTATTTGTTTACAAATAACAAAACATAAACATTTCAAATTTGACAAATATGCAGAAGACAGCTGATCAGCTGATTAGGAACAGATACCTTATTATCTTCATCTCTCTTGCTCCCATTATACACTTATTTTCCATGAGAATACCGTGGGATTTAGCATGTAGGTTTGCTGCCATGTGGGGTTTTGATCAAATCTTAATTAATTACTCACCACCTAGTGAAGGTTCATACAAATTTTTATTAAGATATGTTGATAAATAAGCGATATATAACTTTTTAAAGATTTACCCATAAGAATAACATGGGAAACTTGATTTGAATTTTCTCTATAACCAGTTAAGCTATTTAAAAGATTCAAAATACTAACTTGTTTGTTTTTTTAAGCTCTTTTAAATGGTTTTCGTTAAAGTTGATAAATTTTGAAAATTTAGGTCCCAAAATGCCAAAAACCCATTAAAACTCCCATAAAACACCGTTCCCATAACCCGACAATGCTGGTTCGCGAACTCATGAAAATAGACCTGGTCTTACACCTTCATACCAAATTTCATCAAAATCGGAGGTCCCCTTCAAAAGTTATCAGTACCACGGACACACACACACACACACACACACACACACACACACACATATATATATATATATGAAAACGAACGAATGGTGTTTTTGGCTTCTGGGGACCTCGAAATGAAAAAGTAAAGTGGTCCCGGGCTTAGGTGTCTTACCATGGCTACTACGGTAATAGCGTATTCCCTATAGGGAAATTCGCTAAAAATCAGTTAGAGTTAGGCCTGGACTCCTTGGTGGCCATTGTATCGGGCCTTCCCTCCCAATCCATTATTATTGAAAATATCATCTAAAACAATCCGAACATTGTTATGAAATTTGAATACAGCTGTTTCACCACTGATTTAAAAACAGTTGATTGAACAATTTTATTTAAGAACTGAAAATAACCGCTGGCAGTTAAAAAATCGAACATGCATTGTTAATTTCATACCCAAAAATGCAGCAAAGGTGTGTGATATGCGCGAAATTTTGATTTAATGCATGCAGAGCATTAAACAGTGGCCATATTGAAATTGGTTGGTAAATATAGTTAAAATATTGTAAATGAAAATTGCTGTTAAAACGTGTAAGTTTTTTTTTTTTATTGAATTAAAATTAAATTGACTTTTAACTCAAATACCGTCTGGTAATTTAAAGTAGTTAAAATTTTTTAATGTCATTTTAATAATATTGTGATTAATAATATTGATATATTATGATCTAAAATATAAAAATTCTCAATAGCTGACTGAATCACCAAGTCCCAAATAATTGGTATGATAGAACTCCTAGTAGGTATATGCTTAAAGGTTTGAGATTATATAAATTTGTTATTTTGGTCAATAATAAAAAAGTAAATGTTTACCCTACCTGACCTAAGAATACAGGCTTTCCACTGGCTTCCATTTAATATTATTTTTTCTTCCCTTTAAAAATTTTTTTAAAATCATAAGGTTACTTAAAAAAGCTATTCATTCGATGATTGAAAAAAATAATAGAGGTAAACTTAAAAGTTTGATTTAACTATTTTTCCTTTTTGTAATGATTTAAAATTAATATTGGAATTAAATTATACCTTGTCATTTACCTGGTAAAGTATCATCATCACTTGAGTCCTCTGTTTGTGGTTGTGAACTTGATTTTCTTTGAAGCTTTCTTTCTTGGATTACCTAAATGAAAATCAATCCTTTATTATTCAAATAATAATAATATATTTTTATATCAAAATACAATACAATCCAAAATACATTGAACTAAAAAATATATAACTTCATTATTTATATTTTTTATAGGTATCTTCAAAAAGCTATAATAAATCTTTTTACATTTAATGTTCAAATTAAAAAATTGCCCTTGAGGATAATGTAATATTAGCTATAGCGTCAGTTGTTTTCTGTGTTTAGTGTCATGTTAATTTTGAAAACATAAACATTAGGATTAAGTATTTTCCAATTGAGAGCTAAAACAACGTTTTCCCCTAAACTACTTCCTGTCGTAACTAACTATAACGAACAAGTTTGTTTTATATGTAGGGCAATTGAATATTAGAGACTGGAAATATTAAAATCGGCGTATTTTGTAGTAAAATTCACAAAAAAAAGTAGGTAAAAGAGTTGAAATTACGGGAATGTATGGGATTAACTCATCTTTGAACCCTAGCATGAATTTAATAAAAACATATACAAATTTACCGTAAAATATTTTTGATCTACTTGAATTTAAATAAAATAATTGAAAAATCATGCCATTTTGAAAACAATAACCATAAATAAAATCCTCAAGAATGACAGATTTTAAATCACTTTTCCCTGAAGAATCGAAAACAACGAAACTGAATTAACGCCTACGATACACGAGCAGGCTATCTGCGCTTCATCTACGCATAGCACACCACTGGCGACGTGTAGCGGAGTCCGGGCAACTAGCCTACTGCCCCCACCACCAGAGTAACGCGGGCTCGCTGCTGCACAACCTTAAATAAAACTCAGTTATGTGACATTAATATCCTAAAACAATAAAACAAGTAAACTGAGACCCTATATCAAGAATTAATTGAAAAATCACCAAAACTAACATAGCTTGGTAAAAAATACTGCTTTAACTCTTTAGTACCAAGTTAACCGAGCCTTGCTCGTTGGTTTTAATTAACTTTTGTTATAGTGTCATGGTCATAAAGCCATTAAATTTCCACCAACACTGGAAATTGAACCAACACAGATATTAAATTTCCACGAACTCTTAACACACTAATGTTCCTTTATGTTGTGTACCTTACGTTGTTATTTCGTTACCAAAAGAGCAACCCATAAGACCAATGTTAAAATTTACAATTTTTAAACTTAAATTTAGACCAAATTCGATTTTTTTCTTCGATTGCGGCTGTTTCTAAACTTATTTTTGGGCCAAAACACTCTTAAATGCAAAGTTTAAGCAAAATCTACCCGCTAGATTCCGAGATCGTGGAACACACATCCCTTCAGACATTGCTCGTATTATAGTATACGATTAAAAAAATTGTTAGTGGTTTTAATATATTGTTTTGGTACTCTGACATCAGTTATCAAAAGAATAGTATTAATTAAGTCTAGTAATACAAGTTTCACGTGTTAGGTGGCTTGGTGGCTAAGGGACTTTTGAACTTGTACCTTTAACCCATCCATTAAATCGGTTAGTTATTTATCTGATACCATCCATGTATTGTAGGATATGTGGTCGAGACAAAGTATGGAAGTATAGGACAAGTAAAGTAAAGTAAAAGGTATGAAGTGGTTAATATTTAGAAAATTAGTCGTAGATTATCTTCCTCATGCAGATAATCAATATTTCTTAATGCCTATCTATGCCCATAAAAAAATATGAAACTAACTTATTAATGTATATAAAATAGGCCTAAAGAAAATCAAATCTTGCTATATAAATAATAGTCTCATATCCCCGTGTTAAATGTAATTACCTTTTCAGTGAAGCCATGCAACACCTGGAGGCACTGCAGGTAGCGTTTGCCGGCTGCGGTTCTATAGTAGATGAACTCTGGGTACAGCCAAGGTCGAAACTCCCTGTATATCACCAGCTCGTTCACTCTGCCAACACCGCCAATAGCTTGAGTTATACGTTGTGCAATACTGGTAATTAAAACTATGTGATTAAACCATTTAGTGTAAAAATGGCAAATTAAATGAAATAAAAATAAAGTAAACCACTTACTCATATACTGTTTTCACATAATCGTCGTGCTCTTTATCTTCTTGGATATTCAAGTGAGTTCCCATCGCAGTTTCTGGAAAGAGATCATCATTAATACTTTTAGGACGCCATAATAAAGTTTAGACATGGCTGATGTGTACTTGGAATAAATTGAAAAATGTTCTTATCCTGCATAATTTCAATAAAAACGAAAAAGATAAGTTTCGATAATTTATAAGACTTTGATATTAATACAGTTTATTTTCTATTATTAATTATTATGATTACCATAATGCAATGCAGTACCATGGTGAAGTGTAGGCCTAAACATTTTCAATGCACAAGTTTATGATACATACAGTAGTTGTCCTAATAACAGCTAGATGTTAGATGTTGCTCTTGGGCAGCGCAAAATGTCTTTAAATACTAAAAAAGCAATTTATTACTGTAGTTATAAACTTAAACTAACCCATAAATTAATTAAGGAAAAAATATCATAATTTTTATTCCAGCCTGTAGCTGGCATGTAAACAAATAAAGCAAATAAAAATAAATAATAATTTGGAATTAAAGTGTGAGGCTATGAAGTTGTTTGTCTTTTATTTAATTTTTAGAGGGTTTTCCTTATAGATGTTCATTATGTGTTTTGAAATGCCAGCCCGACAGTTTAGAAATAAATCACTGACTTGCTCGGCGTCATTGCAATGTGAGTCACTGTAGATGTAAACGAGCTGAATTGATCTTTATGATGCAGTACAAGAGTTGTTAAAGGAAATTACAAGCACAAAGTAGGCCTACTCGACCATTTCAATTCATTACTCCTACATCTTTATGTAGTGCCTTAAATCTTTTGTAAAAGAATAAAACTACACACTCTGTATTGCTATTTTACCTACACCTACCACATATGATGTCCAAGGTGCACCGGGATATGAGCGGCATCAGGTCGATTACTTCTTCTCCACAGAGGTTGCGCAGTTTGTTGACCATTGTGTCAGACCTTTCTACAAACACTTGCAAAAAGTCTTCTAGGATCTTAAAGTGAAATGCTGGAGTGATCAACTTGCGGTGGAGGTGCCATTTGCTTCCTGGTGGGCGAGAAAACGAGTGTATATAAAACCTTGAGTGAAGCGTGGGATTATTTTTGGGATTTATTTACGTCTGGATCGCGGTTCAGAATTCGGCCCGCATGCGAGAAAATGTTCGCATGAGAAAACACCAAAAGAGGCATCCAGAATGTTTTTGTTAGTTTTCCACGTGTGTGTAACACTTTCGGGGAAAGGTTTGTTATGTTGTGTAACGTATATGTAGATAAAAACATAAAACGTCCCAAAAAGATGATCAAAAGTTAGTGAAGACCAAAAACATAAATAAAAAATTTAACGTACAGTAAAGAACTGTTACAATACCTTACCTTTGTGCAGTCGTCAGGCCATCATTTTGCCAAGATGACTATTATCTGAGTGTTTGCAACATTATCAAATATCTATGTCTATAATTAAAAAAAAAAACAAACACAAAAGGCTTTGGCGTGGTTTAAAGGAACCCTACTACAACTTACGATATGAACAGTTTACACGTATGACACAAAAATAAAATATAAATTATTTATTATTTCTTTACTAGTAGGCTATATATATACATCGTATGGCTAATTTAGCCACCCACCAGGTTTTAAGAATAGGAAAATAAATTCTGTGGTGCAGAGCACCTGAGTCAGTATATGTAAAAAGATAAACGCTAAAATAAAAATTAGATCTCTCTTTATAGAGCTAACACAGGTTATTTATTTTTATTTTTATTATTGGCACTGGAAAGGGCCATTTGCATTTTGTATGGCAGCTGGCATAGCTGAGAGATCATGTACGTGACAGTTCAGCTGCCAAAGTTGTTGTTCGTTTAGCACCACCCGGGGAGTACGTGCAGCTTTAATGGAATGCTGCGGACGCGAGCAACATCACCCCCCATTACCTTTACTATCTTTAATATCTTTACTAGTGGCCGACCACGAGAGTCCGAACTAAATCTGGAATTAGATTTGATAAGCAAATGCTCCGGAACTATAGTCATCTTGACAAAATGGCGGATTAACGACAGCACAAACTTATTCTAACCTTAATTAATAATTTAGTCTGATATTGGAGGAAATCTCACTAAAAAGTAAAATTTGAAATTACCCCACCTAAATTTGGCATAAGACATAAAAACCCTGGAGTAGCAGCAAAAGCATAGGACTTTAAGGTCCAAAACCGTATACAAAAAATTTGAAATACAGTACAAGTTTTATACGAATCGAATAGTGTTGGAATTATATACGTAATATAGATATAAACTTCTGCGTATTTGTTAGAAAGTCTAAAAGTGAAATCTACAAATGTATTTTCACTATATAAAAAGCCACGAAGAGAATCCAAAAATAATAAACAAAAAGATATTGTACCGATTTCGCGGGTTATAGAAACCTAATAGGGAACAGAGCCATAAATTATGTTGCTCTTGCATAAGAGCAAGGCTTATGTTAGGTGCATCTACTCCTTGTGATGGAAGATTCGTTAAATTCGCTAAATTAAATAATGCAGAATATGTTAAAGACTTCTTTCTGTATCTAAACAATTTCACACAAACTATATGACGAATAGAATCGTAGGCCTACACTAATTACCTGTACTGGTAAGCAGGCCAGTTCCTAGCCATGAATGAATCCTGACGTAAAAGTTGCTCTTCGTGATGTGTTTGGTGCTTGTCAAGATTACCTAAACAAACCTTCACTGTAAAATAAATTAGATGTATTGAAAAATTCAGTTGTCATTGTTGTCAATTCTGAGAGAAAAGCAATAAAAATATTCCATCCCATTAAGGAACTCAATACAGATTTTTATGTATTGACACATTTAAGAAAGCTGTGATTTTGATGGTCCACTAGGAAAGATGATATTTTCGTGTTCCGAAAATATAGCGTAAGCACTGAGAAAAGTAGGCCTATATATTAGCTGAGGGATGTTTAATTTTCTATAGCAAGATGATCAAGTGGCAGATATATTTTACTGTGAGTTTATTGAGATTTATAATACCAAGAGTTATTATAACTTTTGGTATTATAAATCTCAATCTTAAGCTCATGTTTAATGTTGAACTTTTTTAACACTGAGCCACTCGGCCAAAATCACTATATTCATACAACTAAAACTTAAAAAAAAAATTGGTACATTATTACTGGATTTAGTACAAAGTACAACAAGATATCAACAATCTGGCAAAGAATTACCTCTAAAAATTCTGGTTTGGAAACAAACACATCAGCCTCAAGGTATGTCAGGTTCCACACTCGGACAAACGGACCATGCTCTTTAAACCACTTGTCAAAAACTGTAGCTAAATCTGAAACAAAAAATTGTTCAGTGTAAATATTCGAACCAACTTCTAAAATATGAATTTGTATATCAAATTGATGATGAAATATAGCCCAGTCAAAATAGGTTTGTGTCGGGGAAATTCCAGAGGAGCTGAATTTTTACAGTTGATAGACTATGATTAAGGTCTGTGTGCATTTCCCCGAAAGTCCCGGATAATTCCTTTTGAGCTTTCCGCCCTATGCCCTTTAAAAGTTAAATTTACAGTATGTCAGAAAATCAATTACAGGTTTGAAAAGAGAAAAGCAATCAAAGTGGTGTTGCTTTTATATTGTTTCCGATAAAATTTGCTACAAATATGGTCTTTAGTAGGCTACTGATTACCAAAACCTTATAGTTTTGTGGCAAAACCGACACAAATAAAAAAAATATTTTCTTCTTGACATGAACAAATAATTTCTTCTTGAATTATATTTTTTTAGTTTTAAAACATTTGCCCACAACTCTTTTATTTGGCGTTGCTACGTAAAACAGTAAATTTCATGTTTGTATAGAAGTATTTTAGATTTGCAATGATATTATAAATTTTTTAGTTTTAAATCACTAAGTTTGACTTGAGGGTAACGAGTAAGGTTGCATCTGATTTGATAGCGTCAGTAAAATCGGTCGCGTTCTTGGCCCTTCACGGATTAAGTATTAACGTCAATCAAAGGAGTTGTAGGGAATGTTTTTAAAACATGTAAGGAAGAAAAAATATTTTTTTATGATTATAGGCCTATTGGTTTTGCCACAAAACTTTAAGGTTTTAGTAATAAAGTGGTTAAGAAAAGTTTTGTAGCATATTTTATTGGAAACAAAATAAAAGCAACGCCACTTTGATTGCTTTTAACGTTACAAAACTACAGTTGATATTCTGGCATACTGCAACTTTAACTTAAAGGGGGCGTAGGACAAAACGCTCAAGGGGGACTATCGTTATAAATGCACACTTTCATATTATATCGTGGGAAATGCGGTACTGCCTCCACTTCCGACACAAACCTATTTGGTCTGGGCTGTCAGGGAGAACTGGGCACCGTACATCGAATGGACCCGACTACATAAGACCCGACAAGGTGGTGTTTAACGGGTACCAAGGTTGTAAACCTTCCCTCCGTGAAGATAAGATAACGCAGAATATCTTGGCCTCTGACATACTCCACTTCTGGATTAAAATTGGTAAACATATGGTACTAAAAACAGTCACTGACAATCTGCAACTTCGCCGCCTTACTCCAATTATTGTTTGAACTATAAACGGTCACCAGAGGCCAAGATATTCCGTGTTCTCTTCTAAGGACGGGAGGAAGTTGGTAATTTTCTTTTGTATGTCACCAGTGTTATAAGAGACTCTATCAAAATTTTAAATCATCACTTATTCCAGCCAAATACATAACTTTTATTTTACTGTATGTAATTGAAAAATTTCTTATTGTATCACAATCAAAATTGTTTGTATTCTGGATCAACTTTGGTCAACTGGAAGTCCAGTCAGATTTGTAACTTTTAATAAAGTTAATTTCTCTCTAGAAAAATAAGTAATCTGGTCAAGCAGTTTATCAAGCAAATAAAAACTAACATCAATTAATTAAAGTTAAAAACTTGATTTAATGGAGGGGTATTGTAGCTATGAGACTAAATTTTTGTATACAAACAAAAATAGCCTAATCATTAACCAAACAAATATAGTATTTACCTAAAATCTTTTTGATTGACGCGTTTAGATTTTAGTGTGAATCAGATGGTAATGGCAGATATTCAGAGTGTTCCAAAACGTTCATTATTTCTTTATTACTTGAATAAACGATCCAAATAGTTAATGAAAATCCTTATTTAAGACTATGCAAATGTATTGTAATAACCTTTAAATAACTGATTACGTAAAATTAAGATAAAGTGCACATCAAAATCCCAAATCTGTGTAATAAAATAAATTTAAAAGTTATATACTAAATTATTTGGTGACGTTTAAAAGTTAAATTTGCTAGGCCTAAGTAAATTATTAAAATGTATTAAAAATTATTGACTATTAAATAAGTTCACTATTCCAACTATGTGACGATATTCAAAACATAGAAAACCTTTTAGATGTCATGTCACAATAAAGTTAAAATAAGTTTAATTATTTGAACTCACATTCCCTGGAAACATTATAATCAGCAGCAGATCCAAATATCCAGCTAGGTTTCGGGCCGGGCATTCGTTCTAGAAGTTCCTTGTATCTACGTAGTTGCTGGAATTTCTTCAATAGGTAGGGGACCGAGATGAGGGCAATAATTATTACCAATAGAACTTGGCCCACCCTCTCTACCAGCATTGTTCTGAAAACAACCGAAGCAGTTAGTAGTGTCAGTCACTTAAGATAAAGTCATGAAAGTTAATAATACAATGAGGTTAAGTTCTCATTGAGTAAAGTGGATCCATGGCTCGAATCCGAGAAAGTTTTTAAGCGGAATATAGTAAACAAATTACTACCTTGTAATGGTTCATTGTTGATGTTAATTTTTGACAATGTTGGAACTTTTCCTGTTTCTTGCTATTAATTGGGACTAAAGTTATCTTAACACGTATATAATTTAATTGTCAATTAAAAATTGTGTAGTGCCGTAAATTAAATAAATAAATTCTTAATTAAATACTAATTTTTTGTTGTAAGGATTATTATAATAAGTCAGTTAAAATTGTCTTTTGAATATCGTTTAAGAACCAAGTATGTCTCCACCACAATGATTAAAAACAATTTTTATCGTATGGTCAATTCGTATTTTATGCTAAATAGTTATGATGTGTGTGGGAAGGCAATATTTGAGATGTAGGTTTCACATTCAAATGTCCTCTTAAAAAATGCGTGCACCCTCAGAAAAATATATTAACATTTATTGACTTTTAATTTATGACTATTAAGTTAAGTTGACTATTTAAGTTAAAATTGAGGTATACGTTAACGTCAGCGATAACATTACTTTAACGAGGTTCACGTTAAGATAATGTTTTCTCATCTACAAAATGTTTAGGCCTAATTCACGAAAGGCTGCGACATAATTAGTTGAGCTTATTTCTGCTCTGTAACAAAAACACATTATAAACAATAAGATCTAGATTATTAAAACTTTATATAAATTGTTGTTATGTCTCAATAATTAATAGTCATCAAAACTTAAAAATAAAACAATCATAAAGAAAGACAATAATGAAAAGGAACCATTTATGCAGCTAAACAATCAAACAAACATAGGCCTACCTCTGACCAATGTGTAGATTCCGGCAGATGGGCGGGAAGTGAGGATGAGCAGCTATTTTTTAACAATGTAACACATCGCATCGTATCGAGTTGTGTAGAATCGTATCGTAATATCGCATTGGGAGAGCGGCTATGCGATAGTCCAACACAGTACCGGGCCAATAGTATTATTTACGATATTTAAAATAGAATTATCATTTAAAAGCGAATTTCTATAGAAAACGATGTTGCTGATAAAAAATCGCACATACAATTAATAATAATAATAAAAAAACAATTATTTTATGATAATAAATAAACTGTTTAGTGAGAATTTAAAGTTTTCGGTAGTGAAAACAAATAAATAGCATAATTTAATTACTTATATTATACCGGGTGTCCACAAAAGAAGTAACCAAATTTGTTTAGAAAATACAGTGAAGTTTTAATAACTTATGAAGAGTAGCATACACAATAAGAAATATAAAAACCTCAAGTATTTCCTGTATATTACAAGTATTCAATATGTGAGCCACGGCTTGCTCTTCAGATATCAATTCTAAGTCTAATTCTGACCAAACTTTTTGAAGAGAGGCCTGATCAACACTTTGCACTGCCTCAGTAATGTGACGCCTGCGTTCCACGAGATTTGACGGCAAAGGAGGAACATAAACCCAGTCTTCTACATAATCCTATGATAATAAATCGCATGTTGTTATAAGTCTGGGCTTCGTGAAGGCCGGCGAAAGAGAGACTACATGAAAAGAGAGATTTTTCAGGAAGCGTATTAAACATTTTTCCCTCCACCTACTATCTAAGGCCGTATTTTACTCCTTGGAATAGAGTACTAAAGTAATAGTTTTTATCCCATGTGACTTGAATACTTAATTTTTCTACCTAGGGAAAACTCAACTTTTTTATACCGCGGGGCTAAAGTTAGTTACATAAGAATAACATTAAAAGGGAGATTAAAAAGATCATGAGCCACAGTCAGCTGTTTGTTACGTTACTCATTGTTTACTAATAAGAGCTGCAGCTGCTGCTCACCTGCTGACCTTTCTGTCAGCAGTGAGCCACAGTCTAATACAGCTTATCTCCCAATAACCTATACTAGTAAACGTGTTGCTCGAAATCGAGCAATTTTTTATTACAATACAAATGTTACTTTTATCTCTAAATCATTGACGTCCAACCAATCCAATATTGTGAATATCTGCAATCACCAAAGCTACAAGTATTTACAGCTGATTATTAACAGATGTTTAAAATGCTTTATTCAATCCCAATGTTATTTAAATGGGAAATTTTGAGATTTGAATGGTGGATAACACCTTTATTTTCCGTCAGATTTTCATCAGTTTTTGGCGGAAACAACTACAGACCAAGCCCTATCCAACGACACCAAAAACTTGAAAATCGGTTGAAAATTGTAGGAGGAGTTCTCAAGACAAAAAAAAAAAAAAAAAAAAAACCCTTAGCGTATTATATAAGTATAGATTAGACTGTGAGTGAGCAGTGTAATCGTTTGTTTACATTTCGCTTGGGTAGGCTATTAACCGAAGAAGTCCAAAACAAAAGTGTAAAACTTTTGACTACGCTTAAATTATATATTGTTTTTTCGTGTTCTTTAAAAATGATATATCCTAACTTGTGTGTTTTTTATGTTGATGTGACTGATCCAGCTTCACGGAGCAAGGGATCATATGAAGGTAAAGTTAATACGATAGGCCTAAATGTTATTCGTGTAGGTGGAGGAAAAATTTTGTGTGCATCAAGGGACTAAAGTACTTTGAAAGTACCAATCTCCCTCAGGGAAATTGTCGCCCTCGGCTTCGCCTTCGGGCGACAACAGTTATTTCCCTTCAGGGAGAAAACATTGTACTTTAGTCCCTAGAAGTACAAATAACTAGTATTATTAACACTAAACAGCAACTTTTGCCACATTTTTTTTCATTGTTGACAGCGGAAAAAACTTGAAGTGTTTTGCGAACCATTTATACCAACCACAGCGATGTCGGACACGCAGTTTTTATCAAATTGACGTACAAAGTTGTTTACTTCTTTTGTGGACACCCAGTATTTAACAATCATCGTATTGCCCCCGTTAATAGTTTGGGGCAATACGATAATTTTTATCGATGTATCGTATCGCAACGATGCAACAGTCGATAGTATTGAAGATGAATGTGGCGGTCCAAGTGAGGCGAGTTATCATCGGCGGCGCGGCGGCGCGCCGGCGCGTGGCGGGAGGTAGGGTTTAGTGGCCTCGAACCTGAGCTCTATCTTATCAAGGTCACCCAGTTGCAGTAGAACGTTTCAGGTCACCAACACTACTATTCAGATGATTGAACTAAACAAATTGGCATCAAGAAATCTCGGAAGCTTTGTTTAAGACAATCTCACAATTTTTTATTTTGCAAGCTAATAAAGTTGGCTACAAGAAAAAAATCACAGCCATTGTTACATATTATATTTTTAGAAAACACCGGCCTTTTATTGGTGTTTTATAGGTGTTACTGAAAAGAAGCTGGGGGGTACTTCATTGGGACTTTATAGGTATTTTTCACCGCTCAGCGTTTAGATTCAACAGTTATTTACCTATATATAACTGATAGTTAACCCTTTGGCTTATTTGTGGGAAGACAATGCATTTTAGATATAGGTTTCACATTCAAAAGTCTTCTTAAAAGATGCGTGCACCCTCAGTGTCCTTTAATCTGAGATGATGTTTTCTCATTGCAAAATGTTTAATTGACGATACTAGTGCAAGTGACGATGAATATACGAAATGGGGTTTGGGTGAAAGTATAACCTTTTATTTTGAGAGATGTAGAAAAATTTTAATACCGTACATTTTTTGTTATTTAATTCAGTTAAAAATACTTAATGGTTTCTTTAAAATTTATACCTACTAGAAAAAAATCTCTGATATAAACGTATTACCTTCCGACCTAAGATTTTAACTTAAAATAATTTAACACACAACCTCACGTTTAAATAACCATAGTAATATTTTTGGTAGGCTACTGTTGCATGATTTTTTTTGTTTCTATAGAAAGTGTTTATTTTGTTTAGAACCTTTCATTTAAATTATGGAATGTAGACATTTTAATTGAGTTAAATGTTCATCTGATACTGTAAGTGGGAAGAGTATTAGCTAAAACAAAGCAGTAGTGAACGGTGGAAGGTTATAAAGAACCAGTCTCTTATGAAATTACAAGGGAAATAAACACTAATCTCCATTAATGAAATGAACACGTGGAAGGAAAGACTGGAAAATTTCCAAACAACTTCCACGTGCGATGTTTTTAGGCACGTGTAACAAGATTTACGTTCAATTTGGCGAATTTAATCATATCCTATCCTATACTATCCTATCCTATAATCTAATACGAGTAAGGTATATTTGTATACACACCGATCTCAAAAACGGCTCGAGCGATTTTTTTAAACTTTGCACATAACTTAGTTCTAGGATAAAAATAATATTTATATAAGGCTCTATGCTAGAAATAGTAGTTTTCATTACTAGTCTCGAGAGTGACTTATTGCTGTGAGAGATTGCATTTACGCGCGAGGCGAAGCCTAGCGTGGAAAAGGCTTTCGAGCCCCGCAATGGCACTTTTGAGACAAGTGTTGAACATTATTTTTAATTACAATATCGAAGAACTTGTAAACAACATGAATATTTTTGGTTTATTTAACTTAGTATCAAGAAAAAGAAAACGGAGTCATAACGATGAGTTTCGGTGCTTATGTCAAGATACACCTGCACGGAAACTCAGCTTAAATCGTGTTATGTTTTAGAATGAAATTCTACAAAATTTTACATTGATCTTGAGGAGTTTATAATTAAAAAAAGAGTTGCTGAAAGCAGCTGACTCAGTTGTCAAAGCACGAACCAGGAACCACGTGCTCGAGCATAAACATGTGGTTTCTCCTATTGTAGCCAGTAACTGAATTACGTAAGCAATTTGTACATAGTTGCAACTGAATTTTTAAATAAAAGAATTAGCAACAATGATGATACCAGGTGTTAACCGTAGAGGTAAACTTCACCTGTTACAGTTTCAACAAACTCATACTAGAGTACAGCATCCTTAGGCCTACATTAACACAATGAAAGCCGTGAGCGGAGCGAACGAGCTCGTATTGGGAGAGAAAGCCTTTGGACTTCGCATATAAGTAGCCTATGTACCGTATGTGATTGATATTACTTCGATGAAATAGATTTGTTTTAGTTTGCCGAGCTAATGTTTGGCCCCCAGGTACTGAGTTAATAATGTTACCAAGTAATATAAGTGTAATTTCTTCCATTGTTATCAACTTACAATTATTAAAGTGTTTCGGAAGAGTAACTTAGATGGATCGAAATGAGTAAGATTGAGCAATAATGGAAGGACAAAATGACAGGGCAATTGGAAAAAAGGAAAAATGTTTGAACATGTTTAGTAAAAAAAAGTAAACTGTCGGGCCTTTTTCTAAGATTATGCCTTTGTTTAAAATGTCTGGAGTATTTGGGCTAATTTTATTTCAGTTAAAATTTAATATAATTTGGTCTAAAATAAAAATTAGCCATACACTATTTGTCTGTGTCAACAAGTATGAGAGTGTGTTCAAGAGAAAATTGTTGTTGATGCAGGCTTATGTCGAGCGTAAAGTACGAGTACTTTATTTACTATATAGGTATACAATGCAGTTGTCTGCTTGCAATATTGAGTGGAGCGACTATTATCAATAATAGCAAATATTTTATTGGTAATTAATTCAAGTGAGCTCGTTCGCTACGCTTAATCGCCGTCAATTTAGTTCGTTCACTGCGCTTACTCGCCACAAGTCTGCAATACTCTAATAATTTTTGATTACGCAGGTTTGCTGCGACGGGGTATTAAACGGTGCGTTGTCCAAGATTTGCACCTCCGCTCCGTAAACGTGGCATTTCATTTACGTACAAAGGTAAACAAATTACTAAAATAAACAAAACATAAAACATTTCACATAAAACTACTGTATTTTGCAAACAGCTGATAGTAACAGTCTGCAGTTAAATTTGATCCTTATAACAGCTGTATAATCAACACACAGTAAACAAACCAAATAAATTATTTCCCCTATTAAAATGACATGGTAACTTTAAAGGGCCGTAGGGCAGAACCCTTATGTCCGATTTGGACAATTTCAGATTTATACCTTCCCATAGATGGTTACTATGACCGAGCAAAATTTCGTGAGGATCACTCCAGCCGTGCAGGAGGAGTACGTGTAAATAAAAAGCCAGAGTGTAGTATAGGAGCTTCACTCGCTCCGCTCAATTAAGGTATACTCCAGGTTACAGTCTATAGGCAATAAATGAGGTGAAATAGAGTGCAGTAGGCCTACGATCACCAGATCAAATGAGTCTATTGAAAATACATTTTAGTAAACACTTGAGTTCTGAAGTTATATCTTAGTAAAATATAACAAAAAAATCAAAATTTCAACTGTTGTTTTAAAACAAATAACAGTGTTACAAAATACTTCATTCCATGACTGTAAATAATTGTATGCATACTGCACACAAAATTTCATTTAAGAGTTTGAAAAACTCTCTTGAAGCCGTTATTTGTTCCATCAATAAACGTGAGCACACGTGCTTTATGGGGCCATAGAGAACTCTGCGATGGACAGAAATAAGGGGAATTTTCTGGCCAAGGAAGAGGCAGCAACCTCGAACCCCCCTGAAACTTCGTTACCGACTAGTCGTCCGGCATGTGCTGCTCCTACGGGCGGCGCGGTAAACTCAGTTAAACACCGGACATACATGCCATGTCATCCCTCGTGTTAAGTACTCCACCAGTAAATTTATATATATATATATATATATATATATATATATATATATATATATATATAAGTAGATAGTATCATGTTGGTTCTGGCTCACTTTTGGAGACAATCAAAAATCAAACAAATTTCACAGTTTTTTAATACAATTATGCAATATTTTTGCCACTTTTTGGCCAATTTTCAGCTTTTGTCAAATTATCATAAAAAATATGCAATTTTAATGAAATTTTTAACAAATATGCCTAAATTTTCTACAAAATAAAATTTTTTTAAAAACAAGTAAAATTATCACATTTTATAAGTATTTTTTCAATAAAATCAATAGTCGACTTTTCATAAGGTAATTTAAAATTTTAATAGTATTTTTTCAATAAAATTTGAATTTTTTTAAAACAAGTAAAATAAAGGTTTAGTATCAATAATATTGTAATAATTATTCAAATTTAACTAAAGCAGTTTCTTTATCATCAAAAGTCTTAATATCAGTGACAATTAAATGTAAATCTTTTTTATTTAATTCTTTAATAGATTTATCATCAATTACATTAGTAAATCTTTTTGGTAAATGTACTTTACATTTTTCTATTTCAACAATAATTGTATATCCATATTTATCTTTAATTCTTTCAAATTTTTCAATTTTATATTTTTCATTTAAATTTAAACTTTTTAATGGTTTATATTCTTTAAATCTTAATTCACCAATATTATTAATTTCTTCTAGCAGATCCATTTATATAGGAAAAAATATCACAAACTTGTTTGTGATAGATATGTTAAAAAGTCATTATCATAATTAGGTTTTATACGAAAATCCATATTTAAGTATTTAAAAATCGTAGGTAATAATTTTTTGTATGATATATTACTTTTCTTAAAACATAAATATTTATTAAAAAATAGTGTAATTTTTTCTTTATCTTCATTATTCAATTCAAAATCAATATTGTATATTTTGTTTAAAAATTGATAGTAAAATATCCAATTTGTACAATTCCTTTGTTTTAAAAATAATTTTATATTCTTAGGTGTTATTTCAAAATGATTGGAAATACATAAAATATATAATTCATTAATTAATTGTTGTGTTTTATATGGTTGAAAATGGTTAAATTCTCTTAAAATATGTTTAAGATGTTTATTCTTATTACTTTTTCTCTTAATCTTTTTTTCATAAATAATTCTTTTACATATATTACATCCTACACAATTTCCAATAATAGTAAAATTAGTTTGATTATGACATCTATAACACATATCCATTTATTTAAAAAAAAAATTATACATAAATGAATGAACCAATTCATTGTCACAAATGTAAGAAAAAAACTAAAAATATTAATTCACAAATTGTTGAAATGAAAAATGGATTATATAGAATTGCTACTAAATGTTCAATTTGTAAAACAAATAAAAGTAAAATTTTAAAAAAAGAAGTTAAACCTATAATTAAAAAAGAATTAACTAAAAATGAACAAATAATTGAAGCAAATGAAATTCATGCTCCAATTAGAAAGAAATTTTTAAAAAGAAAAATAATTACATTAGGTATTGATGATTTATGGGCAGCAGATTTAATTATAATGAAAAATTATGAAAAAGAAAATGATGGTTATAAATATATGTTAAATGTTATAGATACTTTCTCAAAATATGTTTGGTCAAAACCATTAAAGAAAAAAGATGGAAAAACAGTTTCTAAAGCATTTGAAGAAATAATTAAGGATGCAATTAAAATTAATCATAAATCACCTAATCTTTTACATACAGATAAAGGATTAGAATTTATCAATAAAGATTTTAATGAAATATTAAATAAATATGATATTAAATTGTATCATACAGAAAATGAAGAAAAATCAAGTATAATAGAAAGGTACAATAGAACACAAAATGAAAAAATGAAAATACAATTTGAAATTAATAAAAATTATAGATGGATAAATATTTTACCAAAAATTGTTAAAGAATATAATAATTCATATCATTCAACAATTAAAATGAAACCAATTGAAGTAAATAAAAATAATGAAAAGGATTTATTAGATACTGTTTTTAAATATAAACCACCAAAAATAATAACCAAATCAAAATTTAAAATAAATGATAGAGTTAGAATTGGAAATAAAAAATCAACATTTTCTAATAAATATAAAAATAATTGGTCTAGAGAAATATTTATAATTTCTAAAATTAATAATACAAATCCAGTTACTTATAGTATAAAAGATCAAAATAATGAAGATATTATTGGAAATTTTTATGAATACGAATTGAAAAAAACCAATTTGTAAATTTTATTTTATATAAATGGAAAAGATATGTTTAAGGTGTAAATTATATAAAGATATATCTAAATTTTATAAAGACAAAAATACTAAAGATGGGTTATATTATTATTGTAAAGAATGTAAGGATGTGTATTATAAAAAATTATATGATAGTATTAAAGTTATTGAATTAAATGAAAAACAATGTCATAAATGTAAAGAAATTAAAGATATTTCAAATTTTAATAATTATCATTATAGTAAAGATAGAAAAAATACAATTTGTATACAATGTATTAGAGAAATGTTTTTAAAACCACAATTTTGTGAATGTGGAAGAAATATTAAATGGACTAATAATTATTTAAGACATTTAGAAACTAAAATTCATGACAAAAATATAACAAAACTAGAAAATTTAAAAATATGATAAAAAAATGAAGACAAAATTTTACTTGTTTTAAAAAAATTCAAATTTTATTTAAAAAATATGATTTAAACTATAAATTACCTAGTAAAAAGTGGAAATACTTCTTATATTTTTAAGAATTTTATTTCTAAGTAAAAATTATTTTTAATAAATAAAGAATTTCACCCCTAATAAATGGAACGAACAAATAAAAATATTAATTGTCCTTATTGTAATAAAAATATATTATATAAAAATTATGATAGACATTATAATTCAACTAAACATTTACTAAATAAACAAAAATATGATAATAAAATATTTGAATTAAAACATTGGTGTAAAAATAATAATATATATAATTATAAAAATAAAACTTTAGATGAATTAACAAATATTAAAGAAACATTTGATCTTACAAATTATTCATTATTTAATATAGTAAAATTAAATGAAATTGCAAAAAAATTATCTGTCAGAAATTATGAAAAATTATCTAGAGATGAACTAATTAAAAGATTAAACAAAATTAAAGAAAATCCAAATAATTTAGAATATAGATCATTTAAATATATTCAAAATTTAGCAATTAAAAATAGTATTAAAATTGTTAATAAAACTAGAAAAGAATTGATTGGATTATTAAATGATTATTTTAAAAATAGACCAATTCCAAAAGAAAATATAATAAATATTCAAGAAGCTTCGTCATTAAAAGGATATTTTCAAGATTATATTTTAACAAATTCAAATGATGATTTAGATATTAATGATTATTTAGAAACTCAAAGAAATGAAATAAAAAAATTGATAGAAAAACAAAAATTTAAAAATATTAAAGGACAGATGGCTTTAGAATGTGAATATGAAAGAAAATTAATAAATGGTGAAATTCAAAATAGTAATATGTATTTTTGCATAAAAAGTTCAGATATTTTAAATATAGATGATTTTATTGATGATCAATTTAAGAAATTAATAGTTAGAGAACAACTAAATCAACCATCAAAAGGCTCTGGTTGGTCATTAAAAAGATGTGTTGAACTAAATCTAAAATTATCTAAAAATAATTCATTAAATGCTGGATCATATATAGAATTACCAAATGAAATTAAGAATAAAAAATGTTGTGTAAATTTTAAAAATAAAGATGAATATTGTTTTATTTATGCAATTAGATGTGCTATTGATAAACCAAACAAAAATGCTGAAAGAGTTAAACAATACCAAAAATATATAAATGATGATATTTTTAAAGGTTTTGATTATCCAATAACATTAAAAGATATTAAATTATTTGAAAAAAGATCATTTGATTCTAAATATAATTATCCATCAATGTCAATAAATATTTATAGAATTGATGAAGATGAAAAAATAGTGCCATTACAAATATCTGAACATTATAATACAAAACTAGAAATTGATTTATTATATTATAAAATTGGTAATAATTCTCATTATATATTGATTACAGATTTAAGTAAGTTAGTATCTAAGCAATTAACACAAAAAAATACAAATAAAAAATATATTTGTAGAAGATGTTTAACTCATTTCTACAAAAACAAAGACTTAAATAATCATTTAGAAATATGTAAATCATTAGAACCTTGTAGACCTATAATGCCATTTAAAGGTCAAACTGTAAGTTTTAAAAATTATTATAAAAAGTTTGAACATCCATATGTAATTTATATGGATTTTGAAAGTATATTAGAAAAGATTGATAATTGTAAAAACAATCCAAATTGTTCATATACAAATAAAATTCAAAGACATAAACCATATGGATTTACAATTTATTTAGTATCTAGAGTAACTAATAAAATGTATAAACCTATTTGTTATAGAGCAAAAACTGAAGAGGAATTAATAAATGTACCAAATAAATTATTTGAATATTTAGATGAAATTTCAAAATATATAGCTAAAAATATAATTCAAAAAATAAAAAGCCTATGAATTTAACTAATGAAGAAGAAATTAATTATCAGAAAACAAATATTTGTCATATTTGTGAAAAAATTGGTTTTGATAATGATAAAAGAATAAAAGTAAGAGATCATTGCCATTTAACAGGAAAATTTAGGGGTGCTGCACATTTAAATTGTAATTTAAATCTAAAATTCCCTCAAAATATTCCTATATTCTGTCATAATAGTTCAAATTATGATACACATTTGTTTATAAAAGAATTAGCTAAAAAATATGGTAAAATTGATTTGTTAGCCAATACAGATGAAAAATATATAAACTATTCAGTAAATTCTGGTTATGGTTATGAATTTGAAGGTGATAAACCTAGAAAATTTATAAAATTCTCATTTGTAGATACATTTAGATTTATGGCTGCATCAATTGAAAAATTAGCTAAAAATCTTAAAGAATTTAAGCATATAAATAAATTTATAAAAGAAAATGATATAATTGAATATGATAATGAAACTTTAAAAATATTAACTTCTAAAGGTGTATTTCCATATGAATTTATTGATAATGTTGAAAAATTAAACTATGATAAAATATTAGAAAAAGATCAATTTTATAGTTGTTTAACTAATGAAAATATAAGTGATGATGATTATAAACATTATATAAAAGTTTGGAATAAATTAAAAGTAAAAACATTAGGTAATTATTCAGATTTATATAATATTCAGGATGTATTATTATTAGCTGATATATTTGAAAATTTTAGATCTGTTTGTTTGAAAAATTATCAATTAGATCCAGCACATTATCTAACATCACCATCATTAGCTTGGGATTCTATGTTAAAATTAACAAAAATTGAACTAGAATTAATAAGTGATTATAATATGTATTTAATGATTGAAAAAGGTATTAGAGGTGGTATTTCACAATGTATAACTAGATATTGTAAAGCAAACAATAAATATACAAAAAATTATGATAAAACAAAACCTGAAAATTATATGTTATATATAGATGCAAATAATCTATATGGATGGGCTTTAAGTCAAAAATTACCTTATAAAGATATAACATGGATGAATCCTAATACATATACATTAAATGAATGGGAAGAAACAATATTAGAATTAGATGAAAATGCTGAATATGGATATATATTAGATGTTAATTTAGAATATCCTATTGAATTACATGATGACCATAAAGATTTACCATTAGCACCTGAACATTATAATAATAAGCTTTGCACAACATTATTTGATAAAAAAGATTATGTTATTCATTCAAGAAACTTAAAATATTATCTACAAAAAGGATTAAAACTAAAGAAAGTTAATAGAGTTATAGCATTTGATCAAGATGATTATATGAAAAAATATATTGAATTAAATACCAAATTAAGATCCAAATCAACATCAGATTTTGAAAAAGACTTTTTTAAATTAATGAATAATAGTGTTTTTGGAAAAACTATGGAAAATGTTAGAAATAGATGTGATATTAAATTAGGTGATGAAAAGTTTTCATTAAAACAAGCAAAAAAACCTAATTTTAAAACATTTAGTATATTTGATAAAGACTGTATTGCTTCACATATGATAAAAGAAAAGGTTAAGTTTGATAAACCAATCTATATAGGATTTTCAGTACTTGATTTATCAAAATTACATATGTATCAATTTTATTATGAAAAATTAAAGAAGTTTGATCCAAATATAAGGTTATTATATATGGACACAGACAGTTATTTTATAGAATTTAAAAATGATCCATATAAAATTATTAAAGAAAATATTAATGAATTTGATACAAGTGATTATAAGAAAGAACATGAATGCTATAGTGAAAAGAATAAAAAAATAATTGGTAAATTTAAAGATGAGTTAAATGGTGAAATATTAGAAGAATATTGTGGTTTAAGATCAAAATTATATAGTTATTAATTTAATAATAAAAATCCTGTAAAATGTAAAGGAATTAAGAAAAGTGTTGTTGATAAAACATTACATATGGATGATTTTAAGAAATGTTTATTTGATGATCAAGAACAATATAGAGAAATGACTTGTATTAGAAGTTTTAAACATGAACTATATACAATTACAATAAATAAATTAGCTTTAAGTAATAGAGATGACAAAAGATTTATTTGTGAAAATAAAATTGATACATTACCTTGGGGTTATAAAAATAATTATAAATAAATGGAAATTTTAATTGTTCCAAAAGAATTAATAAATAATGATTTTGATATAAAATTATATTTATTTAAAACTAAAATATCAAATAAATTTTTAATATATCTTTTTAAATATAAAAATTATTTTGTATATCATTATAAGTTTAATTTTATAATAGAACCATTTATAAATATAATAAAAAATTATGTTAAAGAAAGTTTTAAAGAAAATGATCAAAATTATATTAATAATTTATAACCATATGATATTGAATTTATACTATAATTTTATGTATATTTTTAAATATTTTCTTTAATAAATTTAAATATATTCAATAATTTATTGAATATCTAACCTAAAAATATCTATAAATTTTATTTTATTATCATTATAAGTAAGACCCGTCTTTAAGACGGGTCTCAAATTTTGTATATAATTTATTATATTTATGAATATTTTTGAATGTTTAAGAAGGGTAACATTTTGTTACCCTTAAGTTTTTATTGTATGATAAGGTTACCTCCTTTAAAATTTTTTAAAATAAATATTATAATTTATATGGGACCCATTTTGGGTCCTACCTAATTTTAATAAGTTTTGTATGTTTTTTATTATATGATAGGGGGGACAAATTGTCCCCTCTAAAAATATCTATAAATTTTAATTTATAATCATCTATCCTTATTGTTTATCTACCTTTTTTGATTTTAAAATTAATAAATATAAACCAGATTCATTAATAAATATTGTTTTAATATCTATTTTATTGACGCCCTGTTTTAGGGCATCTGATGTTTGTACATCAATTTCTAGGGTGTCATAATTTGTGACATCTATAATTTTTATGTAAATTAATTTATCATCATTATGTAAGTGTAACTGTTGATTACACTTGATATTTTTAAAGTTTTATATATTTTTCTTTTACATTATCAATTAAAACTTTTCTAGAATTTTTATATTTTAAAATATTACAAATATCTTTTACTTTAAACCAAGGATTATTTTGTTTACTAAATACAATTAATTTATTATTAAATATAAAATTATTGTAATTAAATCAATTGTTTTATTATTTATGTAGACAAATTTTATATTAAAAATTTTGTTTTAATCTTAAATATACAATACTTTTAATATTTTCATTATTTATTAGATTTCCATCACTATCTTGAATAGATATTACAATATTTTGAATTTTATTTATATTTTTTAAAGGAATATAATCAATTTCATTTGGGTTTTCACTAATTTTTGATCCATATTCAACATTTGGATAAAATGAATATAGAATTTCTGATTCTTTATGTAAATGTGAATGATCTTTATGATTTTCAAAACTAGGATCAACTAAATTACAATGTATTTCAATAACATCAAAAGGTCTAATTTTTGGTAGTTTTATTCCTTTTGTTAATACATTTGGTTCAATTATTTTATTATTTAACCCTAATAAATCAATTATAATTGTTGTTACTATAATTTTAACAGGAGATTTTTTTATAATATATGGTCCATCACTTTTCAGTATAAAATCATTTTCATCAAATTTATTAATTTTCTTTTTAAATTCTTTTAAACTAGTAATAAAAATATTTTTTATTTCTTCAATTGTATAATTTCCTTTATTAATATCAAAATATTGATCTATAATTTTATCATCTTCATCTTTAATAGAATATCCATAACAGTTTTTATAATCATTTGGTATATTTGATATAAAATTATCTGAATAAAATCCTCTTAAACCAATACTATATTTTCCATCTAAATGTATTGGATGTTCTAATCTTAATTCTAGTTTGGATGAATGACCAATTATTTTAAATAATTTCATCTTATTTAAATGGAGAATTTTTTAGAAAATAAAAGATAATATAAAATTAGAATCATATGATAAAAATAATAAAAATAATCAACCTATTAGATTATTAATTATAGGAACAAGTGGATCTGGTAAAACTACATTATTATTAAATTTTATTTACAAAAGATTAATTCCATATTCAAATTTATATATTTTTAGTAAATCATTAGAACAACCATCTTATAAATTATTACAAAAAAGATTTAAAAATATAGAATCAAATATTAATAAACAAATTTCTTATTTTTCATGTGATGATATGATTCCACTAAATAAATGTAAACCAAATTCATTAGTAGTCTTTGATGATTGTATTTTAGAAAAACAAGATAAAATTAAAGAATATTTTATAATGGGTAGACATAAAAATATATCATGTATTTATTTATCACAATGTTATTCAAAAGTTGATATGCAATTAATTAGAAATAATTTAAATATGTTATGCATTTTTAAACAAAATGAACATTATATGAAAAAAATATATAATAATTTTGTTGGATCAGATATGAAATTTGAGAAATTTAAAACTATTTGTAATGATTGTTGGAAAGAAGACTATGGATTTTTAACTATTAATTTATTGAAAAAATCAAATGATGGAAAATATATGAAAAATTTTTCTGATATTAAATAATGATAATGGCTTGTTGTATGTTTGATTCAATAATTGATAGAATATTTATTTTATTAGTATTATTTATTTCATTAGTATTTATATATTTAATGAAAATTACAGAAATAAAGTAAAATGAATTGTGTTTAACATAATTAGTGTTTATGTTAACATGATTTGTATTTGTGTTAACATGATTTGTTTTTATGTTAACATAATTTGTGTTTGTGTTAACATGATTTGTGTTTTGTGTTAACATGATTTGTTTTTATGTTAACATAATTTGTGTTTGTGTTAACATGATTTGTGTTTTGTGTTAACATGATTTGTTTTTATGTTAACATGATTTGTGTTTATGTTAAAATGATTTGTTTTGAACCTAAATTTTTCTTTGTAATAAATGGATAAAATATCTGTTAATGAAGCTAAAAAATTAGATGATATTGAGAAAAAATTAATAAAAGAATTTAAAAATCAAATTAAAATTGAAGATAATTATGAAAAAATTAAACAAAAAGCATATGAACCTATAACATCAGCAATTGGTAAAGTTGAAAATAAAATTGGTGAAGTCTTAAATGAAAATAAAAACCTAATGGAATTGGTACCTGTTGTTAATAATTTTGCCAATATATCAATACCAGAAACTGAAGAATTAAATTTACCTTCAAGTACTCCATTTAGACCAATCAGACAACCAATAATTCAAGAAGAATCGACATTTATTGACCCAAATTTAATTTCACCTCAAACATTAGATAAAATTATTGGTCCATTAGCACAAAAATATTTACCAAGAACAAAAGATGATAAATTTGGTTTATATTGGAATAAACATAAAAAATCATTTATGATTGGTGATAAAATAACTGTAATTGATAATGATGATTTAATAATTGATGATAAAAAATATAATGGAACACATGGATTATGGAGATTGTTAACTTATGAAAAGAAACCAGATAATAATTTACATACACAAGATGATTTAAATAATTATTCAAAGATTTTATGGGAAACTAATTCAATTTATAAAAATAATGATCCAAATAGTAAGAAACCAAAATCTAGTAAAGGTGATAAATATATTAATTTAATTAAACATATTTGGGAATTAAAAGGTAAAATTGAAGGTTCAGGAATCAGACAATATACAGAAAATGAAATTGAATATAGATTTATAGATGATTTAAATAAATTAGATAATATTATTAATTATATATATGCACAAGAAAAAGCTGGCAATAATAATTTTTTAAATGAAAAGAAAGCAATTAAAGACTTTATATCAAATAAATTAGATGAATTAATTGAAAAACCTGAAGGAATTAAGTATTTAAAAAGAATTTTGGCAAATATTTCATCACCATTATTAAAAGATGGATCAGGTATTTTAAATGATGTTATAAATAATTTACCTTTTGAATTACATGTACCTGGTTATCAATATCTAGGGCCTGGAACTAAATTAAATAAAAGAGTAAAAAGAGGTGATCCTTTAATAAATGATTTAGCTAAAGCTGCTAAAGAACATGATTTATTTTATAGAGATCATAAAGATACAAAATCTAGAAATGAAATAGCTGATAAAATTTTACAAGATAAAGCATGGGATATAGTAAAATCAAATGATCATGGAATTGGTGAAAGATTAATTGCATTACCAACATCAGGTGCTATGTGGATGAAAAGAAAATTTGGTATGGGTTTAGAAGTAGGATTAAAATTTTAATAAAATTTTTCATTAATTATATTAATCTATATTATAAAAAACTATAAATTTTTTTCTTAATAAATGGAAAAAACAAATATAAACTTGGCAGATAATCAAAAATCAAAAATAAAATTAGCATTTAAAAATAAAAAATCAGTTATAATTCAATTTAATATTGATCAATTTAATGAAAATGGAAAAGATATTATATTATTATCTAAAAGACAAATTAATAATCTAAATAAACATAAAAAATTAAATAAAGGATTAAGATTTGAATTTTCATATAATCAATTAAAAGAAATAAAAAATGGTGGATCACTAAAAGAAATTTTAGATTTTGCTGATAATATACCTATAGTTAAAAATTATACACCAAATGTTAGAAAGGGAGCAAAAGTAGTAAAAGAATCTATAATTCCTAAATTTAGAAATTTTGTTGATTGGTTAGATCATGAATTAAAAAATGTAGAAGGATCTGGTTTAGATAAAAAACATTAAAATATATGAAACAAAATTATAAAAAAATTTTGAACCACTAACATTAGGTGAATTAGAAAAATTGTGTAAAAATATAAAATATTTTAGAGGTGTATTTATGAGAGATATATTACCTAATAAAGTTAATAAATTTGAATGTGGAATTATAAATTTAGATTCATTTGATGGAAATGGAACTCATTGGGTTTGTTATTATAAAAAAGATAAAATTAAATATTATTTTGATTCATATGGAAATATAGTTAATAAACCACCAATAGAATTAGTTAAATATCTAGGAAAAGATAATATATTTTATAATGATAATCAAATTCAAAATTATAATGATCCACCAATTTGTGGTCATTTATGTATTTTTATATTAAATGAATTAAATAATAATAAAAAATTTGATAATATAATAAATAAATTAATCCTTAATAAATATGGATTCACAAAATATATTTGATCTGTTTGGAAGACAGAAAAAACATCCAATTAATATTAAAGAAGATTATATAAATTCTAAATTAAATATATTTTTTAATAATTTTAGTAAAAGTTTTAAAAGTCATGTAAAAAAGACTGAAAATCTAGTAAATGCTATTGCTTTATCAAAAAATTATATAAATATTAGTGGTAAAAGAATTGTTAATGTTAAATCAAGCATAAATAAATATGATGTTGTAATAAAATCAGAATTAGATGAAGTTTTAGATTCAATTATTAAAATTGGTAATGATCATTCAGAAACTAAAAGAGATTTAAATAAAATTACAGACTTTTTAATTAATATTGGAAAATATGTTGAAAATTTAGAAGAAAAATTAGAAAAAGAACTAAAATTTCTATTTGATGGAGTCAATGAATCCATAAAAGAATTAAATGCTGAAATAATACTAATTAAAGATGATATAGATAAATTACAATAATTATTTTATATAAATGGAGTTGATTTATTGTCTTAAATGTAAACAAAAAACTAATTCTAAAGATATTCAGATAATAAAATTGAAAAATATAAATGTAATTAAATCAAAATGTTGTATTTGTAATTCAAAGAAAAGTTGTTTTACAAAATTTTCTCCCTAATAAATGGCTCTATACAGTTCATTTGATTTATTCATTATCAGAAACCAAAATCAATTAAACAAAGATGATTGGGATGATATTTCTGAAAAATATGAGTTGAGTATTAATATGATGAGATTGTTTCAAAATAAATTAAATTGGCAAAAAATTGCTCAACATCAAAATTTAACTATAGATTTTATTACTGAATTCATAAATTATCAATTAAAAGATTATATTGATTTGATTTGTAAATATCAAGATTTAACTGAATATTTCATTCATGATTATGCATTTACATTAAATTGGGAATTAATTTTAGAACATCAAAAAATATCAGCAAAATTTATACTTGATCATGCTACTGAAATTGAATATTTTAAAAGTAAAAATGAAATTGATACATACAAATTATAAAATTTGACATTATAAAATTATAAAAATTTTACTTGTTTTAAAAAAGCTTTTGATTTAAAAAATTTATCCTTAATAAATGGCTGATTACAAAAAATATGTAAATGATATTGAAAGAGCTGAATACAAAAATTTCTATCCATTATCTAAATTACATTTAAATGAACCTAATAAAAAAACTGAATTTAATATAGATTTTGGAGATGGATTTTGTACTTCTAAATTTCAATTTTATATATCTGGTAAATTGACTAAATCTGATGGAAATGCATATGATAATGGTGCTAATATAAAATTAATTGATAATTTTGTTCCATTTTTATTTTCAAAAATTGAAGTTAGAAAACATAATAAATTGATTGATGAAATTGAATACCCTGGTCTATTAAGTACAATTAAAGGTACTATAACTTATTCAAAATCAGAAATAAATCAAATAAATAATGGTTTTGAATCAAATTTTAAAAATAAATTTGAAGCAATTGGTAATTTATCTCATTTTGGATTAGGATTTTTTGAAAATGTAAATATTCCAATATATAAAGGTGGTTTTAATATAACATTTATTAGATCAGAAGATAATGATGCAATTTTTAGATGGAAAACTAAAAAGGCTGATGGATCTTATGATAATGCTACATTACCAACTGAAGGTAAAATAACAATTGATGAATTTTTTATTAGAGTTCCTATAATTGAATACAAAACAACAAGTAAAATTCAATTAATTAATGAACTAAGCAAATTTGAAAAAGTAAATTTTCATTTTAATCATTGGCAATGCATTGAACAAAAAAATATTACAGGAAAGAATTTAAGTTTTGATATAACAAATATCTATAGAAATATTTATAATCCAAAATTTATTATAATTGGATTTCAAAAATCAAGAACAAATGATCAGTTATTTGATACTTCTAAATTTGATAGTATGTATGTAAAAAATATAAGAGTAAAACTAAATGGTCATTATTACCCTGATGAATTGGAAAATTTTGATATAAACAATGAAAAATTTAGAATTATGTATGAAATGTATCAAGATTACAAAAAAGTTTATTATATTAGTAGTAAAATGTATTATAGTCCAACAGAATTTCTAGAAAATAGACCAATTTATGTAATTGATACTACAAAAAATCCAACAAATATTTCAAGTTCAAAAAATGATATTATTATTAATGCAGATTTTGATTATGATATAGTAGCTACTAGTAAAACAAATTGTTATATTATTATTATATCTGAAAAATTACTTGAATATAATATAATCAAAAATGATATTACTGAAATTAATTAGAATATATTATTACTATTTTAGTCAAATTTATTGAAAAAATACTACTAAAATTTTAAATTACCTTATGAAAAGTAAACTATTGAAAAAATACTTATAAAATGTGATAATTTTACTTGTTTTTAAAAAAATTTTATTTTGTAGAAGATTTTAGGCATATTTGTTAAAAATTTCATTAAATTTGCATATTTTTTATGACAATTTGACAAAAGCTGAAAATTGGCCAAAAAATGGCAAAAATATTGCATAATTGTATTAAAAAACTGTGAAATTTGTTTGATTTTTGATTGTCTCCAAAAGTGAGCCAGAACCAACATGATACTATCTACTTATATATGTATATACATATAACTCCATATATAAAATAATGTTAGACCTGCTCTACTTTTTAAAATATGCTTCGTTTTGAGTAACGATAGTAATGTTCATATAAAAATATTAGACCTAAATTTGCCTTTTGAGGCATTTTACGAGGGGCTTATTTGCCAAGCAATATAGGTTAAATTCACTGGAATATCAGTTGATGTTAAATTAATATTGTTGCTAAATAACTTATTATCATAGTGTAAAAAAATATTAATTTCAAAACATTACGTCATCCTTGGGCCAAGATTTAACACAATTTTGTTTCTAAATATTCTTGTTTTGCTATCATTATGATTAAAGTAGCATGGTGAATGTATGTGTGCCTCAGTCTTATATTTTTGTTTTTCAGTATACATTTAAATGGGAGGACCGATAAAAAAAATAGAGTTTAATAAGAACGTCTTTGCGATAATTTAAATGTGAAATTACATTTTATGTATGAGTTGAAACTGATAGTGCAAAATTTTAAATGTAAATACTAACAATTTTTTCCATTTTTAAAACTAACCTCCAACGCCAGGAAATATGTACGAATTATGAATCAATATTACACGTAAGTCAGAGATGCTTGAATGAAATTTCTAGCTTTTATGCAAAATTATATTTAAATTATTTACGTGTACATTTTTAGCGAATTTCCCTATAGGGAATACGCTATTACGGTAGTAGTCACGGTAAGACCTAAGCTCGGGACCATGATACTTTTTCGTTTTGATGTCCCTAGAAGCCAAAAACACCATTCGTTCAAATTGATATATATGTATATATATACAGGGTGTCCCGGAACTCTCTGGAACCCTTTTGTATATTTGTTCCTTGCATCGAGACAAGAAAAAAAACATCATACAAATAGGGGTCTAAAATCCATCGTTTAGCCGCTAGCCGCCATTTTGTTTTTTTCACGTAATAATTTTTATTTCCGTAATGGATGGTTGTATTCAGTTCATATTTGGTATGAATCTTTATCATACTAATGTACATTTTCAGGAAAAAAATTAGTTTCTTCCACTGTGTATTTTCAAAATGGCGGCCATTTTAAATTTTCAAACTCAAATATCTCAAATTTGGTAAATTTCAAAAAAAATTTACTGTGTACAAAAATGTTGCCAAATTAAATTATCTAACCAACAGTACCAAGTTTGTAAGGATCTGATAACAAATAACGGAGTTATTGCGATTTTTCTCCAAAAAAAAAACATTGATTTCGCATTATAATTAATGCAAATTACGGCCATTTTCACAGAAAAATCGCAATAACTCCGTTATTTGTTATCAGATCCTTACAAACTTGGTACCGTTAGTTAGATAATTTAATTTAGCAACTTTTTTTTACACAGTAAAATTTTTTTGAAATTTACCAAATTTGAGATATTTTAGTTTGAAAATTAAAAATGGCCGCCATTTCAAAAATACACAGTAGAAAAAATTAATTTTTTTCCTGAAAATGTACATTAGTATGATAAAGATTCATACCAAATATGAACTGAATACAACCATCCGTTACGGAAATTAAAATTATTACGTGAAATAAACAAAATGGCGGCTAGCGGCTAAACGATGGATTTTAGACCCCTATTTGTATGATGTTTTTTTTCTTGTCTCGATGCAAGGAACAAATATACAAAAGGGTTCCAGAGAGTTCCGGGACACCCTGTATATATCTATATATATATATATATATATATATATATATATATATATATATATATATATATATCTGTATGTGTCCGTGAACACGATAACTTTTGAACGGAACCTCCGATTTTGATGAAATTTGGTACAGGGGTGTAAGCCAGCATCTACTAGATTGAGTTCGCGAACCAGAATGATCGGACCATGGGAACGGGGTTTTATGGGGTTTCAAAAGGGGTTTTTGGCTTTTTTTACTTTTGTTTATAAAATTCAACAATTTTAACTTAAACCATTTAATAGAGCTTAAAAAAACAAATAATCTAGTATTCAGAATTTTTTACCTAGCTTAAATGGTTATGGAGAAAATCCAAAAACTATGTTTACCATGTTATTCTTATGGGAAATCAAGAAAACCTTCTATCTTGCTTATTTATTGACATATCTTGATAAAATTTAGTAAGTACATTCATTCGGAAACGTTTAACTTATATTTGCTTAGAAAACCCATGTGGCGGCAAACCTACGTACTCACTCCTATGGGGTTTATAGGGAAAATAAAAAGAACACCATAACCTGATAAAATTTGGTATGTACATTCACTAGGTAGGGTTTAACTTATATTTACCAACAAAACCCATATGGTGGCAAACCTACATACTCTCATCCCCATGGACTTTATGGGTAAATTGAAAATATACCAAAATTCCATTGGAAATTCGCTGAGTACGCAGGTCTGCTGCGACTGGGGTATTTATCAATTAGTTTATGCTTGATGTGACTGTGGTACTCAGAAAAATTACATATAAAAATACATACAAAAATGTGTATTATTTGTATTATATGTGTAATAAGTATTAATGTATATATAAAGCCCCCCGTCGTAGCAGACCTGCGTACTCAGTGTTTTAAAAAGGAATTTGATATTTTGTATTTTTCCATAACACCTGGGAGTTGTAGATTTACTGCCATGAGATTTCTTAAAAACTTTAGTTGTTAGGAAATGTAATGGTTAGGTAGGCCAAACGTAAAAATAAAGTTGGATCAATATTCGTCACTATTGAATTTTTTCTGCAAAAAAAAAAAAAATAGATTTTCCGTTATAATTAATAAAAATTTTAGGTTATTTTAGTAAAAAAATCACAGTAACTCCGTTGTTCATAGTCTGACCCTTACTAACATAGTATCATTACTTAAACATAATTTTATTTGTCAACTTATTTGTCTCTTGTAAATTTGCTATAAAATTAACAAGTTTTTTTTAGATCTTTTTGTTTAAAAGTTTAAAATGGCCACAATTTTAAAAATACACATAAACAATAACTCTTTTTCAAAAAATGGACATGGTGTGATAAAGATCCATACCAAATGTTAACTTAATACAACCAATCGTTACTGGAACAAAAAGTCTTAACGAAGAATTTTAGACCCCTATTTGTGTGATGTTTTTAATTTTATTGTATAGATGCATGGAAAAATATACAAAAAAAGGGTTCCAGAGAGTTCCGGGACACGCCATAAAACTACTTTCTATTCAGTGGTTGGAAAACATATTTGTTTAAAGTATGATTCACATGACTTTTCTCTTAGAGTATTCAATAAAACTTTCATTTAGGCCTATAATCATATAAACAGAACTTTGTAATGCAACTACTTCTAATGTAATAAACTTTTTGAGGTCGGTCATTTGAAATAATGCTCTGAATTCAGATGTTTTAAAATTATTTATGATATGATTTGGACTGATAAAAATATTACCGTACTTAACCTTGCTCAAAGGAGGTCGACATAGGAAGCCTTGAAGAAAACTCTGTTGACTATTGTCAAATAATACCTAATTTTTAACATCTTTAAATCCAGAGTATTATGCTACCAAAAACGAAATTATAAAGATAATTATCTTGGAAGTTATTGCATTTAAAAGTTTTGTTCAAGAGATTTTAATGGAAAGTTTGATTGCCTGTCATTTCCTGACCGATCAGCCATTTAAAGTCCAGTTTGCGGCATTGTACTCTGCTCAGAAAGACTTTACACTAAACATCACACCAATTATACGCTGTTTAATTCATGTTGGCCTTAAAATACGCTCCGGTAGAGTCGAGTCGGCTTCTTACAATGTGATCAAGTGACTTTAGTTTGATGCCTTTTTTTGATTTAATGAGTTAAGTTAGCCAACATGCTTATATATAAAAAAAAACTGATATCATTACAAAATTATATTTTTAAAGTGTAGCTATAATAATGTATTAATCATATGTACTATAACAACATGACAACTACATAATGTAATTTTGTAGTGACAAAGATGTAATATGATTTTTTGCCTTATCTGTAATAGATCAGGAAATATTAAACCCAAGTAAGTATTTGTTGCATAATAATAGCTGTATGCACAATATCAGTCATGGAAACTAAATCCATTATTTGTATTTTCTTTCTTAGTATTATCTAAAAATGAATTATATAATTAAATTTCCATAATAACTAAATATAGTTAAACTTAACAAATTATTACATTTATTTTTCTCCTACGGTAATATTTTTTATTTCTGTAAACAATAATAACTGCAGAAGTAATTAACTAAGCCAGATATAAAGTAAATAATAACCATATAAGGATAGCCTTTTAAAAGTTGTTTACTCTTTAGGCAATTAATATGTTTGTCTGTTAGGGGTCCGGACAATCAAGCCAATATTGTTACAATATGCCAATACCAATAACCAATAACCAGGTATCCCAATAATCATGCTCAATAAAGGCTTGTTTGCTGAACAAATTAGATCACTCATTAACTACTACCAGGTGGTGTCTCTTTTTCATAATTATAAAAAAGTTTTTAGCACATAGTACCCAAATAGTTTTTTATTTAGTTATGTAATAAGCCTTATGAAGGTATTAACATGTGAGCTAATTATGATGATCCTTAGTTGGCTAAAAATTCGATTAAAGATTCCTGACTAAGTTTATATAATCAATCAACAGCTAAATCTGCTAGAGGCAAGAAATGAAAATTTAAAGAAATCCCCCGTATTTTGCATGGACCCAAAGAAGAAAACCACAATTGTTTCCACAAATTCGAAAAGACAAAATTATTTTTCTTGAGGAGATTTAGTTTTTAGTTGTAAAAATTTAGGAAAAAATACATAGCAGTTTAAAATCAAATCAGACATCAGCTAGTATAGCAATGAAACTATATCTTTTTTCATTTTAATCGCACTTTATAATGCACTTTGAATATTAAAAATTCTGAACAAAATAAAAACAAAACGAAACAAATACCTTAATACAGTTCAACTTTTTATTTTAACGCACATACGATAAAACAAGTTTTATATTTTTGTACTTTATGTAATGGGGATATAAAGATATGCAACTAATTAAAATTTTGATAACATTTCGTTTATTTATTCAGAGTCAATCGTGGACTGTGGATATACAGTCTCAGTTCTGTTGCCCCGGGCTGTAGGCTTGGCCTCTGGGTCACTGAGCGGCTAAACACATAACACACTGTTTGACTTGCCCTCACAGTTCCTACGCCATCCGTTAAGTACATAATCTGAGCACACAGGATAACTGTTAATTAGGGTCATTAATTGATGGTCAATGTAGCCTATACTTTATTATGTTATGCAAGTGTTTAGAAACCCACAGAAAATATTTTATAGTGATTCAAGTGAAAATGATTTTTACATTCGTCTGTTATGTGTATGTGTCTTTCCACACTAGAATTCTATAAAAACTTCAGCGTTTTTAATCTTTATTCTGGTATTGATTCTTGATATTTTTGGTCCGTGTTGACGTATTATTGGTCCTGATGAAGTATGTATAGTTAGTTTTGGTCAGAATTAAGACTCCCAATCTGGTATATATATATATATATATATATATATATATATATATATATATATATATATATATATATATATATATATATACTCATGGCTATTTTTTTAGTTATTGAGATAATGATTGTTAGTTGTGACACCTTTTATTCCAGGAGACTACTTTGAGAATACTTATTTTTAATTTGATTTCAATACGCAGAACAAAACAAGAAAGATTTTTCAAAATAATTCAAGGATTTACTATTACCTTTAAAGTAAAAATAAGTTTTTATTTGTTAATCAATATAATTATAACCATACTTTAATCTTGAAACTCCATCTTCACATTTACGAATGTTTTTTGTAACTAATCTATAAAACGTTTTAACGATTATTTTTAAGTAGTGTCCGTAAAAAGTAAAATTTCTTTTGCAAACCATTGGAAAATACTCATAATGGGAGGTAACCAACTACTGATTGACCAATATTATTTGGACCCAAAATAAGTTGGTTGCCATTTTCAAAATTAATAAACATATACTAAACAAATATATTGTTATTTTTATGTAAAGTCAACAAGACCCCGAAAAGTATAAAAATGTAGTAATTTAGAGTGCCGTTTCAAAGCCATCAGAGGTAAATTATAATTTTAATTGTTTGTTTTTTCAAGACCTATTCAATGATGGGCAACACGACATATTACATCTCTATTTGACTTGTATTGCGTTTTAAGCCCTTTATTTTTCCTAAATTTAATGAATTTCCATTTTTTTAGTAACTGAAAATTTTAAAGAATTTTACTAAAAGTGCGTCTTTCAATGTTTTCCAACAAAAATTGTGACAATTGAAATTAATAATAGGGGGTTGTAAAAAAATTACCAGCATTCCCCCCGAACTTCCTTCCCCTTTAAACACTGTAGATAAGCATCAAGATAAGTTCAACCTTTACTTTGTCAAAATGATCAGTGAAATAATACCTTACAAACGAGGTACAGTATTCCCCGACCCATCTTTTCATCAGAAATTCCCAAAACGATTCCTTCCGCTTCAAAAATTCCCCTATAAGGTGTCTTTGTAGTTAAAAAATTCTTTGGAGTAGGTACATGATTTATCGGAGTTGTAAGGGAGAGTATAGCTCATTCTCGGTGTTAGTTGGTCTAGCCGTTACGGTGTTCTTGACTCACTCTGTATAGGTACTGTACAATGAACCGGTTGGCGTTATCGTCTATAATTGGAAGCACATGTCACCACTTCAGTCTCCAACTCCAGTTCATTCCTAACCGCAGACCACAACTGTTTGATGGGGGAGAGGGGTTAATGCATAGCATCACACCTTGTCAATGTAACAGATCTAACATTACCATAACTTAAGGTCAGGTGGTAGGTACTTGATACAATTATTTATTTAATAAATCAATAATGCAATGTATAGGCTATCACCTACACCAATATTATTTCACTATGTTAATAACATTTTCAGCAACATAAAAAATTTTATGAGAAGGATAAAAATCGGAATACAGCATCATTTACAGTATTTATTTGTCAACTAGTTAAGAACAAAGAAACTATTGAGTGCCTCTTATTAAAAGTTCGATCGTTATGGCCGTAATTCATAATAATTACTATTATGTTGGAAAAATTAAGTCATTGTCATCTGGCAGGACCCTTTAAAATGTATGTGTTTTAATAATTCTTAATAGACAAAAAATATACAAAAATTTTATGTAGCAGAAATAGGGAACCTTTTTACTGAGAATTATTCGGTTTTAAAAATGCGTAAGGTAGAAAATTGACCTCATTCAATTAAAATTGTACGAGTTTATCTAAGACATTTCAAGCAAAATATATCATTGAAGTTTCACGTTAGAATAAAAAGTGACACATTGTGTTTTTTTTATTAAGTTCGGTTTTTATCATACCTGAGGTATAAAAATTAGTTCAAATAATTGATATTTTTTATGCCACTAAAAGCTGGAACTGCCTTCGAATGTCTTCGACTAAAAGGTTATACCTAATGTCAGACGTAACGAAAAGTTCCGGATCCAACCGGTCCAATTCATGATGCTGATGACCACAAATTGGCCGGCATATTGCACATCGGCCTCAGGTATAATGGCAGCGGACCCGGTACACCCCCTGCTGATGGAGACTTCAAATGTTAGTAAAATGGAGACGATTTACAATACAGTTTGAATGAAAAATCTTAAGAATGCATTTGTCACAATGTTATACTGTATATATTTTTTACTAACACGATTTTTACAATGTTTTCCAAGATGTAAAAATGTTATATATTTTACCAAGTTCAAGATATAACGATATTAGATTTTAAGATATTGTACTTATTGTTAAAGAATTTAAATAAAACGCCCTTGTAATGATTAATGATTACTAGAGATCGCCCACTGGTCGAAATTCGACCAAACATTCAGTTGATCTTGAACCAATTTAAAAATGTTATACAACTGAAACATCTGTTAATCTTCCTTACTTGATAGCATTTGTTATTATATCAGCTGCCTATAGATTCAAACAATCATCCTTTTCCCATAAGAATAACATTGAAACTTTGAAAGCCTGTGGAGCGAAGCGCTGAGGTCCGATGTGAATGAGAATGTGATTCTGCTCATCTACAGGACTATACCTTTCTAATGGTATGCGCAGATTTCTCCTACGATGCCCACAAGCTGACAAAAAAGGAGGAAATGAAACATGCTTGCCTATTAATATATAGAAGATTAATAAACCTCTGTCGGATATGATAGTATTTGTAAAGAATTATGTACGGTAATAAAATATAAAGTTAGGTTAGATTAGTTTGATTTTCGAGATAAATTTAGGATTGCTGGCGAGTAATTGTAAACAATAGCTACACGGCTTGTACGTGGCAGCAATGTCAACATACTGACATGCGTGAATATTAAAATTAGCCACTGGCTATAAATGGCCGATCCTTTTAACGATCATAAAATTGCATTATCTAACAGGTTATATGAATTTTGTATATTGCTTGAGGCTCTTCATTATATTTGCCTACAATGTTTTGTTGTTAGGCAAGAGCGTCAAGTTATTTGCTTAGACTGACAAGTCTGATCACAGGATTCTTTTTCATTTTTTACTTCAGACCAACAAAGTAACTCCCATTTACATTTTTTTAAATTTTACCCTTTTTTTAAATATTATATGAAGTACCCGGGAGCGGAGCATTTAATAAACTCAATCAAGCTTGGTAAACTTAATCAATTCTTAGTAGTCATAGTTAATATCACACAGACTGTTAGTTATGTTACAGACTGTGCGCTAAAATGCCAGGCACATAGGGCTTTTTTTTATTTCAAGAAGAGCTCGTTTGCTTCGGTCACTCGCCTCCTCGGCGAGCTCATTCGTGCCTATCTTGCCCTTCACTTTCAGGATGTTTTAATAGGACTATGGGCGCCGCACTCTGGCATAAGTTTGTTTAAACTGTAACACGTTGATTTTACCTCTACGGTATTGGCACTTTCCTTCTCCAAGTATCATTGCTGTGTACTTTAAATGGAAGCTCCAAAACGGACGCATTTTCTGCGTCTCATAAGAACACATAGATCAACAAGTTTTTTAGTGAAAAGTGAAATTTTTAGTACCATCCTTATTTAATGAGCCTTACACAAACAACATTAAGTTTGGAATTAGTTTGTCAACAAACTACTCTTTTATAGATATTCTTCTAAGGGCAGTATGTGTATAGGAAAATAGTACGGCTAAAAGAACAACCTGAAATAAGTCTTAATTCAGACTTAGTTTTATAACAAATAAGAGTTTTGTTAATGTTTTAAAACAATTTTAGAAAGGTCGACAATTGCTCATTATACTTAATATTTAGGATTTAATTTAAATGAGCAGTAACAGTGATGGAGGCTGCTGTGTATAACTGTCGTCCGGTTTGTTGTCCTATGTCAAATTCACCGTTTCTGACGAAATTAATCGTTTTGTTTGATTGTTTGTTTTTAATTTATAAATTGTGAATTGCGTAAATGTATATTTATAGTTATATTTGAATTGTATGTAACTAAAACCAAAATTTGTGTGGGCCTATATTCATTTTCCTTTTAAATATAAATTTAGTTAGGGAAAACATACAGGATACTTTTTGTACAGATTCCTCTATAGGGCTCCACCTCACACGTCTTCAAAGTTACCATGTTATTCTTATGGTAGCAACATTTTTGTATTGGAAAATAAAATATATATCTACAAAAGAGGAAGTATATATATATATATATATATTGTGTTGTATATATACACACACACACACACACACACACACACACACACACACACACACACACACACACACACACACACACACACACACACACACACACACACACACACACACACACACATGTATGTTTGTTGCCTATGGCCTTCGAAACTGCTCTACAGATTGTAAATTTTTAAAGGATAGTTTGTGTGAAGTTTGGTGCAAAACTGTCCGAAGGGCTCTGACCCAGAGGGAATACAATGGTGCGGTGTCAGTTTTTAGCAATTTAGTGTTTACCAAATTAACAGCTGTAATTAAAAAAATTGAGTTTCATTCAAGGAAATGCTTATAATTATATAAGTAACCAGCTGTGAGGTATAATGTTTTGTTTATGTTGTCTTTAGGGCTCCGCCCCACCGAAGCTCACAACTGCTGTATAGTCTATACGTGTTGAAATATGACATGGGCGATTCTCTTTGCTCATAGGTACTGTTGCTAAGAAACGGTTTTGCAAATATAGTTTTTGAAGCTCTTTAGGACTCCACCCCACTGGACTTCGAAATTACTTTAGGGCCACCGGGGTTGAAATTTGATGGATTATTCTCTTTGCTCATAGGTGCTCACTAAAAAACGATTTTGCAAATATAGTTTTTTTAAACACTTTACGGTTCCACCACACTGGAATTCAAAATTACTTTAGGATCTCCGGGGTTTAAATTTGACATGGACGTGCCTCTTTGACCATATTTAGTCACCAAGAAACGGTTTTCAAATATAGCTTTTTAAGCACTTTAGGGCTCCTCCCCACTGGACTTTAAAATTACTTTAGAGCCACCGGGGTTGAATTTTGATGGACGATTCTCTTCGCTCATAGGTGCTCTTGCATTTGCAATTACGATCAATAAGGCACAAGGGCAATCTTTGACTATTGCGTCTTTAAATTTGGTAAATTCCTGTTTTTCGCACAGCCAGTTATACGTGGTGTGCTTACAAGTTGGTACGTCTGAAATTTTTTACATTTATACACCAAATCAAAAGGGAAAAAATTTTGTTTATCCTTTGGCCTCTCAATAAAATTAATATACTAACCATCTATTCCATTGACTTTTTTGTTATATTACACTGTTATATTATAAAACTGTTAAAATAGCTTTTTTCTGTAAAAAAAATTCATTTGAGCGCAGCAACAGTCGCAGGGTAACTGCTATTAATAATATTAAAATGAATAAAATTGAAATATGCGGGATGTTTGTAAGAATTTTTCGTTGAGGAAGTTCGTCAATATATTGTGCCACAATTGAAACTTTGCATATACACACACACTTAGATGAGACAACTTCAAAGTCATAGTTTGCTTTATACGATATTAAGGTCACAATAAAACCTTATCTTATAAAACCTTATAAATTTCAATTTGGGAGGCCCTAAATTAATTATAACTTTCAAAGATATTGTACCTGTTATACATTTGTATTCAATCTACTACAGTGAAGGTCATATACTGTAGTCGGTCGGACCCATTCTAGTCACACTGCGACCAATCAGCATTTGTTACATGCAAAACGTCCAATAACTGTCCAGTAACCGTTGTATCTGGACAGTTTCACGAAATAACTTCTGCGGTCTCAACGTAAACACATTACCATTAAAAAGATCAATAACTATAGATCTTAACATCGTTTATGTATCATATCGCTCATCATCTAGAGTTGTGTTTTTGTATGTATTTATTATATTTTAGCATTAAATATCAATCCACTGAATTGTATTAGTTAGTTTTACACATATAAGTAATCATACTCTTCGAATTATAATGTTTATTGTTGACGTTTTCTAGTGTTTTAGAACTGTAAAACTATTGTCTTGAAATGAACTCGATTAAGAGCAATTTAGAGTTATCACTTTTTAAAATTAAAATACTGTGGTTTTCCCAGTTTCAAATAAATTCAAATGCAATATCTTGCTTAACAATAGCATTTAGTGAGCAGATCGCTAGGAGGATATGAAATTTGAAACTAATATGTCTACTGGTCGTACAGGTGCGTACGTGTGGAAGATAAACCTGGCAGCCAAATGATAAATGATCCAAGTTGGCGGACCCTGCACCACCTCAGGGCAACTAGGTCTGATGAGGGAGACGTGCCGATATGTGTGCAAACAATCCATCTCGGGATGGGAGGGGGGGCTGACGTTTACCTAGCTGTCAATGTTGTTTGGTACTATAAATTAATTCAAATGCGAGTATTATTGCATATTTAAAGCCGTTGAAAAAGCTATAAATGAATAACCAATAAAATAAAACAATAACAAACCGACATAATAGGTTATATGCTATTTGAAGTAGGTTTATTTACATGCAGTCAATTGTTCTAAGTATTCCAGTAGATCGACCAATATATGTAATAGAATTTAACAAACACATAACAGAGATAAAACATTATATATTTAACGTAGAACTTGCTGAGCAGACCGGGAATAGATTCCTACTCAAATTTAATGTATAAAATAATTCGGTTATTAGTATTGGACAGTAATTTAGAAAACAGTTAAAGCGTTTTATTATTTTTAACTTTACTGATACTTTTTTAAGTTCAACCAAAGGTATGAACAAAACGCATACTGTTTTCAACATTTTTCATTAATTATTCAGTACAATAAACAACAAAGTAAACTGAGATTCAATACGTATCTAAAATGAAATTCAGCGGCTGTACCGGAATGGCCCATCTTGTTAACAATCCGGATTTAACGTGGGACAACACAAACGTACAACAGTTACATGCTACAACCTACGTCACTGTTACATGCGTTCATTAAAATTAAAAATCCCACTTTATGTTTTGTTTGATCTGTTACATCGTGCAGTCATTAGTTTTAATAATACTTTTGAAATACATGAGTAAACCCTCCTGTTAATTAAAATAGGATACAATGTGGATATCCTCAACTGTAAATTGTAATAAGAAAACAATGTTACTAATTAAATTGACCTCATTTGAGTTCACCCTTTGTTTGTGTACATTTTATTAAATGCAATCAAAGACCTTTAGTAGGTATAATAAATTTTGAAGATACGGTTCTTTATTGCGACTAACCGAATCATTTGTTCTACCACCAGTCAGGGATTGGTTCAACAACCTCATTCGCATCAAGCCATTATTGAATTGTTTTGCTCAATTTGGTATAAAAAATAAGATGAAAGACGAGATACCAAAATACGGGGGGTTTATACCAGAATGCCATTGAATTTGAAATGGTGCCACTAAAAGACCTTCCAAGATAACTTATAATAAAATCTAACGTTTTTATTGTACGATAGAAAAAGGAATATGAAAAAAATTACTAGTTTTATATTTTATTGAAATATGAGCAATTTATGACAGATAAAGTTACGGAATATGATAGATTTAGATTTAAATTACACCATCAATATTTTATTTGCTGGTTGGTATAAAAAATACAAGTTTGTTGTAATATGGCAAATAATAAAAAAATTATCACAATAATTTAGAATTTTAAATTTTATATTTAGATTTAATATTTAAACTCAAAACTACTGCACATATTGCAGGAATTACACAATCGTATAAAGTTACACTACTACTGGTTTACATAAAAAACGATTCATATAGTATGGGCTATAAAATGCATCATTTAGTATGTTAAACATCGAAATAATTGACACTACATTACTTTAACATTAAATACTGTATTGTACATCAGTAAGGTGTGATGCCATGCATTACCCCACCCCCCCCCTCCCACCATCACACAGTTGTGGGCTGCGGTTACGGGCGAACTGGGGTTGGAGACTGGAGTGGCGACATGTGCTTCCAATTATAGATAATAACGTCATCAGTTCTAGTTATATAATTTAGAGCGTATTTCAATTACTCTTTATAATTACCTAATGGTGCCCAATATAATTTTACAATTTAATTAACGGTCTGTTTATAGATTATTATCTTACGCGACTATACTTATGTCGGACCGTAAAAAGTCGTTGGGTAAGAATTTGTCATTAAGTTTTTAAATACAGGAATAAATGTAGTAAAAACTCGTTTTCCATAACAATCAACTACGTGGTATAAGAGGTCCTAATATTTTATCAGCCAAAACTAAGAAAATTATGGCAATAGTTACCAAAATTAATGACTTTACGAATTATTATGTATGTGTGTATGCAAGTATTCCAACGTCATATGCATGTTCTTTTCATAATAATTAAGATAACAAAATAATTGTTGCTTGTTAAATTACGATTACCAGTAAATCATTCTGGCAAAATTCGATTGGAAATGGAGTAAAGAGTACTTAAAACATCTTTTTGATTATTCTGCAACATCTTCGAAGTTTTCTGCAGAGCAACAAATAGAGCTCACATGAAAACGTATTATGGTGTGAAAAAACGTTGTTTTCAGTCTTCAATTTGACATTTTAATCATTTAAGTATGTTAAAAACTTTTCACTAGTGTCCGTTCAAAATCCTTTCATTCTTTTATAAAAACCCTGTAATTACATCGTCATGTTGTAAGAAACGGAAAACCAAAATGGTTACTTGGCTTGTAACTGTGGTTGTTGTAAGTTCCATAAGTGATATCGCTAGCTCAAGTTAGTTAGCACGTGCATAAGTTTCGTAATAATCTAATAATGGATGTTGCGTGCGGTGTTACTTTGCTACACACGCGGTAACTATACTACAGTTTAACAGGAAATTGTTAGATCAAATGTCTACATATCACTGTCAAAAATTAATCCTGTCAAAAATTATTTAAATGTTATTAGTACTTATAAATTTCAAAATTTTTAAACAAGTTAATATTTCATTTACTATTAAATTTTCTAAATATACCATGGTATGAAAATTTCATAAAATTGTTTACGAGGGAAGAACTTTTCAATATGATAAAAAAAATTGATTTAAAGAGGCTTTAGATAATTGTGAATCTTAGACTACATTAAACTTAAGGTTTAAAGTTGAATTTAAACATTTAAAGTATATTAAGTTGTTTAAAAATCATTAGTCATCCCACAGTTTTAATCATAACACAAGAGTTGGTCTACTTAGGCTAAATTAAAGAAAATCCAACTAAAACCTTTGACTATACACTAAGATCTCCTATTTTTTCTTGGGTTTTATTGTTTGAGCAATTAATATTTTGATAATTTTTTACGTTTACCATAATTTTCATGAAGTTGACAAGATAATCTATATCTATAAAAGAGGAAGTATATATCAATATTTATTTATGAAAATGAACTAATGGTGTTTGTAGCTACTAGGGACCTCAAATTGAAAAAGTGGTCCCGGGCTTAGGTCTTACCATGACTACGAAAGTAATGGTGTATTATCTATAGGGAAATTCACTAAAATTTAAGTAAACTTCTTAAAACTGTTAGTAGCAATAATGTTAAGTAAATATCAAAGCCATATATAAAATTTTTGTATTAATTATGAAATGTAAAATTTGAGATACTTAATGCAAGAAAATGTACTCTACCCCGAAATAAAAGAAAACCAGAATTGTAAAATACGGTTCCTTTTATCTTTCTTATGGCAAAAAATTAATTTAAGATACTGTCTGAACATCCCTTTTACTTTTTTGTCTGGTTCTTTATTGAACAAAAAAAAAAACGTTAACATCTAATAATAAAAAGGTATTTCATATTTACACCATAGTTTTGAAAAGTTAATACATTAATAACCTCAAATATGTTTTATAACATAAAGTAAAATCGTAGCGTAACTCTTAATTTTCACAGTAAAAGTGAATCTTTTGAAAAATTTAGTTTGATTGTAATATATTTCTGTAATAGAGGATGACCATTTTATTCGCTAATTATTAGTTCGCATTCTATGCGACATAATTAATAACATTGTTATTATTATGAAATACTTGTTGAAATATTCATAACATAATAAAATACGCCAGACAGACACACGTAATTTACATGCATGTTTATTAAACCCCATAAAATCGATAATCAAGTTTCCGCCTAACTTGTTAATGACATCAATCCCTTGAACTCGCTTGAATGTTTTTCTCACAAATAAATTACATGTGAATAATCGTATTTTAATTGTATGGCGGAAACTAATCATAATTTGTGAATAAAATGTAATTTTTAATGATTTTTTTTATAATAATATATATAAAAAAAAAAAAAAACGGAACACAATAAAACCCTAGTTTTATGTTTTATAGAAATATGAGTAATTTATGACACATTAAATTTAATAAAGTTACGGAATATGAAATATTTTGATTATACCATCGATGTTTTAGTCTGCTGGTTAATATAAAAAACACAAATTTGTTGCAATGTCACCAATAATAAAAAAGTGTCACAATAATATAAAACTTTACATTTTATATTTAGATTTAATATTTAAACTCAAAACTACTGCACATATTGCAGGAATTGCAGAATCGTATAAAGTTACACTACTACTGATTACACAAAAAACGATTCATCTGGTATGGGCTATAAAATGCATCATTTAGTATGTTAAACATCGAAATAATTGACACTACATTACTTTAACATTAAATACTGTATTGTACATCAGTAAGGTGTGATGCCATGCATTACCCCACCCCCCCCCCTCCCACCATCACACAGTTGTGGGCTGCGGTTACGGGCGAACTGGGGTTGGAGACTGGAGTGGTGACATGTGCTTCCAATTATAGATAATAACGTCATCAGTTCTAGTTATATATTTTAGAGTGTACTTCAATTATCCTTTATTACCTATTGGTGCCCAATATAATTTTACAATTTAATTGACGGTCTGTTTATAGATTATTATCTTACGCGACTATACTTATGTCGGACCGTAAAAAGTCGTTTGGTAAGAATTTGTCATTAAGTTTTTAAATACCGAAATAAATTTAGTATAAATTCGTTTTCCATAACAATCAACTACGTGGTATAAGAGGTCCTAATATTTTATCAGCCAAAGCTAAGAAAATTATGGCAATAGTTACCAACAATTAATGACTTTACGAATTATTATGTATGTAAGTATGCAACTATTCCAATGTAATATGCATGTTTTTTTTCATAACAATTAAGATAACGCAATAATTGTTGGTTGTTAAATTACTATTACCAGTAAATCATTCTGGCAACATTCAATTGGAAATGGTGTAAAGAGTACTCAAAACATCTTTTTGATTATTCAAAAAGGTTTAGTGTTCGATGTTATTAGCGATTTTCCTAAACATCAGTTGTGTTCTTTAATCAGTAGTTGTAGGGCAAAGTAAAACATTAGTTACTATTAGTGAAAATTTTTTTAAAGGCTAAAACATTAAATAGGCCTAAACAAAGATAAAAAAATAAATAAGTGATACATTTGATAGTTATCTCATTAATAAAAATGAAGTTTTAACAATAGATTTATGGTAATCCATCTAAAAAAATCTTATTAAAATTTCTTGAAGACATTAAATTAATTTGAAAACACAAAAAGTTAACTTTCTGAGCAAAACCGTAATGCTGAACTTGAATTTTCAAATAACCAAACTATCTACAGTATATAATATATTTAATAGCATTTTTACTTCAATAAAACAAATGTGTTATATGTAGTTTATCTTCAATTTAAAACAGATCGTAACTAATGTTTTGGGATAAATACAATAAAAAATTTTACAAATCAAAACACACTGAGTTAAGGAATAACTGTTAAAAATATGATCTTATAAAAGTTACTTTAAGGTAAATGTTTGAGGTGCTGTCGCCGCCACTTTGTTAGATAGATCGACGCCCCAAGCAAACAGAGCAGAAACGCTTGCGTCGCCAACACAAACAACAGAGAGAGATCGCGCCATGTGTGCTGCTGTGTGTCATCGATCATTGATCAATACTGTAGCTGAAATGTGGATTTCCTTTAAATATATCACGAGGTAAAATTATAAGTTAGAAGACGATAACTTAAAACTAATAATATTCATTTACCTAATTTTTTTTTAAATTTCATTCTTTGTAAAATTAAAAGTATACCAGTCATAGTGGCTATCATGTTCGTCTAATTTAAAGTTATAAATAATTTCTTTTGCGTAACTATACAAATGGTTTGATCTGATGACTTTGTATTTTTCATCTGAATGCTTATTAGGCGACAACTAGTTAATCAACCACCTGAAAACGCATTTAAAAATATACTTCTAACAATAATATAACACATCTTATCACCTGTTCTTGGATTTAATATGTTCCTTGAAAATCTAAGCTTGTGATAAAGAATTCTTCCTTATCAATCATTTTTAAATGAGATGAATTAAATTCAAGGCTGGGGAAAGTGTTGTTATAAACCATGGTTTACCCTGTTTGTATCAAAGTACCAGGAGGACCGAGCGTTGCTCGGTGAAATATTAGTAAATTTAAATATCAGAATAAACTTTATTGACATTTAATATGCAGTACATAAACAGCTGTTACATTTCTTTTTGAAGTTCTGAATGTACTTCTTGTTTATATGTTGTTAATTCGTTGCCAACATGGCAACCCATAAGCCCAATGTTAAAATTTTGTAATTTTAAACTTTAATTTTTAGCAAAATTAGATTTTCCCTGGGGGCGAGACCCATCTCAATCGTATTTTTAAGGTAAAACTAAGTTTATTCCAAAATTTGAAGGAAATCGTCGGAGCCGTTTTTGAGATAATTGTGCAAGCAAGCAAACAAGCAAACAAGCAAACATTGCTCGTATAAGAGTATAGGATAAATGTATTCTATAGTAAACGTTGACTATTTATTCGGTATCTTTACTTACGTAATAATAGTAACTTACGTAATAGTGTTCATTATAAATGTTTAACGAAAAGTGCCTTGACAGCTTAATCTACTATAAATGTCAACTTATATGTCAATAACTAATGGTTTCTTCTATGTACGTGTCTTATAGTTTTTCTAAAATTATTTATAATATTCTCTTTAAATATTTTTAATGAGATACATTTCCTAATAAGCTGAATATACACACTCAAGTGTCATGCCCAAGATTCAAAGTTACATGAAACTTACAACTAGGTCATGACTACATAGTTGTCAAATTTAACCTCACGATACAGCCACTATCCTTATATATATAAACAAATAAATCTGATTTTAGTTGTTACAGTAAAGGCAACGAATGGATCACCCTAAACATGTATTTAAAATTTAATAACATAAATGTTTTGATATATTTCAAAAACATAAATATAATAACTAAAAAAAAAGAATATTAAAAAAACCAAGGGGTATTATAAATGATGTTCATGATTTCAAATTTACCTAAATATGTGTTTTTCATACAAAGAAAGAAATGACAACATAACAACAACTCAAAAACATTTGTCACAGATTGGCAAACCTATAAAATTTCGATATTGTAACACCTTGTGGTATGACACGACAGTAATAAATTGTTACATGTCACATCACAATCCACTGCACAGAACAAAAGTCACAGAAGTGGTGTCTGGAGGTCATGGAAGCCAGTTCAGGAGTGCGTCATCCATTCGGACCTGAGAGATCCCATCGCTCCGTTAAGTTCAACCCTATCACTCAAGTGGTAATGTGAACGTGCTATGTGTGCCATCCAATTTTAGATTAAAATAAGCAGAATCTAATTTCAGAAAAAAATCTGTGTCATATTTTTCAATATACCGTTTGCTTCAAGTGATAATCCAACACGCAAAAGCAAGAAACGTTACTGTCTAAAAATTTTGCTATGCACAACACTTAACAACAAATGACTTAATAAACATCCGATACCCCAACCAAAGTAAATGAAACTTCATGAGTTTATCTGTCTATGGATTAACCCAGTAATATTTATGATAAAAATAAGGAACATATAATAATAATAATAATAATTATAATAAACCTGTATAATAGTTGATATAGAAACTATTTTATAGGCATATATTTCTTACGCTTTATAACCAATATATAATATCTTGTATGTATAATATCTATATTTGCGATATTAAAGTGTCGAAAAACAAATATAAAACCGATAAATGTATTTGCCAACACATGTAACTTTATAATAATGATACTAAAATAATTATTACTTTGATAAAACGCATTTCATAAAGTGTGATCGGATATTATTTTTGCTATGTTATGCAGGGCACGAAGAATGATATGTATGTTTTAATCAGTATGCTTGAGGGGTCATTAAAATTTCATATGCCCATTGAATCGGTAAATTAAAGTGACAGATATTTTAATATAAATATATTGAAATATTCCTGGCGTCTGAATATTTATATCATTATATTAAATCCTGACTTATGCCATGCATATTTAATCGTTATTCCCATTTTGTCAAAATAATTTCGTTTCAATTAAAAACCTATCAATTATTTTTATTTTTCATATAATGATTACGTTATATACAAACCCTTCAATGTTGTCCATTTTGTTAAAATAGTTTATAAACATTGTTTATAATTTTATTGTTAAAGGTCTCAAATATAAGTGAAATGAAACTATTTATTTATTAGTAGGTTATTAATATTTGTAAAGTATTACCTAATGGGCAAGGGACCGGATCGCCCTTCGCGCTAAGGAACTGAAAAATTCTTTTTATTTTCGGTGTTTCTTAACATGTAATTTGGTTGGTATTTTTGACTTAAAAGGAAAAAAACAGTTTGACTTTTTAAAACATGAGATAGCTCGGACTAAATGACTGCTTATGATGCATTATTGTATTTCACAGTCGGCCTATAGTCACATATCTCCCGGCGATATATGAACTTTAGACTACCGTCCGTTGTATTTCTGTTGCCAACATGACAAAATATAAGACCAAAGTTAACTATTTAAAATAAAAAAGGGTTTGTAATATGATGCCTTAACAAAATCAAATTGTTCACTCCTCATTTTACTCCGTTTATCATCCCGTACACGAAGATATAAAGAAAGTCTTGGTTTTGAGATACAAAAGACAGATGGTTGTCCTTTCATAGTTTTAAGATGAGTTTATTAGGCATAACACTTTGATGCTATCTTATCAAGATAATTTACGATAAATCAATATCGGTCTAATAAGATTTTCCGAATCTTGAAGTATAGAAATCTTATATGCTTTATATTTATTTTCTTTTTAAATAGTAAATAAAATTAATGATATCCAAATTTTTTAATTATATTGATAAGCATTATCCGTCTTGGTGCTCTCACTAATATAAGGTTAAAGAGATAAAACGTATTCCAACAACATTTGACTATCGAGAAAACGTTTCATTATTTAAACCTGAACTAAAGTATATAACGAGTTTGGCCCCAATTTAATTATAACATATTAGTTTGGATAAGATTTTGTCAATATGTATTAGGGAGGTTTAATAAAAAGTACTTAACCAAAAGTACATACTTTAACTACCTGAAAAAAAACGAAATAAAGTGAAAGTCAAGGATGTGTGATGAAACCAGGTAGAGAGAGTTCTTTGGTTTTGGTAGTACAGTTTTGTAATAGAGTTTGCATAATCTACTATATATTTAACTATATATTTAAAATAGTTTATATGGAATAACATCAGTTAAAAAGTCAAATAACATTCCAGCAAAAACATAAAATCACTGTATATTGTCTTTTGGTTAAAACGGAATAAATCAGAAAAAAACACGTGGATGTATGGTTAGAATGTTCAGTTTACTTTTTCGGATAGAAAAAATAGTATAAGAAAACCTCTTAGCGATTCCTACTACATTGATTATATGTCCAGTAGATTTTCTGAATTAGTTTCACTGAAAAGTAATAATATAAAATAGTCTTCATGTAAACTAAAACTGGTTCAACAGAAGTTAGATTTCCATATGAATACAAGAATGAAAAAAGAAAACGGGACGCCTAAATGTAAAAATAAAAATATTGAGATTCTTAGATAAGTTACTGATATAACGGTTTCACGTGGAAATTAGTGGTTTGTAAGCAAAATCTTTTTCCTAATAACGTCTAGAACACCTTAGTATATTCAAAACAAAATAACTGGAAGGACAGTAAATGTATAGATCGGAGGAGTGAAACCTGTTTTATATTGAAATAACAACCAAATGCTGTACTGCAATTTTAACCTATTTTAGCAAATGGTTCGACATGAAATGCAATAAAATATTTTTACTGTTAAAAAAGATTCTTCTTACTTGTCAATGTCTGAAAATATTTAATAATTCATTGTAAATACGGTACCTTGTTTAATTGTAAATTATGTCACACTGTGGCCTACTTACATGAATTCAATTTCATTAATTACGCTTCCATCCCGAGCGCTAATAGATTAATGTCAGAGCTTATGTACAGATTGATTCATAGTCAGTTCAGACCATGCGGCCGACCCGTGCATTGTTTGTGTTGTTGGCTCAGGGCATCACTGCATTGTTGACTTGGGAGGATATGTGTCCATGTCCACGGCACAACTAAAATATTTACTTTTTGAAGACCCATTAGCTTTACACTTGTATGTTGCAATACGTAATGGAATGTTCAAAATAAACCGTGGGTGCAGCAAAAGAGTAATGGAAATTAAAACATCACTTGTACTTTTAAAACATTTTAATTGCAATCATAAATGACACAATAATAAGTTTTACTATGGGAAACGATTTTTGGAAAAGTATGTCCCTAGGAAAAAAAGATTTAGCTATTTATATTTCTTTTCTGATTTTAATTTTTTTTTTATTTTATAAAAAATGCTAATAGCATATTTTACATGTTATGATATAACCATAAACTTTTTAACATTCAGGAATTCGCAAAAAAATTGGAATATATCGTAAAAGGTCAGACCGGAATCATAAAGTTATTAATTTTGCATTTTCAAAAAGATTCAATAACGTTTAATAATTTGAACACGATAATGTTTAAGTATCTGTTGATAACTCTGTGATTTGTGTACATTTCCCGAACATTTCTATGACAGTTATGTAGTTCTTAATACCCCCCGTCGCAGCAGACCTGCGTACTCAGCGAATTTCCAAATTAGTAATATTAGTTTTGACCAGCTAAACTTGTAAACAAAATTTCATCACGTGCTCATTAATAGGGAAATAAATGTCTATTATTCTCCTAATAGGGAAAGAGTGTGCAGGTATGCTGATATGGGGGACACTAAAAGTAGGTTTTTAGCATAGAAAAAATTTATTTCGACCATATAAAGCCAAATAGTAAGTTTCATCAATATCTGTCCATAAATAAAAGAGTTTGCCTATTCTCCATATGATTAACATTGGAAAAGGGTATGCAGGTTTGCTGCCATGATAAGTACAAAAACCTAGATTTTTTACCTTAAATGGATGAATCTCAACCACATGAAGCTAAATACCAAGTTTCATCCAAAAATATTGGTTAATAAGTGAAATATTAACACATCCTTATTCTCCATAAGATTAACATTGGAGCCCCAAAAGACAATGTACTGTCTTTAGACTTTGTAATATCTCGGTAACCATTGGAGATAGAGCAAAGCTTCAAAATACTAAATTGTGTGTTTTTTGAGCTAAATCCAATGGTCAAAATAAAAATTTAAAATTATTTCAATTTACATATGAAAAATGCAAAAAACCCGTTTTTGGGGTACAAAACCCCCCAAAACGACCCCTTCCGGTAGGTCGATATGTCTGGTTTTCGAACTCATCCGAATAAACGTAGCATTACACATCTCTACCAAATTTGGTGTCGATCGGACCATTTTTACGAGAGTTATCGTGTCTAGGGACACATATATATATACATATATACATATATATATATATATATATATAAATACATATATATATATAAATACATATATATATATATATATATATAAAAATTTTAATGACTATTATTTTTGGTCTCTGGGCACCTCAAAACGAAAAAGTAACATGGTCCTGGGCTTAGGTCTTACCATGAGACCTACGGTAATAGCTTATTCCCTATGGGAAATTCGCTAAAATCAATCGTGAGTTCTTGAACTATGACGGTCGCTTCATATTTGGGAATGGAGTTTTTAAGTAGTTTCAAAGATCACAACCATTTTTTTTTCTTTTTACATCTTAATATTTGGCATTTTGCTATAATTTTCCTTATAGGAAAGAATAATAATATTATATCTTCCTAATTTGTTTTAAGATTTTAATATTAAAAATATACTACTATGCCACTGTACTCTATTACAATATGCTGGGTTTTGAATTCATCTTTTCCTATATAAAAATCTATAGATATCCAATATTTATATGACAGTACTATTCATTTTTTGACAGCTAATTATAATTGAAAAAGGAACAAGAATTCATGTAGAACTAAAGTACAAAGACCATAGGCAACACATTACCTTTTGAGTTTGGCAGTAGATGGTATAGTTAGAATTAACAGAGGTAGGTTAGGCACCGCTGGCACAGACCACAGGTGTACCTAACTGCTGGGCCAGCTATTGCCTGTTCCCCTCTAATTAACTTTTGTATAATCCTAACAAAATTTGCCACAAATTATAAAATTAATTTTAGCCAGCTAACTTCATCCAAAATAATAAACTACGGATGAGGTTCATCATGCTTCGTCTATAAAGGCAATAAACTACTACCTACTATTTAAGGACGCTCTTATAAATTATGAGACTGCACGTTTTTCATAAATTAGAAGAAAGGGTAGTTAATTAAGGATGGTTCGATAAGATATATAATTATAGTTCAAATAAGTATAAGCATTATTCTAATCTATTATATTCAATAAAATAATATTAAAGAGCAAATCATGATAACAAATTCTTAACATGTTAAAGCAGAAAAAAAACTTCTGAAACATTTATCCTTTAAGTTTGATTATTCAATAAAAGCCACAGAACTTTTTTTAAATTGTGACACTATTAAATTTCTTAAGAAGTCAATCAACGTTAAAGAGCAACTGTCATTTTCAGAGTTTGTCCTTGATAGGAAAATTGTCAAAGAAAAGGTAATTCAGATTTATATATTCATTTTGGTATAAACCAACTGCAAATTTAGCTCCATACATTAACGATCAATGAGTAGTTTTTCTTGCAATTACCTTTAAAAGGTAATATTTTTACTATGGACCTGATGAAGTTCTAAGGAACGAAACATGTCGTCAACGACAATGTCGTCAAGAACGACAACCAGTGATTGGAAAAAGTAATTTTATTTCATTATTAATATTATTAAAATAGGATAAAAATATATTAAGGAAGTGCTAAAGAAAAGCGTTTACTCAAATGATTTCAAGTTAATGAAGTTAATGATGTCTAAGTCGACTCCCCGTCAATGCAATCAGAATCGTTTTGCATTGATGTCTGCAATTCCAGATCGCCAAATCGTTATCAAACCAAGATATTATTATTTTTTAAGAGGCTGGCGAACCTCTTTTTGCCTTAATTTGCCCCGTTCACATAGACCATTGATTTGTGTGTGAATCGTATTAGACAAAGTAAGGTGGTGAGAAGCTTCATTAGATTTAAAGGTTCATTAGATTACCTGTACAAGGTGAAAGGTACTGATATAAGTCACTAGCAGAACGCGGATTCGAACCCACGACATCGCTGTCATGGTCCCCAAGTCCGGCCCGCTAACACATTGCGCTATACACGACCGATACCCAGAAGATAGATAGAATAGATGAAGGAAATTGAACTAGTTAAAAAGTTGTTAAAGAGTGTGTTAAGGTTTAAAACACAAAACAAACACCGTTCAGCATAAACCATAGAAATATATATATATATATATATATATATATATATATATATATATATATATATATATATATATATATATATATATATATATAGAACAAGTCTAAATATAAAAACATCAAAGTCAAAGATTTGTTTAATTAAACAAACAGTTCGCGAACAACTAAAAAATATAAAAACTATTTAAAAGAAAATGACAAATTTAATTTCCCAAACATATAGTGGTAAATTATCACCTGGAAAGATAAACGGTATCAGTTAACTGACACATACTTTCTCCCAACAATATAAAAAAGATGTTAAAAGCTTCAAACATTAATGTCTTGATGACTCAGTCGGATAGCTACCGGCTGAGCAGCGCTCGTTTGACCCTACGCGCGTCTGTGACTTTTAACAACGTACTGCGTTTACCGCTAAACGAAAAATGGAATTTTCTCCGCAACTACTTGACGTAAAGCAATAATTTAAAATACTAGATTATTTAGTTTTTTGAGCTTGATTTAATGGTGATAAGTAAAATTTATTTCAAGACAACAGCTATTTTGAAAATCCAAAAAATTGATTTTTGAAACACTTTTTACTCCATAACTTTTGAACGCGAGTTTTCTCGGAGATGCGGGTGGTGTCATTTTATTCGCCATTTTAAGCTTAATAAACCACAAAATTTTAATCAAAATCGTTAGAGCCGTTTTTGAGAAATTTTGATTTTTGACGATTTTTGAGGGTTTTTGGGGGTAAAATACCCTTAAAAATCAAAAATTCAAAAAAATGAAAAAAACGCCTGGAATTATCGTGGATTTGGACCTATGTACCAAATTTCATTAAAATCGGACAATTAGGGCATTCTCTAGCTCTGTTTACATCCTGACACACACACACACACACAGACAGACATCACTCCGAAAACCACTTTTTTGGACTCAGGGGGAACCAAAATGGATAAATCCACCAACAACTCAAATTCGAAAATTTTGACGAAAACAATACTTTCTCCATATACTATGGTATAGAGGGAGAAAGTAAAAGGAGAGGCCTAAAACTAAGACAACGAAAAACGAAAGGCATTTGCCAGTGGAAATTTGACATTGACAAATATAAGCCTGTCACCACTAACTCTGTTGTAATTTTGCCATTTAATATAAAAAATATGTTGATTAAAAAAGTGTACCCGTATTTTTTTAATGTAAAGAACACATTTATTATTACACATAAGACGATTACGAATATCAAATGTAATTTGTATCTATTTAATGAAAACAATTTTTACAAATTAGTTTTTAACATAAAAAATTACGCTTTCAATGGTAAAACGGATCTCATAAATTAATTACATCGCCACAAAACAAAGCGACTACAGGAAATACCAATATGCAAAGTGGTGAATATTCAAATATGGAAACAGTTTTAAGAGGAATGAAAATGAAATGTGAAAATGTAACACTGGTAACCAATTATTACTCTAGTGGTTTAAAAAGCATTTAATTTATGGAATTGAAACGTAATCTTTCAGTCCTAAATACAACTAAATCCCGTTAAAATGCAAGCATCTCATTATATCTAATCACATTTGATTTAATTTTTCTATTCCATTGACAATAGGTTTTTTTTTTTTTTTTTTTTTTTGAAATATGGAAGAGAAATAGGTCTTGTAGGCGAAACAACCTTTTTATTTTATTAATATGTCCACATATCTCTTATTAAAACAGTAATAACGAAAAACAATCATTGAGATTACTGAAAGATTTGTAACACCTTATTTACTATCGCTCGTGTAAAGAGGAGTAATAATTAGAAATAGGAAATAATTGAAGTAACCTGTATAAAGAACCTTTGCTTTTTTTAAAGTTCATTGGACAATTTTGCTGAATACCTAATTGTTGTTTTAAGTAAACCTTACTTTAGTTTAGCATCCATCTAGGAAGAGGGGGTAGTAAAATGATATTTCTTGCGTCAGTTTATACGATGCAATTAATTAGTGTGGAATATTTGCTTACATTTATAAAACCAATGTAAACATTCCGAAAATGTATGTTTCACTATACCTGAGCTTCCTAATCGATTGTTAAAGAGTTTTATCTATGGTAGTTGCAATAATCATCAATAATGATATCACAAGTAGCGATAAAAAGAGTTAAATGTTGCCTAATGAAGTAACAAACGTACGGGTTTCATAAAAAGTACATACCTATACAAATGAGGGTTCAGAATTTGAAGAAAGTAGTGAGAAATTATGCTATTAGAAAATCTCTGACTGTTCCATGTTCCATTATGATTCAGGTTTTAGTTGCTTTATTAACCTAACTTTAAAATAATGTGATACATGTGATGAGAATGACGATTTGGTCAGGTGACATCTATGTAACTACGTTTTTGATGGGCGACCGCCTACAACCTACATTTACATTTTCGATGGGTTTACTTCAGTAATTTACAAACTTTATGTTGGTTGTAGTGTTAGCAACGATTGTAGGCCTATTCAACCTTTAAGCTACTCGTGAGATATTTAGAACACTCATTTTGCTCGTGTTACATCCACACTAATTTACATCTAACTCATGGATTAAATGCTTTCATAGTACAATGGGTGCGTAAACAACTATTAATGGTGTGATCATTTTTCGAAATGATCAAAACCCCTCCCGAAAAAAAAAAACCTCCTTCCAGATACTGCTCCTGGTTCTTTGGCAAAAACTGCACCCAATCCTGGTTGGCGGTGAAAACTTAATTAAAACCTATACGTTTAACGACTCGAGTAACCTTTAAGGCCATACATGTACATAGATTGACAAGTGATTATAATTAGAAAAAAATAATATCTTGATGGTAATATTCAATTATTAATACTAGATATCGCCTCCTGGTCGAAATTCAACCAACATTTCGGTTGATCTGGACCCAAGAAGCTTAAAAACATTTTATAACTGAATCATCTGTTCTTTCTGTTTTTCTAGCAGCTGTGTAATGAGTCAATCAAATATCCTTCCTCCATAAGATTAACATTGGAACTTTGAGAGCCTGTGGGGCGTAGCCCTATAGTCCAATGTGAATTAGAATGGGATTCTGCTCATCTACAGGACTATACCTTTCTAACGGTATGCGCGGATTTCTCCTACGTTGTGCACAAGCTGAGAAAAAGGAGGAAAAGAAACATGCTTGCCTATTAATATATACATATTTTCTGAACAGAAAGTGTAATAATTGGCTTTATGTAATATTAGTAATTGAAATTTATCGATTTATAATGCATTTATCATGTCAAATAAAATTTACATACTAATTAATATCAAAGAATAATGCTTGAAATTTAACGTAAATATATATCGTTTATATATTTTTTATATAACTTTTGTAGATACCACGATGATTCATTTCCATTTTAAAATGTGGAATTGCGACGTTAGACTTATAATGCGCACTTTGGTGTGTACCTTCACAAAATCATAAAAGGTAAAAAACCTCCCGTCACAGCTTTGAAGGAATCGCTTTTCTACTTTTGCATATTCCACAGAGACCGTTTTTAAACCTTTAATTTTAAGAAATTCGCAGCCCAAGAAAATATTTCATACGACACTGTACCACTTAATTAATCGGTTTGTCATCGTTTGACTCGAGTATAAGATTTAAACCCATTATATTTCTTATGAATATTTTGAGGTGAAAAAATAAAGAAATTATATTTTTACTACTTTATTATTATTTTTATACTAGCCATGGAAAAACATAGTGCATTTTATTTAACAAAATTACATTTATTGAATCTTTTACTCAATTGAAATTTGTTTGGCTGTGTAACATCATGACAAATTCTATTTTAAGATATTTAAAAGACTTAGATTGCCAATATTTTGAAACAATGACAGTTGGAAATTAAAATGCATACGTACCAACTCTTTATTTAGCATATAGATTAAGCATCTATCTATATATTAATAGGCAAGCATGTTTCTTCCCCTCCTTTTTTCTCAGCTTGTGCGCAACGTAGGAAAATTCCACGCATACCGTTAGAAAGGTGGTGTCATGTAGATGAGCAGAATCCCGTTATAATCCATATTGGCCCTTAGGACTCCACCCTACAGGCTTTCAAAATTCAATGTTAATCCTATGGGAGAAGAAGAATAATTTATTAAATAATTAGACAGCTATGCTAGCAAATCAAGAAGAACAGATGTTACAGTTATGAGCATTTTGAATGTAATATGCATAGGACGAAGTGAGTTTTTGTTCGAATTTCATCCAGTCGATGAACCCTAGTATATATGTTGATATACGTAAGTCGTCCCAAGTTTTAGTTATATACCCAAGGGAGTAAAAATATATCCGTAGATATTAATTTTTAATTAAAAAAATGAATTACCGATGCATGTAAATGCATTTATTTATTTTTGTACAAAATTTACGCACAAAACCTCCATGTAATTGCAAAGTAATAGAGGCATTATAGTGAAAAAGATAGCATTCTAAGTATTATATCTTTTATTTGAATATGTGCACAAGACCAGCTACCGGATAAGCCAAATGAGTATAAGAGCCTAATAAATCTGAATATTTGTAATGGATGTATCAAGTAGATCAATCAAAACGTATCGGACACTTGACCATGGCCGCAGGGAGATCGAAGCGCACTCCAATGATAACATGTCAAACCGCGTGACAGGGCGGCCATCTGCGTCTGACGTCACACAACTGTATTTCCATCCTCCCGGTCTCAAAAGATCAAGACATGTTTCCTATTAAATGCAATCAGACATGCGATTACGTTGTTAAATTGTATAGCTAACTCACCGTCAGTTTTGACAGGTAAATATGTAAAATCCTCTTCAAAGCACGAGATTATTGATTCTCATATAAAATGTAATTGAACCTGGAATTTCAATACAGCGGATTTTTTTCAGACAGTTGCCTGTGTATTTTGTTTCATCGTGAACGAGATTTGAAACAAATAAAATATACTTGTTTACTTTTCATGATAGGTAATTTTTTCTTGAGACAATCTTAATAATGAACATTTGCAGTCATGGAATTTACCAAGTTTCAGGATCGTCGTAAACAAAACTAATCTAGTAAGTATATTTTGATATTTTTACGGAAAATTGTTTAACTATTTTGAGAACAATGTTAAGTTAGCTTGGTTTTGAGCTGGTTTTTTTAGAACCGTCACCTGCTTGGTGGACCAAAAAATGTTATGTGATGAATAAGGCATCTAATTATGAATGCAATGTAAATCTCCATCTACTTGATGGCATGGGATTTGACTAATAACTTTAAAACGGATTTGATTAAATTATTTATATTGTTGAAAATACATGTGAATTTAAATACCATCTGAGTTGCTACCATTATATATGTAGACCGTACGATTGTAGGTAAAAAGTTCAAGGTTCCCTAATGTTAAGCGAATCACATAAACTCGGATGAAATAAAAATTGTAAGTTACGAAAACAAATATGCATTGAACTGCCAAAAAAAACATAAAAAGTAATAAAAAAATAAGAATGTAGATGTATATAGGAATAGATTTATTATTTAGGTTATGTTAAACCTCATGAGCTTTCATGCTAAAACCTAAAGCATTTTACAAATGATTATAAACATAAAACGACATAATAAATTACAGAAAAATTTAGTTATCACTGGACTTCATTAAGTATTATTTTATATATAAAACACAACAATAATAATTAAAAAAAAAAAAAAAAACGTAAAAAGAAAAATTAAAATTGGTTTAAGCTGGATATTGAATTGGAAATAATTAATTAAGATTGAAGCCAATTAGTTCATTACTCGCAGCCAACAGTCTCACACCTTTGATTTAATATTTTAACTTAAAAATACTGAATTAAAATTAATTAATGGTAATTTAATACTATTATAATTTTGTTTAATAATATTATAGTATCGTAAATAACTCTATTTTACACTATTATAAATATGTCAATTTTAACCCTGTTCCAGAAATTTTAAATCTTATTGTGAGTCATTAAACCATATACTATAATACGAGGAGTGTACAGTATGTATCGATGTATTTCCTACGATTTTCAAATCAGGCTAATAGATTTTGCTAAAATTTTGAATTTAAGAGTATTTTATTTTCACAAAAATCAATTTAGAAACATACTCAACCCCTATAAAAATCAAGTTTTGTCAAAAACTAAATTAATTTTTTTTAACAGTGGTCTTGTGACAATTATTCACCGCTGGTTAAATTACTTTACTTAATATGTTAATTTTAAAATGTTTTTTTTTACATTCAGTGGTCTTTTAGTTGTATACAAAAAACAACATGGAATAACATGATACACAATAAACAGGCTTTCTCTGACAACTGGCGTATTATTTCTCCCACAATGGTAAAAACCCTACGTGATCAATCTTTGTCATGTTAGAAGAGGCACAAAGAGCTCGAATCGTAAACAGAAGGGTCATATTCATGTTCTCGAGCAACAAATTCGAGCAACAATGGCGAGCACCGCCACCAGAGCAACATCTGAATGCCCGATCGTTGCAACTGTAGCAGCTACCAGTTCCTTGGCAAGTTGAAGCAGTTAAAGTTAGTCGTGATTCGCTCCGATTACCACCCTTCTGGCCAGAAATTCATTATGTTAGGTTGGCCCAGGTTCGAGGCTCAATTTGCAATTCATTGCATCACCTCGCACAACAGCAATTAGACCAACCCAAGGTTACATTACGTCCCAACTCGATCAGAGGTGTGCCGCCGAAGTCCAGGATATAATAATAAATCCAACCCATACCATATCATATACATTACGGTTCCATCACCTGACGCTGCATCTCACCCTGTAACTTTCCCTCATCCAAACATTCGCAGCAGCCAGTGGTCTCTGATTGCCACTCTGACTCTTCCCAAAAAAGTTTTGTATATATATATATATATAAATATAAATATAAATATATATATATATATATGCATGGAATAACAACATGGAATAACATATAACATATATAACATATATGTTATAATGGAATAACATATAACATAATAACATATATATATATATATATATATATATATATATATATATATTTATATATGCATATATATAAATTAATCCCTTTTTCCTTTGGTCACGGCATCACGCTTGAACGGCTGGACTGATTTCGCTAATTCTTTTTTTGTGTTTCATATTGTCAAAAGAAGGTTTTTATGAAAGAAAAAAAAAAAAATAGATTCCTCCATAGGGCTCCGGCCTACACGTCTTCAAAGTTACAATTTTATTCTTATGTAAGGAAAATTTTTCCACTCTAACATATTATTACATTTAGGATTTTTAATTATACAAACAGCTGTTCACATTTAAAGTATTGAGGGGAGAGTGGTAATAACAAAACTAGGGGATTTTATAGATTTGCGGCAAGTGAGCGTAGCGAACGAGCTCACCTGATGGGCAAAAAGTTCCTCTGGTTGGCATTGCAAAGTATACCGAGTAAGCTAGTAATGAATACAACGAAGTCAAACAATTATCTGAATAAACTTTTCACAGCATATTTTTTTCACAATAACTTTTAACTGTTTCATTAACTTTTGTTGCACGTTTCCATTTTCCTAAACTTACTGTTATCATAACTAGTAAATTGAATTGTTCCTCAAGTACTTAACTGATTCAGTTACTATATAACATAATAATTTTGAAAAATATATCAGTAAACAAGGTGTCTTAGTAGTTTATGAAAAATGGAGCTAAAAATCTCCGCAAAAACCAGTCCCAATACAACAAAAAGCTTTCCAACTCCAATTTGAAACAATGATGACCCTCGCTTTGTGTCGGACAAGGCGAATCATGTTCGCGGGTAAATAAAATAAAAAACAACAAATAAGAGATGAGCGCGCAGAGTATCGGGTGATTGATTGGGGCGGTGGGTGGCGGTGCCTGGCGGGGGGCGCGCGAACCACGCCAGTGCGCCGACAGCGGCTACCCCGGGCGCGTTATCACGGCAGGTGTGTTGTTGTTGCCGATACTGGTGTCAAGTGTGGGAATGAGATTGGCAGCGTGCGATGCCGACTGTGCTACTGATCGCTGCCGTCGCCGCCGCCGCCTATATGCGCCTCTCCTCTGCTGATAACTTATGTGAGTCGGCTAATTTCTTGCGTAGTGGTTCTTTCGTAAAAAAAAACAAAAACATTGGAATAACTTTAATTTTGCAATTTTCAATATTTATATATTTTCTGATAAAAAATATATTACGAGACGCTGCTATTTTGAATGGAAACTTAAAAAAAGATAATTTAAACATTATACGTTTTGTTTAAAAAAAAACAATAAACAATTAATTAGTTTAGTTTTTTAGAGTTTGAATAAATTAAAAGTATTGTAAAAATCAGAAAACTGTATAAAAAGTGGTACTGATATGTAAAACTTAACTCTTAATTATAGTTCTTCAATTGGATATTAGTTTAATTCAAATACTGTGTTGTGAAATGAAAAAAGAAAAAAGACAAAGGGTAGTTAAATCAAGTTTTGGGTTAGTGACGCATAAACTCCAGTCGAAAAAATGCTTGCCCGCAAGCTCCTTAGATATATTTGAGAGGATTAAGACTTTCATTAATACATCAGGTTGGTTTACATTTTCACATTAATATTATATTTTCTTACAACAATTTTTATAAATGAATTTTTTTATTTAATTGGAATGGATAAAAAATTAAAAGCTAAAATTTGTATTTTTAAAATGTAATTTAATTAACGGTTGAAAATGTCTTAAAATGAGCTTAAATAAATGAGCTCAGTTATTTGCTTAAAAAAAATGCCTGTAAAAGAATTGTCATGACTTACCAACGAGACTTACACTGTAGAGCCCATTTTGTTAGATCGATGGTTAAAATGGCCCAAATATTCCTAGGCCCTGCTCTAAAGATGGTGGTAGGCTAAGTAAGACCATGGCAGCCAACTATGTTCCTGGTTTTAAGTCATGTTCTGAAGCTAGGTGGTAGGCTGAGAAGGACAAAGGCAGACCACAATTTTCAGATCTAAGGCGTTACTCTAAAGCTAGACGGTAGGGAGAGTAGGACCAAGATAGTTCACCATGTTCCTGGTCTGCGGCGCTGCTCTGAAACTAGGCGATACTCTGAGTAGGACATTGTCAGCCCATAATGTTCCTGGTCTGAGGCACTGCTCTCAAGCTAGGTGGTAGACTGAGTAGGACAAAGGTAGTCCACCATGTTCCTTGTCTGAGGCGCTGCTCCGAAGCTAGGCGATACTCTGAATAGGACATTGTCAGCCCATAATGTTCCTGGTCTGCGGCGCTGCTTTGAAGCTAGGCGATACTCTGAGTAGGACATTGTCAGCCCATAATGTTCCTGGTCTGAGGCGCTGCTCTAAAGCTAGGTGATACTCTGAATAGGACATTGTCAGCCCATAATGTTCCTGGTCTGCGGCGCTGCTTTGAAGCTAGGCGATACTCTGAGTAGGACATTGTCAGCCCATAATGTTCCTGGTCTGAGGCGCTGCTCTGAAGCTAGGCGATACTCTGAATAGGACATTGTCAGCCCATAATGTTCCTGGTCTGCGGCGCTGCTCTGAAGCTAGGCGATACTCTGAGTAGGACATTGTCAGCCCATAATGTTCCTGGTCTGAGGCGCTGCTCTAAAGCTAGGTGATACTCTGAATAGGACATTGCCTGCCCATAATGTTCCTGGTCTGCGGCGCTGCTCTGAAGCTAGGCGATACTCTGAGTAGGAAATTGTCAGCCCATAATGTTCCTGGTCTGAGGCGCTGCTCTGAAGCTAGGCGATACTCCGAATAGGACATTGTCAGCCCATAATGTTCCTGGTCTGCGGCGCTGCTCTGAAGCTAGGCGATACTCTGAGTAGGACATTGTCAGCCCATAATGTTCCTGGTCTGAGGCGCTGCTCTAAAGCTAGGTGATACTCTGAATAGGACATTGTCAGCCCATAATGTTCCTGGTCTGAGGTGCTGCTCTGAAGCTAGGTGATACTCTGAGTAGGACATTGTCAGCCCATAATGTTCCTGGTCTGAGGTGCTGCTCTGAAGCTAGGTGATACTCTGAGTAGGACACTGTGAGCTCATAATGTTCCTGGTTGGCGGCGCTGCTCTGAAGCTATGTGGTAGGCTGAGTAGGACATTGGCAGCCCACAATGTTAATGGTTGTCGTCGCTGCTCTGAAGCTAGTTGGTAGGCTGAGTAGGACATTGGCAGCCCACAATGTTCCTGGTTGTCGTCGCTGCTCTGAAGCTAGTTGGTAGGCTGAGTAGGACATTGGCAGCCTACCACGTTCCTGGTCTGTGGCGCTGCTCTGAAGCTAGGGGGTAGACTGTGTAGGACATTGTCAGTCCATAATGTTCCTGGTCTGAAGTGCTGCTCTGAAGCTATGTTTGGTAGGCTGAGTAGGACATTGGCAGCCCACAATGTTCCTGGTTGGCGGTGCTGCTCTGAAGCTAGGGGGTAGGCTGAGTAGAACATTGGCAGCCTACCATGTTCCTGTCATGTGGCGCTGCTCTGAAGCTAGGCGATACTCTGAGTAGGACATTGTCAGCCCATAATGTTCCTGGTCTGAGGTGCTACTCTGAAGCTAGGTGATTCTCTGAGTAGGACATTGTCAGCCCACCATGTTCCTGGTCTGCGGCGCTGCTCTGAAGCTAGGTGGTAGACTGAGTAGGACATTGGCAGCACACAATGATCCTGGTCTGAGGCCAATCAGAATCAGAATCACTTAACTTTATTGAAGCCGTTTTAATAACTCCGGCCATTTGATACCATTGTTTTGCTTTTTTTGAAAATAAAAATGTTTTTTTTACATTTGATTTTTTAAATTTATACTGATTTATTAACTGTTTTAATTGATCAATTGAACGGGAGGCTAATCATACATGCATAAACTTTACGGATTACTTTTTACCCTTTTGATTATGCGTTAAAGAGAAGTTAAAGATATGTTCCTATCGCTGCTGACCAGTGATAGGAAACCGAGGTGAAGTATCATTATAATTTAATGGCTCGGAAACTCAAAGCATAAGTATTCTTAAAAGAAAAATTATGAAACAAACTCATTGTTATAGTCAAACGGAATGAAGATTATAATAATATACGCTTAAGTATAGCAGGAGAGACTAAGGTAAGCACAATGAAACAGATTATGATTACATCAATAAACTTATTCTACTTTCATACATCATAATTAATTTCTCTCTTTAATTATAAATTTAATAGCATTACAAACACCATTCTTGATAAGACTACCTTGGTCCTACTCAGCCTACCAGCCTAGCTTTAGAGTAACGCCTCAGACCAGTAACAGGCTGCCGATGTCCTACTCAGTGTCCTACCTAGCTGCAGAGCAGACCAGGAACATGGTTGACTATCTTGGTCCTACTCAGCCTACCAGCCTAGCTTTAGAGTAACGCCTCAGACCAGTAACAGGCTGCCGATGTCCTACTCAGTGTCCTACCTAGCTGCAGAGCAGACCAGGAACATGGTTGACTATCTTGGTCCTACTCAGAATACCAGCCTAGCTTTAGTTACTCAATTAAAACGGTTAATAAATCAGTATAAATTTAATAAATCAAATGTAAAAAGACATTTTATTTACAAAAAGCAAAACAATGGCATCAAATGACCGGAGTTATTAAACGGCTTCAATAAAGTTCAGTGATTCTGATTGGTTGGGCGTGGGAGGAATGGGGACTTGGGGAATCGCAATCCGAAATTTAATCGCAAATCCGCAATCTAACAGCAATTTGAACTGAATTTCGTACAGTTTTTAGCATGAATGTACTTCTTGTAAACGAGAAGCTTGATGTTGCAAAATAATCTAATGTGATGTGTTTGTGGTTATTATAGATATCTCTTACAGACCATTAAAAACAAGGTGTTGTTACGTTTTCGCACGGTAACATAGCTTAGCAGAAATTTTTATTACTGATTATGCCCTATACAGAATGCAGCTAAATATTTTATAGTTTCCACATGAAATTTATTTAAAAAGGAGTTTATGGTAAAATATATAAAAAGTAGTTGAGATAATAATAAAATTAACAATTGTTTCTAATATGATAAGCAATGTTGTCTGCTAGTGTTTCCTTCTGGTTATAAAATGTTGGAACTATTCTACCATAAAATGTCCCTAACTGTTAAGACTTTTCCTTACTGCTTCAGTTTGTAAAGTAATAGTCCTTACAGGCGGAGTCTTTCAGTCTGAAGAGAACCCAAAGTACTGTTACATAACTTAGGCTAGCCTCCAATCTTCCTAAAATTGCATCTCTTAAAACTAGTGTTTATTTATATATATTTTTTAATGTTTTATTGTAAGTAGCATATATAAAGTATACAATCAGAATTGTACGAAATTTACGAATTAATGGTCACCATGAAATTTGGTATAGCTTTACAGTGATCTAAAAAATATAGTATATGCAGAGATTTCGGAAACCATCTACTGAAACTCCGTGTGGTGATGTCTTGGATCAAAATAAACAAGAAAATTCAATGAACATATGTCCTAAAATGTTTTGTTTAGCCCCTATATTTATTTATCACACAAATAATCATTTTCATGGAAAAATTTTAATGTGGATTTGCAAAATTTGAGGGTTTAAACTCAAATATCTCAAAACCGGTAAGTTTTATAAAAATTTTACCTGTAAAAATATTGACAAATTAAATTCTCCAACCAAGTATACTAAGTTAAGGATCTGACAACAAATAACAGAGCTATTGCCGTATTACTGCAGAAAGAAGTTGACGTTGCATCATAATTCATGCAACTTAAGGTTATTTTTATATTAAAGCTCAATAACTCCGATATTTGTTGTCGAATCCTTGTAAACTTTGTGTTATTGTCTAGATAATTTAATCTGTCAACTTCTTTGTTATTGGTAGTAGAATTTAGATCTGGTTTACAGGTTTAAAGACACCTATTTGAGTTTAAAAATTTAAAATGGCCGCCATATTGAATATACACATCGGAAAAAAACATTTTTTCCAGAAAAAAATAAACATGAATGTGAAAAAGGTTCATTCTAAACATAAAATTAATACAATTATCCGTTATGGAAAAATTCTTAAGCGTAAAAAATCTCGGAGTTTCGGAGGAGAGTTTCCGAACACTCTGTATACAATTAGGGTTCTACAAATTTATTATTAGTAGTAAGAATTTATTTATCTTCTGAAAGAGATTAACTTTGTTAATTAGTGATAGTAATAAGCATCCTTTTCAACAGTACACAGATTTTTGGAATTTAATAAGTTTTTAAATATTATTTGAATGAATTTAAGGATATAAAATAAGATTACTGCTATATGGAAAATAATGCGAACGGATCGTTTTATTTTTTAGGGTGTATTTAATGTTCTGACAACTAAAATATATGTTTTAAAGTTTAGTTTCCACGCAACACTAATTGACTTTACTAAAACCGTTCAGCTAACTTTGAGGTGAAATTGTATTAAGTTAGCTCTCATTTTCTCTTAAAACAATTTATTTATTTCATATAACATTTTTGTAAAAGTCCTTGATTAAAAGTAGGGGAGACCGGGGATGGTTGTCACACTTTTTAGATTGTTAATTTTTACAAAGTTATTCGTAATCTTAGTTTATCAAAAATATATTTATCATTTGAAATAAACTTTCCTTTACACTATATATTTTTTTCAAATTGAAATCTATACGACAGATATTTATAAAAAATGTTTAAAAAGAGCATTGCAAGTGTGTCAACCAGCCCCTACGGCGGGGCATGTTGTCACAACGTATGGGGTTGGTTGTCCCTAGTATTTCTTATGGGTAAAAAAAGAATATGTACAAATTATTGATATAGGTAAAATCAAACAAAACATTCAAAAGTAACAATAGTTTAATGGACAAATGATACTTAAAATAAATTACAGTAAATTCAAGTAGTTTTTAAAACGTAAAACTTAACTGCAAATTAACTACTTGATTAACATGTGACAACCAACCCCTTACTCTATGTGACAACTTGCCCCGTGCAGCCATTTTTTACAAACATCGATGTATACCGAAAACTGGTAATCGTTTGTTTTGGTAAGAAATCAGATTAAATACCTCACAATATGCCTAATGTTATAAAATGGAGCTTTTGTTCATAACTCATCAGATAAGAATGGTGAAAAATAATTAAGTGTCTTAAGAAAATTTACTCGCCAGGAGTAAAATCTGAAAAAAACCCCAAAATTCATTGGAAAGTACAGATATTCACCCACTCTCTAGAACAATTATCTCCATACTAAAGGAAGAAACAGCACTTGTAAAACTAGTGCAAAAGATAGTTGGTGGCAGAAGTTATAAGCTTTGTGACAACCAACCCGTGTGACTTTCAGCCCCGGTCTCCCCTAAGCTAAATTGTTTTAAAAAATTAATATTTTCAATATTTACCAGCAAAAAAGGAAAAAAAAACATCTTGGAGTTTGCTTTTTTCAAACCGGGAGGTTTAGCATGAACGGTTTAAATTGACCGGTAGGGCTGTTTTAATTTTTATTGATTTGAGGAGGTTAGTGTTTTGTTTTAGGCTCTAAAATTCTGAAAATGCCAGAGGAAATGCTGTAACTCTACAAAGCTATCTCAATAAAATTGAACCATTTCTAAGATATACATTTTGAACGCCCTTCCTAAATAAATTACACCAATTAGAAGTTATACTAAAAAATAAATATAAAATGCATTCTTAAATGTATCACAACATAACTCAAATTCCAAGTTCTTTTTCTTAAACTTAACTAATTTTTTAATATGAACTCAAACAAAAATATTTAAATAGAAGAATCAGGGTGGCAAAACTTCATGTAAACATGATTTTTGTAATTATTTAGTATTTCGTTTTAGCAAAATTCATCGAACAAAAATGCTGAAATTCTTATCATCATTCTCATATCCTTTTCAAAACACTACCTATTTATTCGCTTATACCATTACAACTGAAATCAGTTTGCCATTACTTTCTAGTCATTGATTTTTTATTACACTAAATGTATGAACTCTTCAGAGAAAAGGGAATTCGATAACATTTTTAGGTAAAATATTTTTAATTCTGGATGCTTTAGAAACTTGAGTGCAAGAGTTCGGTCGGGTCTTCTTCTCCTTATAGGTTGGTCTATTACACTTTTACTCATTTTGTGAATTGCTTCTTTCAATAGCATTAGTTATATTCGATAGTAAAGAACAAGCTATTTAATATTGGCAACACATTATTCGATAGAAAAGAAATAACCGTTGGCAACAAATTTACATTTTGATAGATTAGTTTTTCGCTACTTATAGTGGTTTTTACCCTATATCTGATAAGGTATTGTAGTTTGGAAGTACTATTAGAAAATAAATTCATTGAATTAAACTTATGTTTTTTTATGATTAGTTTATTTATTTTTCAATCACAATTGTATTACAATTATGATTTATTAGGATATTTTAAAAATAAAAGTGCTACTGATAAATTTCAAAATAAATTAATTTAAATACAGGTATCAAAAGGAGGGCATGGTGTTGTTCAATCCTTAGAGAATGTCGCTTCTTATTCAGCTCACGTCTTCTCGCTCCATCCCAGTGCAATATTACAGTCAAAGACGACTTGCTGGGTGTTCTTTCTATTACATTATGTGCTAATGTATTGATGTACTTTTGTGAAATGGCATAGTACAATCGTAGAAATAGAAAGAACGTAAGAGTACTTTTTGAAGAATATCAAACAAAGGTTTGTGAACATATTACTTTGTGACGTAAGTTCTCCTAAACCCCTTTGGCTTACTCAATTTATTTTAATTACTGTATTAATGTTTATTAACCCAATCAAGTTAAATTTTAGTTTGCGTAGTTTTTGTCACATTAAAAAAATATTGTCAAATATTTAGTAATGAGCAAAATAAAATATCCATTCTTAATCATATTATTAGCAGTACCAAACATGTTGAAACTCTTTATTTTCTTTATTATTGAGTGTTTGGTGCAACATTAGTTTGCTTAATTTCAACATTAATTTTAGATTTCAATCAGCAATCTTTTTAGTTCAAGAATGGCTTACTCAAGCTTTAGAACAGAAAGTAAGTGATTGTTCGTTAATGATATTCGGCCCATGTACAATATCCGTACTTCGATGTTACAGCTCTTTAGCGCATTTAGGTATTAAAGCCATTTTATTACACACTTAAATTTTTTATACCAATAAATAAAAATAACAATATAAAAAAAGTAACTCTTTGTGAATGATATTTGACCCATGGGCGATGTTTTAGTTATTTAGGGACATAAGGTATAAACCCCATTTTTACTAGGCCTACACTTAAAAAAACCATTTACACAATTTAACAAAGTGAAAACCTAAATAGTTTCTTTTCTGAAAAGTATATTTTCATTGTTTTATAAGTAATTGTATCATTCATTATTGATATTGTTCTTGGTTATTGAGTGTTTTGCAAAGCATTATTATGTACTGGACATACAAAGATATTTTGCATTGTTTTTACATATGTTTTGATTTCATTTTTAAAATCTGAAATCAACTGTTCCTTATTTTTATTAATTAATTTCGCTGTACATCTTTTCAAACCAATGTTCCATTTTAACACTATTTTTTATCAATATTTAAAGCATTAACAAAATGTTCGTGTTTATTTATTGCATTGTAGTATGCTAAATGATATATTCATTTTTATAATTGACAAAAAAGGAATATTTGAATGAGAACTATCAAAAAATCAAATACAATAGTAATAGGGTTGCTAGTGAAATATAATTTCTTTGATTAACATAGTACATAGGATATTGCAAGCATAGCATTATCAATGGACTGCAAGAAAGGGAAATTTAATTTAATAAAGGAGCACTTTTTTCATTGGCAGCTGCAAATTGATAGATGAATTTGACTAATAGAAACCTGTCAAAGATTTGGAGTGACGCAATTGTTTTAAGATAAATTCAATTCGTGACAATAGTTCTTAAAAAAATATATTGAATATGATTTATTGCAAATAAAAAAAGGACTTATAAAATTATATACTTTTTCATTTTATTTTTGGGAGACTCTTCAAAAGGCAGCTGCCATCTTCGCTGACAAACTAAAAAAAAAAAATATATATATATATAAAGTATAAACTATTAAATATAAAACTATAGACTAAAAAGGCTAATTATTGTTCATTAGGTTTTCTTCACCTTGTTTTTTTTCATTGGATTCCCATGTCTTCAATTGGTTTGTTTTAGTAATGTGATTACTTGATTTTAAGCTCTTAACAACATGGTCTTGCACCCTTACATGGTTATATTCTTTAAAGCTTGGATTTTATGAACTCCACAAAATCAGAACGTTTATTCGTGTAAAGCGGAAGAATATTTTTGTTTGAGTATGGAATAAAAAACTGAGTATTTTACACTGGCAATCCAAAGACCTAATTTGCTGCTATGAAACCTGTTTATTTACATAGTTATTTGTTCATTGTTTGAGACTTAAAAAAAAACCTCCTTTAATTATAGATAAAAACTTTATTCAGTTTAATAACTTCATTACAATGTCACATGACACAGTTTGGCGAATCAAGCTCACAGACGTAAACTAAAAAAAAAAAAAATATATAAAACTAATGATATAGGTTACAATCTTTAAGAAGATTAGTTGAAATTCAACTATAAGATTAATAAACAATCAATGTAAAAAATAACATAATTTTTTACTATGAAGTTTTTGACAAAAGTTCATTCAATTATGGTTTACAGTTTAATTAAAATAAAATTATATTACAAATAATATAATCTGCAATCAATTGTAGCAGTACTTTATGGTGTGAATAATGTAATCTACTGCCTAACACCATGTAAAAATATACAATAATGCTTCTACTCTCAACGTAGATTCATAAACATATAATGTACGAATGGTGTTGTTATTTTAATTTAAATTTATATAATATTGTAGAAGACCTTTGTTCTCTAATATATATTGTATAATATATAATTTTGTAGAAGGCGGATGTCCTCTTGGATATTTTCCATTAATAAAAAAATGTGTGTGGTATATTTTAAAATGACATAGATATTACATTGAGGTGATATAAACAATTTGTATTAAATGTTTAATATGATATAGAATGTTAAAAACCGTACTGGAATAAGATATTTTAAGTATAGGGTTTTTAATTTCAAATATAGGGTATGTTAGATTTGTACATTACTTGTGAATGTACAAAAAGTAAAAATTTTCTGAAATTAAATGAACAATTTCAATTTTTGAACTAGTATTTAGTTTTTTAGTTGCTATATATGTTATGGGGTATATATCATTTCCCGTGAACAAATTACATTCAGTTGTTCTTAGACAAAATATGAATTAGAGCTTGATTAAATAATTTGTAAGCTTAGCTACCCCTTTCTTAGTAATACTTTGAGCCATGTGAACGCATAGTGGTACGAAATGTAAGTTTGTAATTAGTTAAGATTAGAGTTTCACCACAAAGTGGGTTTTGCTGAGAATTGTAGTACGATATGTTTAGCCAACATGGCCTATTACATCACCAAAGTGTAATAAAGCAAAGTTAAAAACAGTTAATACAACATATTTTACCTTGGTTAATTTGAATACTCGTCATGGAAATAATTATAATTTTGAAAGTATTACAGTACTTCACTACTTCAATTGTATTGTCACTTTGTACTTGATGTTATTATATTTTTAAGTTTCCTTTTTTTCGGGAACTAATATTCAACTTTAACTTTTAACTTTTCGGGAACAATTTAATATGGGTGATTAAAAAAAACTGAATAGTAATAGAGGATGCTAATTTTAGATAATTCTAAACGCGGTAATAATGATACAAAATAAAACTGCTATACAAGAAATTAATTAAGTCGTTAAATGTATTTACAAGATTAATTGTTTAAAAAATGATGTCTAAGTTTGGAGTTGTCGTGTAAAATATGTAAGGACGTGTATTACATTTGTCATCTATGTAAAACTGATTTTTTTTTAAGACAAGGATATGTCTTGGCAATTGCTTGCAGAGTTAGTTAGGACTATACCAAAACAATCATAATTTCATTTGGGGAAATTATACCACTTATACACCTTATCATTCACAAACAGTGACTAAATTCTACTAATATATAAACAAAATTGTTGATAGCCATCCAGTGGGCTTAAAAGAACAAATAAAACTTGAAGTTATTGAATTAACAAAACAGGGAGTCTTAACATCTATATTCATTTAGAAATTTATCTTTTACGGTGAGATAAATTTATATGTTGAGTCTAAGTGCCTTGCTTTCAAACTTCCAATGAAATTAGAGATGCGCAGATTAGATGAGTAAACGGTTTCAAGCGCTAATGTGGGGAAGAAGTTTGCGACTGCTTGCCTCTGGAATACTACTTAATACTAACTTAACTTTATGTTGCGTTAACGCAGTGTAAGTTATCCAAAATTATACTGGTCCAGAATAAATACATTGAAGAAAATACAAGAACACTATTAATTGTTCTTGTTACTGTACTCAAGTGGGGTGATTTTGAATTTTAAGTATAGGGAATGTTAGATTATTAGTTTACTAGTGAATTTACAACATATCATGATTTTCTTTAATTAAATGAGCAATTTAAATTTTTTAAATACTATTTCTTTTTTTAGTTGATTTATATGTATTGGTTTATGCTAATTGTTGGTACAATCTGGGCAAAACGTTAGCGATTTTCCACATTGATATCATAAACAATTTTTTTTACTTTACTTCAAGGTATTTTACGCATCATTTTACGTGAACATATTACATTCAGTTGTTCTTACAAATTTACGAAAATATGTAGTAGGGCCTAGTGTTGAATTCGTTTGGGTCATGCAAAAGAATTTTTCTTTACAAAACTGAATACAATTGTTTTACCGTTCTTTTATTGTACAATTCAGCTTTCTCTGGGACACTAAATAGTTTTAGACGAAGGGTTCGCCTAACATTAATAAAATGTTTAATGAGTTTGATTCCCTTTACTTGACAAAGTGTATAAAATCAAATAAAGCTATTAAGTATCGCTGTATTTAATCCTGTAATGATTGTATGATGCCATTAACTAAAACAGTGGCTGAATTCACAACACTTTACCAAGCTGTTTTGTTAATACTTGACCATAAACCAGGATTGATTTATAAATAATATTCTGAATACAAAGAAAACAGTAGGGTCGAACGAGTTAAACCAATTTAGACAAAGTAGGTTACGGTGCATTACCCAGTGCGACTTTATTGAATAAGGGGTCATAACGTATTTTAAGAACCTCAAAGTGACGGATCATAAGGGTCAGTAGTCCCAGTTGTGGAAAGTCATATTTTGTTTCAGATTTAAATTTGAAAATTGGAGTTAAATATATTGTTTACCAAAATGTACCTAAATTAAGATTTAGGATAATATTATTAAAACACGTAAATTTGTAATCACGTGGAGCAAAATTTAATATTATAGTTAACATAGAGAAGAATCTATTTCAATGAAACAATAGACTTATAAAATGAAGTTTCAGCTTAAATCAATTAAAATTTTAAGTTTATATAAAACGTTGAATAGGTATAATATTTGTTAATGAGGTAAGATTTTATTTGGCGTTGTTTGGTAGATGTTGAGAACACACGTAACTCACACAGTCGCATCTGTAAAAACCCACAACCAAAACAAACACGACCAGTCTTGTTTTTTGAAGAGAGAAGAGAGCTTACCATAATTTAAGGGAATTTACATTTAGCTCCAGAAAAAAGTCCCAAACCTTTGAGTAACTTTAAATTATCTCCAATTCTTGTTTACCCACAGGGACCAGCCTCACTTTCATTTCCCTTCCAGATCTCCTCTCAATATGATTTTGGAAAATTACCACTCGTCCCGTCATCCATGTTGACATTCATTAAAAAAAATCTAATTAGTGTTTATTTTGATGGTTTATTTAGTAAAGTTAATGATTTTTTGGCGATACAGTCTATTTTATTAACTTTAAGACATTTAAGAATCATATTAAATATGATACTAAATGTGTTAAAGCAGATGTAAAGTCAATGTTTTAATAAACATAACACATAATAATAATAACACAATAAATAGGTTAGGGGTTTATATGGCTATTATTCACAAAACAAAACACAGACTGTAACATATAAAGAGGATAAATCTTAGGAAAACAGCAGGTATTCAATAATTTATCCACCACCATAGTTTTATTTGATGAGAAGAGTAAGTGTTTGAAATTGATCAGGAATAAAACTGAAAAGAAAAATGAAAGTTGTTTACATATCGGGTCAGTGCCTCTACCGAATGAATAAAGAAAGTCGAATGATGTGGGGCGATATATCGATCCCACAGAGTAAGAATAGAATACTGGAATTTCCTGTCACTGACACAATATTTTGTTGTTATATTTGTTGTTGGATTTAGATTAAATTTATTTGTTGTTATGTTATTTAATTTATATAGTATATTTAAACGTTATCTCACTTCATCAATGAAAATTGTATTTATTGTTGAATTAAAAAAGAAATGTTGTTAGATTTAAAATATTATTGTAAAAATAGTTGTTTTTTCTCCCAATTAGCATTTAAGCTAGAGAGATAAGCAAGCACTGCTTTGTAAACAAATGGCGCTTGCGAAATAAATTGCATTTGAATTTGAATTTGAATCAGGTAGTATTTTCAAAGGTCAACATCTAATTCATGTTTTCATGTTAATTTTCATATTTTTTCAACATACTCTTTACTTTTTGTTCAAATTTAATTGTAACAGATTTTTAAGTTAATAAAATGATAAAAATATATATTGCTCTGTTGCTATAATATGTTAAAAATTTGTAATTTATTCTGAATATTGACTTAATGTAGCTCTTACATATAGTATTTTAAAATATAAAAAATAACGTTAAAAAATTACGTAAAATGCTGAAATCGACCCACTTTCTTACAACAAACTATCCTAGAAGAAGGCAGCAGAATAAAAGACTTGATCTAGAATTCACGGATAGGGTTTACTTAAAAGTGACACCGAAGATTTCTTTACCGCGTATACATATACATATACCTTATACGTTATACCATATTTATAAAAAGGTCTTTATAAAAATTAATCTAGTTTTCTTTTATTGACTATTTTCTATAATTGAATTCACTTGAAAAAAAAATATTTAAACTTTAACTATTCTATTCATTAGTATGTATGAATTCATATAGAGCACAAAAAATAATTAATTACTCCCCTTTTTCTTGCACTGTATGTAAAAAATGTTGGTCTACTCCTCATGACTGTAAACTGTCGTTTGAATTTGATTGAAAATATGTCTATTTAAAACAAATCGTCAGGCTCCTCACAAAGATTTATAAATTTAATGAGTTCTATATGTCTAATAATAATATATAAAAAATATTATATTCATAAAATATATGTATATATTATAAATATATTATATAATTATATATATATATATATATATATATATATATATATATATGTATATATATAATATTAATAAACATTTTACACAATATGATACTGTATCATAATATTTTCAGGTAACTAAAGAAGTAATATTTTTGTAACAGTATCTATTACTACAGGACCATTTTCAGTCACATTAACTAAAAAAAAAATTAAAAAAAAACAACCAAACGATTGTACGATTTTGCATAACCAACCAACCAACCAAGTCGAGTTTTGTTTCACAGTTTAAGTTTGTAATTAGCAAAGCTTAGGGGTTCCCCAACAAGTCAGTGTCTATAAATAAGACCGATTACTTCCTACCTACATTTTATTACATTATTTTTTTTTACTTTTACCTTGCTTAGAAGAAATATGCTAATAGTTTTGTTGACAATATTTGGAACGAATGTGAATATTATTCATGCTATTGTCCTAAGTAATCAGTTATATAGTTTCCAGTTGTATCAATTAGTAATTGGAGATTCAACTGAATTGTTTCCAGCCATAAAAGCTTAAAAAATGCCCGATCTATGAATAAAAATAAACAATAAAGAAATTCAATATGTGAAACTTTAATTGAAATAATTTGTATTTATTATTACAATGTTTTTCTTTGTGTGTTTTTTTGTTCAACCTATCTTAAAGTAAAACTGTATGTTTGTTAAGAACATAATGTTTTACATACTACTGTATGATGTAAACCCATTAATATAATGTTTGCTGAGCACATAAATTATAATTAGATCCCGGTTTGCAATCACTCTTAGCTATTTGAGCTGGTGAGATAAGAAGATTAAGCACCGCTGAACACTGATGGGTGGCGGCGATGCATCAGCTTGTTAATAATACAATAATAACATGTTTTGTGGTAACAGGTAATGGCAGGCTTGTTTGCATAGAAATACACAAACAGAAATAATGGAACTCTTGGTATGGCTAACGGCAGTTGATGTTGCAGAGAGTGTAATATGTGGTCGCTAATTTATTTGTATATTAGTTATATAAACATGAATATATATATATATATATATATATTACCAAATATTTTGCGCTTCCTCGCTGCATTAGGCCAACACAAAAACTGTCAAAGTTAACATCTGTAACCTGTAAGATAGCCTGTTAAAACATAATTTGACGGTAGAGTAAAAAAATCCTTTTACAAAACTATTCTTCGTTTTATGTTTGGGTTTTGGGCTTAAAATCTGCAAATTTTAAACTTGATTTAAATGGGGTTTTCGAGTTATGTATGATAAAATTCTACTATGAATATAAAATAAAGACAGAAAAAAGTGTTGCTAAAAGGAAAGGTATAGTGTTATCAAATCCACTGAGATTGTTGTTCTATATTCAGCTCACGTATATTCCCGCTCTATTCCAGTGTAATGCTGTGTAATATAGAGTCAAAGGCGACGTGTTAGACGATAATTTCACGATACACGTTCTTTCTTTTGCAAGTACTACTGCATGGGTCGAATGCGAAACACAGTGCAGCTTAAAACTTGTTCACATACGAACAAGTCTCTTGAAAATTAAAAAGTCAGAAGAAGTGTTATAATATCAATATTGAACGTGAATTCAAATGTTATTCAAACTTTAACTGTAATGTGTATTTTTAATGATGTCTGGTATATCCTAATAATTAAAGTAATAATAATTTTATGAAAATATAAGAATTGATTTTGACTCATTCCAGCTTACAAAGCTTTGGATATTTGATTATTTTCTGTACTTAAAAGGTTATATATTAAGAGTGTTCAACTCTGGGTTTAATATAAATAAATATTTCAAATCTCGCTATTTGTGAAAGTGTTTTAGTGCAACTTAGGTATAGAAATCCATCCAAATGGAATTAATAATATATTTATAAAAACTAGGGATCGCCCAGTGGTCGAAATTCAACAAAAAACACAGTTCATATTGAGCCTATTAGATTTAAAACGTTCACAACTGTAACATTTGTTTTTCTTGATTTGCTATCATTTGTTATCAGCTGTGTAATGATGTAATCAAGATGTATCTTGAAATGAAAAGTGTCAAGTCTTTTGTAACTTACTACCAATCACTTATCCTTCTCCCATAAGATTAATATTGAGACTATGAAAGCCTGTAGGGCGTAGCCCTGGGGGCCTATTAATTATAATGGAATACTGCTTAACTACAGGATACTACCTTTCTAACAGTATGCGTGGATTCCTACGATGCGCACAAGCTAAGAAAAAAGGAGGAAAAGAAACAGGCTCGCATATTAATATATAGATGACTAATACCGTTCGACCTGAATGTCTGTCACAGTTACGCATAGGCCTAATAAGGATTTTAAATATTCTTATTTGACATAAATAAATAACCAAGCCAACGAAAATGTTATAAAGTCCCAGAAGCGCCTAAAAGGGTGTAATCGGTGATATTTGAATATAAATATTGCATAGTTTCGTGCACACTTAAGTAATTCATTAATACTCGTTATGAAGAACCTCATAGCCTACCTGATAAAAGTATTTGTGTTTTATATATAGGTTTACGCAATTTTATATATAGGTTCACGCAAATTCAATGGTATATCCTCTAATAGCCCAGGTAAAGAGTAATTTTGAAATAGCAATTTAGTATCCAGAGTTGTTGAAAAGTAAAAATAAAACCTTGAAAATATGTTTTTAATAAGCCATTTCCATTTTTGTTCTACTCTGAGCCCTATTTGAAGGGTTGATTCTATAGCAAAATGTGGATTTTCACAGAATTGTGACATTTCGTCCAAGTTGAAAACTTCATCCTTGTAGGTAAAGATTCGTCTGTCCAAAATCTTTTAAATAATGAACAAAGTTCATGCTGAATAATGTAACAAACAATTTTACTATCTGAGGATGGTTTACCAATTAAAACAATTGAATGCCAGTTAAGATATAAAGATATAATTAAAAGTACTCTTTTGTGCCATAAATATTGGACACAATACGTAATTCTTTGGACTAATCGTAGTATCTCTTTTTACTCGATTCAGCAGAATATTTTAGACGGAATCATCTCATTCTCAGTTGAAAAAAGTACTGGATATTTGTAGGAGTTCTTCAAATATATAGTAAACGATGATCTTCTAAATAAATGTACATGGGAGTTTTGGTAAATACATTTATTACTTGGCAAAACACATTTACGTTTTCTTCAAACTTTTCTTATAACATTATTGTGTAGTACCTCAAAGTATAATAAAAAACAACACAGTTGTATTAGAGTAGGTATAACATTGACTTCAATTTGTGAGATACACAATAAATTAAATGAAAATATAATAATAAAACATTGATTAAATAGGTTAAATTATAAACAATCCAGAAACATATGTTTTACTTGAAGACCATACCTTACTGGACCTTTTTGTGTTTCAAAATTGTTAAAAGTCATTAGAGGTGTGCGTTTAGAAGCTTAACCACCTAAACCCCTTGATGTGCCTACACGGTGTTGGTATCCGCCGCTCGCTCCCCACACAATGTCTTAAAAGCCCCCCCCCCTCCCCGACCGCTCAATGGCATAACATACATTAATAAACGGTATCAGTTAACTGACACATACTTTCTCCCAACAATATAAAAAAGATGTTAAAAGCTTCAAACATTAATTTCTTGATGACTCAGTTGGATAGTTACCGGCTGCGCAGGGCTCGTTAGACCCTACGCGCGTCTGTGACTTTTAACAACGTACTGCGTTTACCGCTAAACAAAAAATTGAATTTTCTCCGCAACCACTTGACGTAGAGCAATAATTTAAAATACTAGATTATTTAGTTTTTTGAGCTTGATTTAATGGTGATAAGTAAAATTTATTTCAAGACAACAGCTATTTTGAAAATCAAAAAAATTGATTTTTTAAACACTTTTTACTCCATAACTTTTGAACGCGCATTTTCTCGGAGATGCGGGTGGTGTCATTTTATCCACCATTTTAAGCTTAATAAACCACAAAATTTTAATCAAAATCGTTAGAGCCGTTTTTGAGAAATTTTGATTTTTGACGATTTTTGAGGGTTTTTGGGGGTAAAATACCCTTAAAAATCAAAAATTCAAAAAAATGAAAAAAAACGCCTGGAATTATCGTGGATTTGGACCTATATACCAAATTTCATTAAAATCGGACCATTAGGGCATTCTCTAGCTCTGTTTACATCCTGACACACATACACACACACACACACACACACACACACACACACAGACATCACTCCGAAAACCACTTTTTTGGACTCAGGGGGAACCATAATGGATAAATCCACCAACAACTCAAATTCGAAAATTTTGACGAAAACAATACTTTCTCCATATACTATGGTATAGGGGGAGAAAGTAAAAAGACATGACATCAATAAAATTAATTTCATTTACAAAAAAATAATAATAATAATAATAAATAAATAAATGGCTGTTGGTGTAGTTTTTATGAAATCTTATTTACAAATTTGTCACTATACAACTAATGGCTTATAAAGGCAAAACCCCGTAAACCTAAATTTAAACGTTGTTGAAAATCCTATTTTGTAATCCTAGTAAAGTACATTTGCATGTATGTATGTATACCGAAATGTTTCCAAAATGGTTCCAATGATTTTCTTCACACTTTGTATAGGATAAAATAATATTTATATAAGTCTCTATGCTAGGAAAAATATTATTTCGTTATAAACTTGAGTAATTATCTTTTTTATTTGAGCCATTTTCAAATAAAAAAATTTTTCTTTAAATTACAAAATGGCCGCAGTGTTTGTGATTTTTTTAAAGTGATAATTTGACTTGTCTGTAGGCTAGGAATAACACATGAAAATGTTTCATGGATTCAATATGACTACAGTATTTCCGTTGCTTTGATTTGCTTTGTGTCAATTATTATAGAATTGTAAATTAGCTGAGATGTTTTGACTTCTTTAAATAAATGTAGGGCATACACTCCTCGGATACATTAAATCGACTAAAACCGACATTTGTTTATAGGCCTAAAAGATTGCAATTTCGTTTAAAAAGTTATAAAGCATTTGATCTAAACTTAATTTTTTCTTATATTCAGTGGCTTTGAGAAATCCTTTGACGCGAAACTGACTGCCATCTTCTTAGCTTTTTCTCCAGACGTTCATTAGTAATCCTTTACTTTATTAGATGATTACACTAATTAAACATAGGTACCTGAGGGATGAGCATTTGCTTGGTGAACGTAGTATAATAAATTCTTTGTGGTCATAATAGTAGTGTCAAATTGTTGGTGCTGGCCCAGTTCAAGGTCACCTGAGGGATGACGTCATCGAGGTCAATGACCTCACCGATGACGTCATCGATGACGTCATCGATTGCGTCATCGATGACGTCATCACTAATGACGTCATTTCTATGACGTCACACCCATGACGTCACAGAAATGACGTGCTGATGACGTCATCACCCCTTACGTCATCAAAATGACGTCACCGACGCCACTGAGGTCAAGGTCACGCCGAAACTTAAAATTTTTTGGCACTTTTGCCGTTTCTCGCACTACGCTCCGAGTTTCAGTCAGAGTCCCCGTGACCTTGACCACTTGGAGCGAATTTTCGACGAGAAACGGCAAAAGTGCCAAGTTAAACTCGAGTTTCTGACATGACTCTGCCTAAATGGGCAATCGGTTATCCCTCAGGTGACCTTGAACCAGCACAACACCAACAATTTGATATTACTGTGACCTTGAAAACCTAACAACGGAGCGCCGACACCGATGCGCACCCCACGACAGCCACCGAGTGACTGACTGTCAGGCTCTGTGTACTCTAGGTATATGGGGAAGTGGAGGGGGAAATCTCAAGGTCATCCAAATGGAGTTTTAAAAAAGTTGAAGAGTAGAAAGACTACTCTTGTGCTTCCTGGGCGACCTCATCAATTTCCAACGGATCTGTAAACCAATCCGATCTGTAGCGGCAGGAGTCCAGAAAACAGGTGCACCACCCATCAGGTTGTCCGTAGCACTTCCGACAATTGGTAAGATTGGAGAAATGAAATTTAATACACCGCTGCGGACAACAAGTGTAAAAGTAGTTGGATTTGTAGATTTTGAAAGTTTGTAGTACCGGTGGTGGCAGCTGTTGGTTCTTGCATCTACACCTGCAACATCCGAAGCATTCACATTGCCGGCAGGCCAGCCCGTCCACTTGCCATCTTGGTAGTAGGAAACACTTGCCCTCGCAGCAATAGGTTGTCCCTGTCTCTTCCTCCCAAAGCTTCTTTGCACAATGGACGACGCCTTGTATCTCTAAACACTTATGCTCGCAACATGAGACACGCTTAGTTTCCATACTTGATGTTGCTTTGGCGAGGGAGCAAGATGAAGTGATGCCGTGGCCAGCAGGAATGGAGCTTATATAAACTAAGGTGAGTGGAGGGGGAAAGGTCAAGGTCATCCAAATGGAGTTTTAAAAAAAGAAAAGAGTAGAAAGACTACTCTTGTGTATCTATAGCGATTTCATTGATAGTGAGTGCTTCTGTATGCCAAGTTGATCTGTACTGACAGGCTCCTAAATAATGTTTGCAAAAACCTGCAAAATGATTGTTGCACAATTTGCAGCCAGTTAGCTGTTTTAATGTGAATTCAATGCAACGTTCAGGGCAACAAGTGTACTTATGCCCTCTCATCTGGTACACATGGAATGTCTTCAACTCCGGTTTCGGCTTCTTCCAAGACTTGCACTTACACATGCATTGACCAAAAGCTTCACATTTTCTACACGCCAGGCCATCCGCAACATCAATGTCATTCGGCCATGAAAAACATTTCCGTTCGCAACAGTAGTTGAGTTGACTCTCCATGTTGCTGTGGTGAAGGTGCGCGATGAAATGATGCTGCAGTCATTGAGAGTGCACCTTAAATAAACTCAGTGGAGGGGGAAAGGTCAAGGCCATCCAAACGGAGTTTTAAAAAAGATAACTAGTCGTCCTCCTCCTCCTCATCCGTTGTACTTAGAGAGCTGTCAGACGAAGAGCCCCGTGCAGGTGCTCCCCAGATGAAAAACAAATCAATTTTAAAACGAAGACCAGGATCTTGCATCATCAATTCCTTTAATTTGTCACATACTAAGTCGACCTTGTGTAAGGTGTCAACAACAAGCTTCCAATTCGTTGGTTCAATATAACTTGTAGTAGAGTCTGCCTCGCTGATAACCACATCCTCCGGCCGTATTGGAGTGTAAAGATGTGTAAAGTTCTTTGGCTGTAGCTGAGGTTCAGGCTGGCTGGAAGTGGAAGGTTGAGTGTGGACCCCTGTCGCATCGAAATCCATAGTCATTCTACATTCAATGTTGGGGTTTTCGTTTAATACATACACCAATTTCTCATGCAACATATCCACTTCTGCCGAGTCTTGCAGATGAACATTCCAGGAAAATGGCCATTCTTCATCCGTAGTGGAGTCAACTCGAGAAAGAGTGCTGTCCGCCATGATAGCTAAGCAAGGAATGATGTGAGCTACAGACTGTGGTAACAGTATTGAAAAGTAGAGGGGGTAAACCAAAAGTACGTGGAGGGGGTATTTTCAAGGTCATTTAATTTGGGTTTTAAAAAAAGGAAATAGTGGAGGGGGAATTCTCAAGGTCATCCAATTTAGGTTTTAAAAAAAAGGAATGAAGCTTACTCCTCTTCAGCCTCGTTGTCCCCTGCATCTTCATCAGCCTCATCTTCATCGACGTCAGACTCGCCGTAAGGATAGATCGGGGACATGGGCGAATATTGTGGAGATTGTTGACCGTTGTTGTCGTCCCCTTGCATTCTAACTTGGGACCAATCATAATTTAAATTCATTTGTATTATGATCCCAGGGTTGTCCCGCAGTATTTCCTTCATACGTTCGCAAATTGACTCCAAATAGTGTACACTATCGACCGACAGTGTCCAACCCGTACTTGTACCGACATCAGTAGTGGAGTCAGCTTGGCTGATGGTGTTGTTGTCTGCCATGGTTGCTTGTCGGACAAGGAATGACGGTTGATGTGATGCTCATGCAGGAACATGGTGAAGTGGTGGGGGGTGTGGTGGAGTAGTGGGGGAATTTTCAAGGTCATCCAAACGGAGTTTTAAAAAAAAGGAAAACTTACAAAGTAACATTGAAACTTTCCAATTGATGGTGGCGAGCGTTTTCTTCTGCAACCTTGCCGACACATGTGACTATGCCGTACAGTATGAAAAGTACAACCATAATAAGGCCGAACAATAAAAGATAGCCGTTGACTATCATGATATTTTCTGAGTGGATCTGTTTTCTTCTTATCGCCCTCTCCTGCATCCTCTTCTCCAACTCGTGGACGAAGTCACAACATGCGTGAGGACACCTTTCATCTGTTGGTAGGTTTGCCATTGTTGATGTTGTCGGTGTGGCTGTTGAAGATGGAATGAGGTTTCCAATTGCGATGTGCCATGTACACCAATAGTCAAGTGGTGGGGGTAACAAAGCAGTGGAGGGGGAAGTTTCAAGGTCATCCAAATTGTGTTTTAAAAAAACCTATCTTGTTACTGAGCTTATATGTCAGTAACAAGATAGGTGTTTCTGCTCTTTTACTTCTTTAATATAATGAAAAAATATACATATTCTACAATGGTTAGGACAAGAAATACAACTGCTAGTCAGCTGAAGTAGTCCAAGTTGTCTGGCTCGGTCTTCATGGACGCTGGTGAGGAAGCCGTCGAGGAGTGTCCAGGCTCTTCCTTTGACTGCCGGGTGTTCCGTATATTGCAAGCGTAAACTTGCACATTTATACGGTAGCCTCGTGCCACCATCAGCTGCAACTCCTTGTATAAGTCGTTTAGCTCCTGCTGAGTCTTGATGCTCACCTCCTCGTAACTTGCGCAACTAACGTTGAGGGACATCCTGATGTTGCTAGGTTGGCTGCTGGAGTAGAAATGAAGCCGAGGCACAGCGTTTGGAGGTACATGGAAAAGTGGTGGGGGTGATGGTGGTGGGGGTATGGAAGATGCAATTAAACACTTCTAAACTTTTTCCATTGATACAAAGGGATGGAACAAATAGCACAGGTGTCCTTGTAGTTTTCAAATCTAAACATTGGTGCTAGAAATCCAAACTGTTTTCTACCACCTTCCTGTACGAACCGTCGAAGGTCTCTGACGGCAGCATTGCCACAAGGCCTACAAAACTTTTCCCCGTCTTGGAACCTATACCAGGAGTATCCCGAATACCCTCTATTATCTTTCTTGTACTCCTCGATATCCTGCTTTACTGTTATAGGGATATTATCTCGTAAAGCCGTCTGGAATAAAGATGCGTCAGTTATAACTCGTTGTAAGCAAAGCTCGTACAAGGTGCTCATCGTTTGCTAGTTGGCAACAGACTGACCGTTCTTTGCATCCAAGCAGGTTTGAATCCTAGTGCGGTAGTGGGGGTAATTACGGTAGTGGGGGTAGTTGTGAAATGCAAAGGTCAAAGGTCAAGGTCACCCGCGAAGTTTAAAAAAAAATGCAACATATCAATACGTGAAGTCTGTCACATATTGATATGTTGCATTTTTTGTTTTTTTTTTTTATTTTTTTGTCTTTTATGATTCGTTTATTTATAAAACATTACAACAACAACATATGTACAACATTAAAACTTAAATCTAACACTGCTGCTTGTCAGCGATGTGGATGGTCAACTCTGTAGAATTGCTACCCGTGCAGCCGTGGGACACCAGGTATAGACACCCGGGTTGAATAGAGCGAAGATCCTCGTTTTGTAGAAGATGGATGAATCTCTTGGGCAGGTACACCTGGAACTTTGGTTCATCCCCCGGAGTAAACGGTGCCTCGCTGAGACTGCAGCAGATGGCCTCCCCAACTGTAGTCTCCATCTTCTTCATAGCATGGATTATGTAGTGCTTCTCGTCTTTTAGTTCCGAGCACTTCTTTACAGGTAATATTGTTGACTTGGAGTGAGCATTGAACTGCTCGACCAAAGTCTGAAGGAACTGGTGAGATGCCATGGTCAGGTTACAGATCGTCTTCTTGCTCGGAGATGTTGTCGTCTCGGAATCTCGAGTAATACTCATGCCAGGTCCCTGTCTGCTCCCCACTTATATACTCTCCGTTACCCCCACCACTCCCCAATTCCCCACTTTGAAGGTAAGAGGCGAGTTTATAGGCATTTTTTAAAGCGCAATGTCTATCTTTATCATGTTCTGGGCTTTTTGTACAAATACATATGGTTTCCAGCATGTATTGATAATTCTTATCCAATTCCACATCATTAACCGGAACATGAGTAAATCCTTCGATCCATCTTTTCTTTTCCAGCCCCTTTGTGTAAATATTGGTAAACTTGTCTGAAAAGTGATGCATAATGTGATACAAGTCCGTGTAACTTGTAAAACCATCATACCAATCGATATGATGGAAGTGTTTTGAAATCCATCTGTTGGTAGTAGCGGCTTTACTAGTTAAAGACGAATAAGAACATGGTGGTTTAAATAAAAACGAATAAGGAACACTTGTATTCATGTCCAAAAACACAAGTTCTTTTATAATGAATCTATCATCATTACCACGAAACGCTTGAAACTCAATAATACCAGGCTTGGACTTTACTTGTTGTTCTTCTCCCTTGTCCATTTTGAAGGTCACACGTCTGCTCATTACGAAGTCAGGAGGTCAACTGATTTCCACACCACGGTAGGTACTACTTTTATACCAGGCCGTACAGTTGTTGGCGCGTTGGTGTATATTTAACGTGGGCACCGTCCCCAATAGGCCTAACCCCACAAAATGTTGGCTATTGTTTTAAAAACTAACCATTGTCATTTAAGTTTCCATCTTTATATTTTCCTTATTTTCATTTTCATCACTAACACTTGATTCTTCTCCTCCATCTTCCTCTTCTTCCTGTTTTACTGATTTCTTATGTAGTTGAGCGTACTTTTCCAATTGTCTCCACATCTGTACTTCATGAGGAACTCTATTAAATATAGAAGTATCCACAGGTCCGTATAATATAGGTGCGTCCGGTTGTTTGTCCAAAGTGTCTTCCAGATAATCTTTAATAATCGAACTTGAAAACACCAGTTGTCTCAAGTATCTTGTTATAGGTTCAGTAGCACAAGTTAAAATGAAAAACTCCTCTCGATTAAGTTGAATTTTGTTATCATGTCTTGTTGTGTCTCTAAACCGTAGCTGATGATCACCACGTTGTTTAATGATATCAATTTCCACATTTGAATCCAAAAGTCCTACTCTTGTCTTTCTTCCAAACATGTTACTACTTAAATAGCATTCTAGTAGATGCAAATGTTTCATAAACGATTCCCAAGCACTGTCCGTAAACAAAATCATTTTGGGTCCATGAGTTAAAATTACAGTAGGGGAATAATCTGTAGATTTCATAACACCGATTAAAACACTTTTATCCAAACTGGAAGAGATTGGGTAAAATATTCGCAAAAATACCTCACTCAATATGTTTGGAGAAATATTATCTTCAATATCCCTTTTTCTCTTTTGTATAGTCTTTCTTCTTTTACCTTTTTCTTCAACATTATTACTGGCGTGAAGTTGTCCGCAAACGTTTTGTTCACCTCCTTCCTGGTGACCTTGAGGATCTAAAAACTCAGATATCTCCTTCTCAATATCTACCACATTTTCAGGTGTACCACTAGGAGAAGCCATATTGAATACGATGCTACCCATACAACAGTAGGCAACAAACTGATGAGGAGCGGTCTGTACGCTCTGCTTTTATACTCGCGGAATGAAACAAAACCGGTTCTTACAATACATTTTTAACAATTCCAGTTAAAGGTGTGTATGTTACGATTTTATCATGTAGAATTAAACAGTATGCAGTTGTATTAGCCGGTATAGCATCGTTGAATTCCATTTCTATTTTTATATCCACACTTGAAGACTTTACTGATTCATTTTGTTTAGAACAATCGATTACAACTATTGGGTAGGCATCGAAATATTTGTCAGGTGGTAATAAAGGTGTATTTGTTTTACCGTAATATGAACTTTGGAATCTCGCGTACATATCGTACAATATACTGTATTTCTTCTTAGTGAATGACACATTTAAATTGTCGTATGGAAAGAATTGTGAATTTAAATAAACTTTAATATTTTTCAAGTCACAATGATCAAATTGTCCTGCATGTTTAGTAATGGCGTCTCTTCTACCTGTTTGTAAACCAAATATAATATACCTGGCTCGTTCTACATAATTCGATGTTTTAACAGTCCAAGTGTGTCGATCCGTAGTAGGTAAACTGGGATGCTCATGAAATTCCCAACTTCTAAATGGAATAACAATATCACGATCGGCTTTTAATTTTCTTAAAAGTAGCATTCTATGCTCGTCAGCCAATTTAACATGTGGAACTCTCCATACAATTTTGTCTAATTTTAATTTCCATTCTAAAGTCGCATCTGTAGTAGCATCTGCAGCTTTAATAATGTCTTTATCGTTAGAAGATCTCAACAAAACTAATTCTTGTTTAACGTTTAATATTATTTTCCTATAATCTTCAGCAAAACCAAGCAGCAAACGTAATGGAATATGAAAATCAAAATATCCATTTGGATTTGGAGTGATCGTGTCAATCGTAGGTAATACCCATCCGGCAGGTTTAAGTAAATTGGTTTCATTGGGTGTTATAGATGTTAATCCTTTTAAAGTTGTCGTAATACCTACTTTTTTAGTGGAATCAACTGTTACACCTGATATTTCATATCTAATTTCATCAAATAGGAAAGCCATAGGATTATTTATAAATGGAACTGTTGTACCAACAGTAGTACCGTCCTTTTTAGTAACTTGTCCTTCAATATACAAGTAACTTTCACATGGTAGTGTGTAAATGTCTTGATTTTGTATGGGAATACGGATTTCATCGTTATTGTTTAATTTCGATGAAGTGTAAGGGTTGTGGGTGTGATATTCTTTTTCCCATAGGGTTTCGTCGAATGTTGGACCCTGCGCTATATCCAGTATATCCATACTCGGTTAATTTTAATCCAATTCTCTCTAAGAAACGAATGTTCTCGCGTGTTAACTCCTCCACAGCTGAAGAGCTACTAATGCGGTTTCCCGTAGGTTGTTCGCTTTTAAATGTTAAACCCATGGTTTTGTATTAAAGTGTCGATTTTAAATGTAATCTAATCGTAATAGGCTCTTCTCTGAAGTCTACCAAGTTACCGTCTTGATCCAATACGCTCAACACGATGTCTGAAATGAAAGTGGTGTTCAACGGTAGATATACCAGGTTTTGTGGCTTTTCAACAATTTTAAATCCAGGTGGTACACTTGGGTAAAAAGTATGTATGATGTGGGTGTTAGCCCCATCCCTGTAAGCACCTTGTATAATGTTACAAGTTATGTCTATACTATTGACTTTTAATATTGTTACTGTTTTCTTACCGGAATGTGTTACATCTGGTTCTAAAACAGGCTCATCGTTGGAAAATCCTAATAAATCACCAATTGAGTTTGGTTGAGTGAAATCTATATAATATTTGGAAGTAATTTCAGCTTTCATCGTATTATTATTACCTTTTAATGTTATATTGTCTTTTCCCATTTTAGTTTGCAAAAATTCATTTATATGATCAATTTCATAAGAACCTGTGGGTAACCTGCACTCTTGTAAGTCTGTAAATTTTCCACTGGCATCCTTTCCCTTATAATAATGCAATACGTTATTTTTACCTTCCGTAACATTGGGGATAGAGTTGTAAGTTGTAAAATCCAATAGTGCCGCCTCCCAAAACCTTCCTTTTTGCAAGCGTAACGCTGGAAAAAGGATACTTCGTAAAGTGGACGATTTTCCTGTTAATGATACCGTATAGGAAGACATCTCAATAGTGACTGATACTTTTAGCTAGAAATTCCAAACATAAATGGCCGCATATTGAAGTATTATCAGGTTGTTCTCTTTTATAGTTATAATATATGTTTTTAGCAGATTTAAAGTAATTTTGAAGTTCTTTTGGTGGTGGCAAATTACCGAAACTATCAAAATAATATACATTGTTATTTAGTTTCTTATAACAAACCCAATGGGTGCCAGGCCCTTCAGTATTATCCAAATTTACAATTCCAGTCTCATTTTGCCACATTTTCTTTGGTAAACTGTCTTTCATAAACACACCGCGGAAAAATGGTATTTTTAAACAGGAAATATATTTAAATAATTCAATATTGGTTAATGCTTTATGTGGTATGACCAATTGATTTCTTTCATTTAATATGCACGATAAGGTCTTAGGTAAAGACCTGCCCCGTTTTTTACCATTGACCACACGGTGGGCTTCTTCCTGCCTTTTCTTGTAGATCGTCGTCTTCTTTTTATATTTCCTCCATGTTTTCTTGTGGTTGACCTCCTTTTTACTCTCCTTCTCCTCCTTCTTCCACCTCCTACTGCTGTTTTAGCCTTCATACCTGCTGTTACTGCTAAAGCTGCTGCTTTTTCTGCTATGCTAGCGTCACTTGATTTTACTCGTTGCCAAGCTATGTCCGCAAGCTTTTTGTCAGCTATTGATCTATTTTTTGAATCGGCAAACGTGGAATATGCGATATCGTGTTCTTTACAAGCCTGATCTAACTTATTTATGCCAGGATCGCCTCTTTCCAGTCGTTTTTTTCAATTTAGTTCCTGGTCCGCAATACTGATAACCTCCCGGTATATGAAATTCGTATGGTAATGCGTCTATTGCTCTATTTACTATGGATCCTACTGGAATTCGTTTTAAAGCTTTACTTAACAGAGAAACCGCTGTGGACGTGATCCCACCTCCTCTCCTTACAGTGTCTCTATATGGACTGATGTACTGGAACGTCATTATTGTCCTTTTATAATCGCAATGTACAACTTATGTGTTACCTCTATGACAAGTTGGACATAAATGAAGTCGTTTATTGTGTTCTTTTATTAAATATCAAAATCACCCCAATCCGATGATCTAAACTTTTTTGTACGAGGGTTGATAAAATAGTTTTGAACAATTTCCCGTTTAATCCAAGTACCTCTCTCAGATTCCAACAAAGGAGTACGACCTGAACCAATACCAATATGATTGTATACATCAAATAATGCATTTCCTAAAACTTTTACAAGAAAATTAACAGTGACAGCATTATCCACATGTTCAGGGTCTTTAAGGTCTGTTATACGTTTATTATTACAAGTATACACTTTGCTATCCATTTGTGATAATGTGATAGCCTGTCCTACAGTTGCAGCATCATTTGCTTCTCTTCCTTGCGCCATGTTTGTTAATTTTTTATTACTACATATAAAAAACGCATAGTAATTATTTGGATCTAGATGTACTGTTTGTCCTAAGGCAGCCGCGTCTCTATCTGCATGACCCCATGACACATTTGATAACCTTCCATGCCTGCAATCCCAATAAGCGTTTTTGTATGTCAATAAACGAAATTTTTCATTACCTTGAATAAAGTCATCCCCTTGCTTTGATAATACTTCATCTCGTTTTGCAAATCCAGTTGTTTCTTGTTTTAAAGTCTCTTTCATTTGACCCACTGTTGCACCATCAGATGGTGCTGAACCATCTTTTACATTCGCCAAACAATTGCCAAGACAATCGATAACTCCCACATCACGTATGACACAATGATCTTTTATATATTTGAGATTTACAGCATCATTTTCATTTTTTGGATAACCTATATCGTTAATAACAAATTTATAAAAAGAAAATCCATCTTTTGTCTTTTCAGGTATCAAAGAATGTAAATAGCGTCTATTTACGCTGTCTTTTGCATCTTTAGGGTCATCTACGTTGGATATACGTTTATTGTTGGCACTATACGTTTTCCCATTGAATTTTAACGTACTTTTTAATTCAGATGACAAATAACCTTTGTTTATCGCATCACCGTTTTGATTTGGTTTACCAACGTTGATAATTCTATGATCTTCTGCGTCATATGTGTTATTTTGTAGTTTTAATGTTGGCGATATCTTTTCCTTTAATATTTTTAGATTTATTGCATCGTTTTCATCCGTAGGATCTTTTATGTTTTTTAACCTTTTATTACTCATATCATAATCTCCATCAGGTGTTTGTGGTAAACCAGCACTTCTTTTTAAACTATTGGCATAATATAACCCATCCGAGGAGTAACGTCCGAACTTGTCGACACTCATGGTGCAACTGAATAGTATTCTAGGGAGTAACGCATTTTTATGAGATTACCCCACGGTTTCGGAGTTCATCCACTAAAGCCACCCATTCGTTTTCCAATCCAGTATGACCCGCTTCTTTAGCTTCATGTATTAGTTTCATTCTATCCACCAATTTATTGATATTATTGTAATAAATCACATTTGTGTTATATAGTTTCTTCATTAAACCTGTACCCGTAACGGACTTACTTCTTTTTCTTCGTTCCTGAGCACTTACATCCAAAGTGGATGCCATAAATCTTCGTTTTACAGGTTTTCTTTGTGTTAACGGCATTGTTTGTCTTCTAGTTGGTATTAACTTGGATACAAATTCTTTATATTTTAAAGACTTAGATCTAAAAGGAGGCTGGTCAGGTAAATACTTTCTCCTATATGCATTTGTCTGTTCCAAAATATTTTTATATGCTTCCATGTCTTTTTCTTTCACTACCGATACTGAAGGCTTATTTTCAAATAATAATTCAAATAATCCTTTTGTGCCCTTATACCTTTGATCACCAATGACAATATTATCATGTTCGTCAACGTTTAACGGGCTATTACCTATCATTAAACCGTCTTCTGTTAATCTCGCTCCATAACTATGGTAATTCTTATTAGGAATTGTTCCGAGTAACATTTTTACCATGTATTTCCTTCCTAAAGGTCCTTTGTTATGAATGTTTTCACCCAATAAGCTTATGTTTGACGGACCTTCCCTTGTCTCTTCTTCTTTTTCCTCTTCACTAGCAGTTGATACAACTTCATGTCCTCTTTTGGCTTTTACTTCATATAAATCTTTTATTCCACTATAGTCCGGTGATTCTAGCTCTCTTTCGGGTTCTCCACCGGTAAAACCACTATACGTAGAGGATTCCAGGTCTTCATCACTAAAATCTTCTGATTTTACATTTTCTCTTTCAAACTTCGTAATAGGTGCAATCGCATCTCCTTCCAATACAGGTTTAGCAAATTTTTTGTTTAATTGTTTCAAGGGTTCAGTAATAGGTTTAAAAGTAGATTCAAGGAATTTCTCCCTCTCGCTAATACCTAGTTTCAATGCTCTGTTTTTAGCCCGAATAGAATCACTAAGTGATTTTATTTCTTTTACTAATTTTTCTTGGTTAACCATGTTTGTAGCAAGACGTGTTGTACAACAATGAATGTGTTATACCACGTTTAATGTATTAATATAAATTTATCAAATCCTATCCTGTATCGACCATTGTTTAGCGGTTGTTCCTTCATAATTGTTAGGAACCCATACTTTTCAGCCCAAGCCTTTCCACACAACTCTTTAAATCGTTCAAATGTCATATCCGCATTTACATGATCAAAATATATATGTTTTAGGTTGGTTTCGTCCTGTTTAAATACAATTAACATGTTTGCATTGTCTCTAATGAGTTGTTTAGGTATTTTGCTGTAAGTTTGGCCAATATAAATGCTATCTATGTTGTTATGTCGACCCATAGCGAAGTAATTCCTTATTGTGTTTTGGTTTTCACAAGATACATCGTCGAATATAAACACGGAGAATGGTTTAGCTTCTTGTGGCTGCATGACACTCTCGCTTGCATTAAACTTTAAATATTTAACTTCAGGCACATTAGTCAGTATTTTTTCCAATAATTGATACTTTGGTTGTTGTAGTGATTTTGAAAATACATATAGATTGTTAAATCGTAATCCTTTAGGGTTTGTAATCAAATTGAATACTACATTAGTTTTTCCACAGTTGGAAGGTCCGGTAACCAGACAACGAACGGTGTTTGGTAACAAATTGCCATGCTTCCCACTATTGAATTCTGAATTATCCACTGTGAGTTCATCTATATTATTAATAGTAAAACTCTCTTTTTGTGGTACTATCTCCATCCTTTGTAATGGTTCAACCTAAAATGATTCTCTATGGTTATATCAAATCCTTTTTAGGTATCCAAGAATCTTCCGTCTTATTAAATCCTAACCATCGTACTTTGACCTTATCTTTTTTCCGTTGCAACACCTTTTCAACTAAATATACATCGCCTACTGTTGATTTTAACATTTCATGTCCATAAAACCCTCCTTCAAGCAATTGTCCTTTATTATCTTTTAAAATATATGTCTCAGGTACTGTAGGTTGTACTTTGAATACAGTAAAAACCTCATTGGTCCAATTTGGCAGGTATCTTTTACTGAATACACCTTTATATTTACTTATTCGCACTTTATCACCCACATTAAATTTTTTAGGCTTTAGTTTTTCAACTTTTGGTTTAATATTCGTTTTTATACGTTTTAATACAAGGTTTTCATTTTTACTAGTTACTTGGTTTGGTTTCATCCCGATAGTCCTATGAAATTTGTTATTGTAATCGTTTATAAGTTTTGGTAACATATCAATCCATATGTGCGATCCTCTGTTGGAAAACATTTTATACATTGCACTTTTTAAAGTTCTGTTGAATCTTTCGATTATTGAGGCTTTTACTTCTGAATTGGTTGAATAATGGTTTATATTGTGTTTTTTCATTAAATTTGCAAATTCCTTATTAAAATATTCTTTTCCATCATCTGTTTGTAAATGTTTAATAGTATGTTTGTCTCTTTGTATAGCTGTTTCCATTGCTTTTGTAACACTTTTGCCACTTTTATCTTTTAGTGGTAAAGCATCTGCCATTTTTGAAAAACAGTTAATAACAGTCAATATGTATTTATATCCTTTATTTTGTTTGCTATAAGGAATCATTTCGATTAAATCCGCTTGATATAAATCATTAATTCCTTTTATCACCGTATTTCTTCGTGGAAACTTTCTTCTTGCAGGTTTATGAAGTTCGTTGACAATTTGTTGCTTTAAGTCCTTCATATTGCAGGTTTCAATGTTTGTTGTATCACATGTATAATCACAATGAATGTTGTTTTAAATATTCACATCATTTATATGGGTCAAGGTCATCCAAACTTGTGTAAAAAAATGGGGAACACGGCGTTGGACTTGCCGTGTTCCCCATTTTTTTACGGAAGGAGAAAGGAATAAGGTCGTAGTTGTAGAAGGACGAAGAATAGGTTACTAGTTGATAGGGTTTAGAGAGTAGTGGCCAAAAGGAAGAGTGTGGATTTTGTCGGGCATAATGTATCTTTTATCATCCCGAGCTGACAACGCTTTTTTAATTTCGGTGACACTGTAGACTTGATGCTTAAAGCTTCGGATATTGTTGAATGTTGCTGATATCGTAGTATCTTCAAACAAACAAGTCTTGTAGTGGTCAAATGTCACGTGTTTTTTCAAATAAGATGTCTTCACTCCTTTTGCTTTCTTCACTGTCGGTGTGTTGTTCTCGTGGTACATCTTAAATGAATACAATTTCGCCATCAGCGCCACTATTTCTTCTAAAGGCATTCCATTTGCTTCATCTTTGAATTTTCCAATTACTTTTTTATATTTTTCATTAAAATTTGGATGGTTTTTCGGATAGTCAGAAAAATCGAAATCTTCTTTGTATGGAAAAGTCCTTAGGTCTTCATACATGTCCAAAGTCTTTATCCAGTAGATAAACGCGTCCGTATCCATGTATGCGACTCCAATGTTTTCCCTTCCGTAATGTTTAACCATTTTGTTATAATGGAAATCATACATCAGGGTTTTACTTATATCCAAAATCGACATACCTATGTATAACGGACGGTCCATGACTATTGTTGTTTTCTTCATACTGACAGCGACTAGATTTTCGCTTATAATCATGGATGTTCCGAAATTTGGTTTTTGCACTAATTTTTCCAATTTCCTAGGATCACTCACTAATTTTACATTTTTGTGTTTTCTTTTGTTCTCCAAGGTCTTCCCAAAGATGGCATTGTTCATTAATTTATAGAAGTCCTTTTCAAATGCTGTTGTCGCTGCAGCTCTTCTTGCAGTGTTGGAATCAATATATGGTTTCAACCAACAAGACTGGGTGAATTCAATTGCTCTATGAATTCTCACTATACGTAGACCCAATTCAAGAGCCTGTTGAACTACCCAGTAGTGAGCCACATAGCGATCCTTATTCTCCAAGGTCATCATCAATTTTGGCCATCTTCCTGTCGGTGAAACTTCAGTCTTGGCTAGGAGAGGCAAGTCGTAGTGATGGTCATGAAGGTGCTCCGGGTATTCAAAATCACAGTCCAAAATATAGCCTTTTGGACCATCCTTTGGAATCTGTGAGATGTCTCCGATGGTGGCCGGGTCGATCCACTTGAAGTCAGCGTAGGGAAGCGGATTTGACATTGCCCAACCATAAAGGTTGTTTGCATCAAAATAGCCAAGGTAGACCGATGGTTGTTGCTCGTCGAAGCCGGGGATGTACTTGTTGTTGGCTTTGACATGACGTGTTACAGCTTGTGTCAAACCGCCCCGTACACCAGATTCCATCATGAGCACCATATCAATATCCGTTAGAAGTTCCAGTCGACAGTTGGTTGACTTTAGCATAGCTTGCCATGCTAATCCTGGAGATGTGTACGAGTGTAGAGGGTCCAGTCCATAGGCGGAGAAGCAGGTGTTTCTGAATTCTTCCATCACATCGCACAGCAGAGTTACGTCCAATTTTATATAAAAGTCAGAATATTCCCCTAAGGTTTGAATGTTTAGTTGGTTCCAAACATTACATGCATGATTGTAGTCTTCAACGGAGATTTCACTTTCGTTTAATTTGCTGTTGAAGGCTTCAATCGGCGGTAGACTGGTTTCTTCAAATTTTTCTGTAGAAGTTATGTAATCGTAGGGGAACACTCCTTTCCGTAATACTAGGTCTAATTTATCTTCAGGTACAATTTTTCTGGTTTCTTTTAGGTCTTCTCTTCTTAGGTTCTCTGACAATTTGGCTAAACTAGATGCCATAAATCTGTAAGAGTCTACGAAGCGAAGTTTAATTTTACCTACTGTTTTTGAAAAGCTGATGTACTTTTCCAATGTTGTAGCAAGAACATCAATTTTACCGTCATCTCTTCCTAACTCCGGGATAATAAAGTGGGAGTCGTAGCCGCTAAGATTGTGTAAAACGACAGGAATAAAGTTTGGCAGTTTGTAATTTATATTGCATGAATTACAAGCAGCTCCTCTGTATAACCCTGTCAGGTGATCGTGATCTCTTACTTTTGGATTTTCTTCACTGAACATCTTCTTGCATAAATAGCATCTTGTCGCTAAGTTGTATTCTTCTTGTTGATTTTGGTTTAAAGGTTCCATAGGTACAATATTACCGAACAAGCGTTGAACCTTTCCAGCAATATCGTACAGTTGGTCTACAAAATACTTAGCGGCTTCTTCACCACGGTAGAGTATTGGAGTGGATGTTAAACCATAGTCTTGCAATTGGTTTTTAGACAAGGTTGATTTAACTAGTAAACAAAAACTGTTGGGCTGATGCAACTGATATTTTGTTCTTCTAGTCACTTCGCCGTCCGGCAGCTCCTGTGGTACTAACGTTGATTCAAAATCTGCATAGACCACTATTGGAATTCGGTATTGGTGAACTGTCTTGTTAAATTGGATACACGCTCGAGATGGTGGTGGCAGACTAATCTTCACTTCATAGTTCTCGTTGCAAAGTCTTTTATGTTCCAATAACCAGTCCAATCCTCCACGTCTTGAATCTTTCCAAGAAAAGCAGAAACATCTCTTGCAAACTGTAATCCTATTTACTCTTTTGGTCAATTGTTTTACAACTAAGGCTTCAAAGTCCTTTATCCATACATAATGGGAAATTTCACCCTTAGTTATCAATAGCAAGTCCGTGTGGTTTCTTTGCTCAACCTTTACTACCCGCAAAGGATAAACGTTGTTTGAATCATCCAGACCAAAAACATTCACTGAAACGCCAGGATTTTTCTTTTCAAATTTGTCTATGTCTTTCAATGTAACTGGGTAGGTGAGGCCTTGAAAGTTGTAGCGGTGTTCATTTTCGTAATATTCTCTACCAACTCTTTCAGGATGATCTTTAACATACTTGGTTAACATTGCATACTTAAAACATTCATTACCTTCATTTTGCACATTCCTACACGATTTAGTGTTTTGGATTTTCTTTGGTAAAGGGATAAAACTACTACCCCTTAAACCATATCCATGCTTGTGAACCCTTACATCCATACCTTCGATTGATGACAAAGTCCATCCAGATCCTCTTCCTTCATGTTCTTGAAGTTTTGTTATAAGTTCTTCCAAGCATTCTTCAATAATATCATCGATGTTGGAGGTGAAGGTAAGGGTTCGGTTTTTGGTAATGAACGCTCTCAATGCTGTTTCACCATCAGTATTGTTAAACATAGCCTCAGTTGTCTTACATCTTCCAGTTCTTCTTCTTCCATATCCTCTTCTTCGGTGTCCTCTTCTTCGGTGTCCTCTTCTTCAATAGGTCTTGTAGCAGTAGATGGTCCAGCACCAGCAAATTGAATCACACTAGGTCTTCTTCTTTGCATTTGCTGTAGATAGCTGTCCCAGTAGTCCGTCTGCTTCTGGTGCTCTTCCAAAAACCGGTCAATTGAGTCTAAGTCTATTTCATCCATGGTAATATCTTCTTTTCTATCTTCGTCTTCATGTAATTCTCTGTGTATGGTGAAAAGATCTTCGTCTTGAAAGATTTCCCCACAAATGTCGCAAAGAGCCATTTCAAACAGTTTGGCTTTGAATGCACACTCTGTGAATGTCCACGCAATAATGAGCAGCGCACTCCACCGGGACCCTTTATATCCGAGGCAGATAGGTGGGGAAAGTGACGTCATATGGAAACAGGTTATCACTCATGTGCTAAATTTAGCCTTTACACAACCGTTTGTAATACATTTATCAGTAGGCTTGATAAATTGATGATATTTGGTCTAGATTCAATAATTTGTACAAGTTTTTTCAAAGATGTCTGTTTGAGCAAGTTTATGTAGGTCAAGGTCATTTGGAATTATTATTTTGAGCGGGGGATAGAGCACTAAGCAGCATCATTTACTACAAAGTGCTCTATCCCCCGCTCACATTCTTTTTTAACTTTTTGTTTAAACTTTTTACAAGGGTGAAACATCACCATCAGAGTCGGAATCATCCTCATCACGGAATAGGTAGCGATGACAATACATAATTCTTCTGGCAACTAACATCCTATCCATTGGACGATGGGGAGTGTCTTGTTCTTGTTCTTCTTCTTCTTCGATTTCCAATTGGAATTCCATTTCCGACTCAGATGACGACTCTAATGTTTCGTAGGCATGCAAGTCCACCTCATTGTCCATTGAACCAGCTTCGTCAGAGTCCGTTTCAATATCCATTATCTCTTCCTCCTCCTCTTCTTGATCAACCGCAGGTAGTTGGTCCTCTACTTCTATAATTTCTAGAGGTATAACCTCCAGAATAGAGACAATTCTGTTGCGATGGAACACGGTGTTGTCAAGTGGAGCCATGGTATGGAAGTGTTGTATCCATCCAATTTGCTTACCCTTTTTATACCCCCACCAACTATACAATTTATGTGGGTCAAGGTCACGTAAAGATACCCTTTGAGCGGGGGATAGACCACTAAGCAGCATGCTAGTCCATTGCCGCAAAGTGATCTATCCCCCGCTCTATTCCGCAGACCACACTCAAGTCCAAGTCCACATCCAAGTCCACATCCATATGTTACACTTTATTATTACTGCCACCAAGTAATTGTCACTCGCACATTTACTTGGTTTTGATAAAGGTACTGCACAAACTCCATATTGGTTGTTTGTTCGTTATACAAATGCATCATGAAATATGCAATCTTATCGATTGCGGCATTGTCCAACGGTTCGCAATTCACAAGTTCCAATGTGCCCTGGCTGGTCTTCTCCTCTATAAGTTCCACCACTTCGTTGATGTCTTCTTCCAAGAGGATGAACTCAACACTGAAGCTCTCCATTGTTGTTGATAGTGTCTAGACAAATGCTTGACTAAATGCTTTATTCATCAGTCCTACATATATACCAATTTCCCCCTCCTATTACCCATTCCCCCTCTACCTTTATATGGGTCAAGGCCATCCAATAATACCCTTTGAGCGGGGGATAGACCACTAAGCAGCATGCTAGTCCATTGCCGCAAAGTGATCTATCCCCCGCTCTGTATTCCACACAAGTCCTAGTCTTTACACACACACACACATAAGCCCCCAGTCTTTTACACTTACTCATATACTCTGTCCTCCCTGCCAATTAAGAGTTCCCCATGTTTGCCACTATTTTCAATTAACCTTTCCAAGTCCCAAAACACAATGTCCAAATTAACCAAGTTCGCTCGTCCAATTTGAAACACACTATTCCCCCCAAAGTCACTTGCTCTCACTTGTTGTCCTGTATACTGCTTCTTCTTCCACGCTACAATCACTACCCTACCTTCTTCAACAACCATTCTTTTAACGTTATCATACACCTTCTTCAACATCCCTTTACAGTTTAAATAGTTTATGGTTACATACTCCCACTCCTTACCAATGATCAGTGATCCACTCATTTTCTAGCGTTCCACTGGAAGGTTCAAAGCAGAATGAAGTCGGGATGTACAGACCCCCCTCTTTTATACCAGTTAACCGGTTGTCCTTGCTGTAAAGTGGGTCAAGGTCATCCAATGCTACCCTTTGAGCGGGGGATAGACCACTAAGCAGCATGCTAGTCCATTGCCGCAAAGTAGTCTATCCCCCGCTCTGTATTCTACACACACACACACACACACATGTCCCTGTCCAAGTCTTTCATTACATACCCAATATATATTCAGTTCCTTCATCATCACTATCACTCATCACTGCTTCCACAAACTCCACAGGATTAAAGTTAAATTGTTTCAATTGTTCTTTTAAGTTTTCAATTTGTTGGTCCTTTACTTCTAAAACACTGTGAAGGTGTGATATGTAGTCCGCTGCCTCGTTGATGCTTGCTACTCTCGGATCGCCTAACTTCAAGCTGGGAACTACACCCTGCAGCCTGTAGTAAGCCATACGCCTTTCTTGCTCCTGCCGTTGACCAGGACTGAGCAAGCCTTGCCCGTCTTGGCTCACCTCCAGCAAGGTCCGTAGCATTGGAGCTTTGCAGGCGTTTGCCCGAGCAACAGTTATGCTGTGGAATGGTCGAGCAGGTCCACGAGTAGCAGGCAGGACGTTGGCAGCACGCCTTCTTGAAGAAGAGGAAGCCTGAGAAGTTTTGCAGTTGGAAGCCATGTTGAAGTGAGGTATTCAGCTAAGCGATACAAAGCAGAATAACCAAACTGCACATCAATACCCGTATATATACACTTATCAGTGGTGGGGGTACTAGCTAGCCTTGGTAAAGTGGGTCAAGGCCATCCAAAAACATTACCAGAACTAAGTGGCATGTTAGTCCATTGCCACAGAGTGATCTATCCCCCGCTCTGTATTTCACATTCACGCACACATTCATACATACACACAAGTCCCAGTCCAAGTCTTTACCCACACACCTATCCACTCTCATCCTCACTATCATCACTGTCCAACAGGCTTTCACACTTCTTAATCAGTTTTTCCCATTTACTCCTAACATAAAGTAGCTCCCTGCGAGTATTCTCTAGCATTCTGTCCCTTTGCTCTATCACTTCGTCGTACCACTCGATGATGTTTGGTGGAGTCTGAGTTGCTGCATCCGTCGTGGTTGGTTGAGACGCCCCGCTGCTCCGCAACTCCTTCCTCACAGGACCAAAGCCGGAGAATCGGACACGACTTCTTGACGAAGGCCCCGATCGGATTGGTCCAATGCTCGGGCTGGAGTTGGAGGCGACCGGGCCAGAGGTAGAGGCTGGGACGTTCATAGCAGACATGGTGGTGTTCAGCTTAACGGTGTAAAGCAGAATGAGAGGACGGTTGATCACCACTCCTATATATATACCCATTTTTAGTGGTGGGGATAACACGGGGGGGGGGGGGGGTTAAAAGAAATTTTGCTTAGTCTTCCCGGTCATCAGTTTTACATACCTTTAGCACACCCATTATTTTGGTTTCTTCAATAACTTTACACACCTCAAACACCCAAGCAAACAGCTCATCTATGTTGTTATAGTTAATTTTTGTCCAGTGTTCATACTTATGAGTTTGGTTGTTTATAATACATAGATAAAATGTAGACCCGTCTTGTCTTATACAATACTCAACTTCCATTCTATGCTGGTTTAGTACTTCCCAAGCATTGTGTTGATCTATCAAGAAGTCACCACCTTTGTAATTGTACCGTGACATGTTTACACGGAGCACAGAAACTGACTGAAGCAAATGAACGGCTCATACAAGCTTAGTAAGAGCGTTAGAGTGGGGGTATCACGTGATACACAACATTAGTTGTAAGTAATTTATATGGGTCAAGGTCATTCAAACTTTGAAAAATTTTTTACCTCCAAACACTTGTAGCAAGCTACAAGTGTTTGGAGGTAAGTTTTTATTTGTTAATGATTTATTTGTAACTTAGTCTTCACCCTCAAGGACACGGTTTGAGATTGTCCCAGTGACTTTACATCACCGCCAGGTTAAAGTATTATACAAGTCAAGTATTTTTTTTTTTATTAGTTGACTTGTATAATACCCCTCTCCCTTACTTTAAGAGGGTTAAGACTAAATTTGGAAAAATAATTTGGAAAAAGACTTTTTAAATATTGTCCAACACAGCCTAACAATTTTGTTTTTTTTTTTTTTGGTGGGCCCATGTCCTAGTCCATTTCCCACACGGTTTCACATCCTTTCCTTCGTATTAGATAGGCTTTAGGTATGAAAAATTCTCTTTGTACCATACGAGGTGGTACTTGCATTGTACAAAGGCGGCCTTCACCTTTTACAACGATTTCTACTTTCTTATTACCTGCTCCATATGTCTGACCAATGAAATAGTATTTTTCATCAACCTTTAGCCTTCTAATATCCCGCGGTTGCGGACCGTGGGGATGTCTGAACTTGAACGTTTTAGGCTTAATGTACAGAGTATAGGGTTTGAATTGCCGAAATTTGACTGTACTTTTGAGGTGTCGTTGGCAGCGATCCCCTTCTGCACAAGCAAGTTTCTGGCAACACAAAACCCCAAACTTACTAGACATCCAAGCGTAATCGCATTTCTTACCCTTGCCAGCAGGGGCTTTAACGCGTTTACGTTTCTGTGTTGGACTCTTTAGCGGAGTGTCTTGGAGCTTCTCTGAATTAGGCTGGCTAGAAGGGATGGGGTTGGAAGGAGGTAGAAGGGGCAAAGATTGTTCAAGCGGGATGGAGCAAACAATTTTGGGCGGGGTAGGAGAGCGTGTTAGGTCTATGGTGGGAAGATCAGGGGAGAAGATGGATTTACGGGGTGGTTTGGTTGGTGTAGGTGGCATGGGGGATATAGGTGAAGGACATTGGGATGTAGTGTATGAGAGGATTTTCCGGGTTCTGCTGTATGGGGTGATCCTCGACCTAGACGTCTCTTCAAAAGCCGCAGACTCCGATCCTGAGTCCGATAGCAGCGAGAGTGCTGGAGAGGCTACCGGGACTCGGCCTGACGACTTGACGAGTTCTCCTGACGATGGCTGTGCACCAGCCTCTTCCACTGTCGCCGGCAATGGCGACAGGCTGGGCATTGAGGCGGGCTGTGGTGGCGGCGGCGGCGGTGGCGGCATCGTCAGGCAGCTCAGGATGTTCGCAGTCATCAGGTATTCCAGGATCGAAGTCGAGGATGATGAGGGTCGAGACGCGTCGGTCGAGGTTGAAGTTGATGGGTAGTTTTTTAGCTTCAGACCCATTTTACCCATTGTAATAAATGAAAAGAAGTGAACGTGTAAAACAAAAGTCTCAAGAGCGAGAGAGAGTACCTGTCCGTATGGGAGCTTGGACCGGAATGAGAAGTGCGTGCAGCCCGGCCGCCTTATATCCCCACCAGGGCTGCCACGCCCAGGATATTAGGGGTGGGGGTGGGGGTGGGGGTGGGGGTGGGGGTGGGGGTGGGGGTGGGGGTGGGGGTGGGGGTGGGGGGGGGGGGTTCGCACTTTTTGCGGGGGGGGGGGGGTTCGCGCTTTTTGCGGGGGGGGGGGGGTTCGCACTTTTTGCGGGGGGGGGGGGGGTTCGCACTTTTTGCGGGGGGGGGGGGGGGGGTTCGCACTTTTAAAAAATAAGCCCCACTTGAGGCATTTATGTTTCCATAGCTGAAGCCTCCCAAGGGACCCAACTATTAACAACTCCAAACTTGTGGGTTACAAATACCTAACTGTTATATTTTTTTAACAGACATTAATGTATTAACTGTGTTAATAAGACCTGACTGTTAAACACTTTGAAAGATTTTACATATTTAGGTCAAGGTCACCAAAAAACTTTAAAAAAATTAAGCCCCACACCCCCCTTTGGGGGTGTGAGGCACTTGGGTTGTCATCGCTGTAGCCTCCGAAGAGACCCAACTATGACAACAAGGCAACATCCAATGTCGTGTACCCTTCGCCACGCAAGACTTGTAAACATTTACTGCATTGTCTTTTCAGTAGTTAACAAAGATTCATTTACATGATTTTGTGTTTCCAGAAGGAAACAAACTGAGGACACCCTAGTGGCTTACGTCCTCGTCCGAGTGCAGAGGCCGCCGCAACCTTTTGCATGCCAGCGTACAAACGGACATGCTCCCAAATGCCATCCGCAACCTTTTGCATGCCTGGCAGGAGCCTACCGATAATTAAAATAGGCTTTACACGGGGGCCTACTCCCGTAACCTATCTTTAATATTTTTCATTTAAAATGCATTGAATTTTTACAAGTCTTTGTAGGTCAAGGCCACACGGACATTAAAAAATTTCGGCCCCCGTACATCCATGGCGAACCACGAATGTTCGGGGGCCTTGGGGACTAAAAACACAAATAGCTAACAAAGATTCATTTACATAATTTTGAGTTTCCAGAAGGGAAACATACTGAGGACACCCTAATGGCTTACGTCCTCGGTCCGAGTGCAGAGGCCGCCACAACCTTTTGCTTGCCAGCTTACAAACGGACATGCTCCCCAAATGCCATCCGCAACCTTTTGCATGCCTGGCAAGGAGCCTACCAATTATTAAAAGTGGCTTTACACGGGGGCCTACTCCCGTTCCCTGACTTTACAATTTACTTTGAGCATTGAAAAAGCTCAAGGGGGGATTGCTAAAACAAGCGTATACACTTTAGAAACATATAACACACTTACAACACACACAATTGAGCTCAACGTAGTCAATGCTGGAACAAGCACATACACATTAAACACATATAACAAACAGGACACAAAGGATAAAAGACACAGGAGACATAGGGTACAAGTAAAACACTCTCATATAAAACAATTCGCAATACCCAAACGCAAGCGCAATATCTTACAACTAATACAAGTCTTAAAGTTAGAGTAGACTTCGCTAAACACTGAAGGCGCCATTCAATGTTTAGTGATGCCTATGGCGGTCCGTCCCGGTCGTTCACGTTCAACGCGCGGGAGCGGACTGCGAGCTGGCTCTGGCCGGACCCCCTTATATCCCCACCGGGGCTGCCACGCCCAGGATATCAGGGGTGGGGGAGGGGGTGGGGGTGGGGGTGGGGGTGGGGGTGGGGGGGGGGTGGGGGGGGGTTCGCACTTTTGTCGGGGGGGGGGGGGGTTCGCACTTTTGTCGGGGGGGGGGGGGTTCGCACTTTTGTCGGGGGGGGGGGGGGTTCGCACTTTTGTCGGGGGGGGGGGGGGGTCAAAGTTAAGTGGGTCAAGGTCACCCACAACACTTGTACTCTAAGTGTTGGCTATACCCCCACCACAACTGGGTCCCTAGGCTGCACAACACCGCTTCGCCAGTATGTCTCCGGCTTCCATGCGGTGCGTCTCGCTGTTCTCTAGCTCTCTATATGTAAGTAATTTTACAAGTTCTGAATGTAGGTCACTACACTTTAACTCTGGGACGATATCGACTTGTAGTATTTCAGTGTTTTGACTCAAGGTCATCACACTTTAACTCTAACACATCGGTTATCGTACCAGAGGTGCTCAATAACCTAACTTGTAATGTTTAGGGTGGCGTTTGCACGCCACGTGGTATCGCCATGAGTGTCCAGTCCAAGTTTTAAGTTAGATTAATTTTACTGTAATCTTTTCCATTTCCGCTTCGTTTTGCCAAAGTATAAGGTGTCGCTTAATAAAGTGGTATTTCTCTAAAGTTATAGGAGATTGCAGGGATACAATTAGTTTATTTAGGAGACTCTTCATCTTGGAGTTTAACACAATTTCCACTTTGACTTTGCTTCCTCGGCTCTCACAGCCTAAGCTGTACAGAAATGTTTCTTCTAGTGCCAACTCGGGCCAAGAGAACAGTGTGTTGACTGTAGGACAGCTCATGGTGAAGTGATGCGATACTCCAGCGTACCACCTCACCTTCCCCCACCACTGTGACCTTCCCCCACTCCTGCTGTTTCCCCCACCTCTTTTCCCTTGACTCATGCGCTACAAGCAGTCTCTCAGTATTGTGCGAACTTTTGTGAGGTGAAGCCATGTCGCAGGACACTTTAGGTAAGAAACTTAGCCGTGTTAAGACTTTATTAGTTGCTCACTGTCCACCACTCAAAGTTAAGAGAGTTTCAACTTTAGCTAAGTGGCGCAAACTGTTGCGCGGACACCCTAAGTTTTATACCAAACAGACTAATGTCAGTTTTACTGATGAAGATTTGTTTAATATATTGGATGAAATGACTTTTCCTTGCAAAATTCAGTTAGTTACTCCCATTCCTGACAGTTTAGAGTCTTAGTCTCTCAAGCCAATATACCTAGCGTACACAGAGCCTGACAGTCAGTCACTCGGTGGCTGTCGTGGGGTGCGCATCGGTGTCGGCGCTCCGTTGTTAGGTTTTTCAAGGTCACAGTAATATCAAATTGTTGGTGTTGTGCTGGTTCAAGGTCACCTGAGGGATAACCGATTGCCCATTTAGGCAGGGTCATGTCAGAAACTCGAGTTTAACTTGGCACTTTTGCCGTTTCTCGTCGAAAATTCGCTCCAAGTGGTCAAGGTCACGGGGACTCTGACTGAAACTCGGAGCGTAGTGCGAGAAACGGCAAAAGTGCCAAAAAATTTTAAGTTTCGGCGTGACCTTGACCTCAGTGGCGTCGGTGACGTCATTTTGATGACGTAAGGGGTGATGACGTCATCAGCACGTCATTTCTGTGACGTCATGGGTGTGACGTCATAGAAATGACGTCATTAGTGATGACGTCATCGATGACGCAATCGATGACGTCATCGATGACGTCATCGGTGAGGTCATTGACCTCGATGACGTCATCCCTCAGGTGACCTTGAACTGGGCCAGCACCAACAATTTGACACTACTCATAATAATATCCGTCGCAGACTGTACGCTAAGATATTGAACCCAAAAGGCTTCTTCTTCAAAAAGATCTTCTTTCAAGAAGAGCTCGTTCGCTTTGCTCTCTCGCCTTTCAGGATGTTTAAATGTAGGCCTAAGTGCGTTGCACTCCGGTATGAGTATGTTTAAACTTTAACACGTGGATTTTATTTGGTGTTAGTGCAGTATATAGGCCCCCTCACCTGAGGTACACACTCGTTGAGCCTTTATTTCGCTCCATCTTCGTTTACTTTGCAGTTAAAGTTGACAGTGTTATATACTTAGGGGATAATAACGTAAATTTACTCTCTAACACATGTCATGAAGCTAAGTACTTACACCGGCTCTTGAAGGAAACTAACACAGTACAAGTTATAGATCAACCAACTAGGGTAACTGCTACCTCGGCCACCTTGATAGACCACATAATCGTGGACAGGTCGGTTGAGGTCAAGAGGATCGGGGTTATTCATGCATCAGCCATCAAGGACCATAGAGGGGTGAAGATTACGGACCACAAGCTTGTTCACTGTGATATTGTGTTCATAAATTAAAGAAAGAGACCCAAGATTGTAACATATAGACACTTCTCTCAATTTAACAGTGAACTTGCTGTCACAGATATTGCTAAAATAAATTGGAACCACGCCTTAGAAACGAATGTTAGAATATTTTGCAGAAATGGGAAGAGGTTGTGAAGCAAGTGAGGTGAGAATTGATTATTTCAATGAAAATAAAAAGATATATTTTGAGACAACTTGGACATTTAGGCCTGTAACAGAGAATGAGGTAAAATTAGCTATGAATACAATAAAATGTAATGCAATTGTTAGTGACAAGATCTCTATACAGATGATAAAGGCTGTGAGTCCATATGCCATTGAGGCCATTACTCATCTTATCAACGAATCGCTGTTAAATGGAGTGTTTCTGGGAAATTGGAAACAGAGTATTTTGCATCCGCTCCCGAAGACATCTGCCCCTAAAGGAGTCCAACAGGTAAGACCCATTTCAATTTTGACTGCAATTTACAAGATTCTTGAGAAAATTGTAGTAAAACAACTCAATGAGTACATTAAACCTGAGGATATTCTGCCAAAAACTCAATCTGGGTTCAGAGAAAATTACAGTACCTGCACTGCCCTGGTAAATCTTTTTTGATGCAAAAGACAAAGTAAAAGTTAGCTCACTAGTACTTCTAGATTACTCTCAGGCTTTTGACTCAATCAATCATGAGTTGCTGCTGGCGAAAATGAATTATTATGGCTTTGGAGCGGAAGTAATTGAGTGGGTCATATCATATTTAGCTGACAGAACACAGATCATGAAGTTTGAAGGCGAGATATCATCTGCTCTTCAGAGAGAAAGAGGTGTGCCTCAGGGAAGCTGCTTGGGGCCTATACTTTTCAATCTTTACACATCTGACTTTCCTTCTTGTGTCCAGAGCTGCACGCCACATTTGTACGCTGATGATTGTCAGTTACATTTGTCCTATGATCCTGATTTGACATAGGATGCCATTTTCAGAATTAACGTAGATCTAGATAACATTTTGACTTGGTCCCCTGAGAATGGCCTGAAACTCAACATAGGAAAGTGCAGTGTTTTTTTTTATTTATTTATTTAATAGACAACAACATACATAGAGTACGTATTTTAAGTTGCTATAATACATAGTTAAAATCAAAACACTAAAGATAATCATAACAAAAATTTGGAACTTTAAAGTTACATACATCTAGCACCACAAGATCGTATACAGACCCTCAGTGAGAATGGTATAGAGGTCACTCTAAGTGGCGAAAGTCTATCCATTTGTAATAAAGTCAAAACCACTTGAAGTCGTCTTGGAGCGTGACCTTTCTTTTTCAGACCACGTAACTCACAACATCCAGCGTGCCATTGGCAGGTTGAGGGGTCTGTATCGATTCAGGAGTTTGTTGCCAGAAGCTGTAAAGCTTCAGCTCAATGCATTCTTTGGTCTTAACGGTTTTTTACTATTGCTACCCTGCATATGGAAACAGCATCACGATGCATGACGCTCAGAGAGTTCAAAAACTACAGAACTCAACACTGAGGTATGTATTCTCTCTGAGGCGAAGAGACCACGTGTCGGTATATCATGATGCTGTTAACATGCTTCGCATGGGGAATTTTCGCAATTTGATGACCAACTGCATGAACCACAAAGTCCGTGCACTCGGGGAGCCACGTTACCTGGGTGAAAGACTGCGGCACCATGATGATGTTTCACAACGGGCCATCAGCAGTAATCAGAAAATTCACTTTCAAAGAGTTAGGCTTGAACTGGGCCGAAAAACCTTTTCGTATTTTGGTTCAGAGCTTTACAAGAACCTCTCCGGTATCCTCAAATCATATTCATTGCTTGGTTTTAAGGAAAAATTGAAAGATATAATTAATGATAGGAATTGTTACAGATAAGTTTTCTCTTTTATTGTAATTGTTACTTTTATTAGATCATTGTTGACTTGAGTTATCCGGAAAACCACTTTGTAACTGAGGTAACGCTTAAAAATAAAGGCATTTTTATTCATTTATTTATTTACGGTTAACAGCTAACTTTATCATTGTGTTCATTGTTTTGTTTTAAAATGTAATGGAATTCTCACAAACTGCTTCCTTGTCTTTTATTTAACTAAACTTAGTCATAATCACCATTACAAAGAATTATTTAAAAACTAGTTAATTATTTTTATTATGATATCATTTAGTATTTCAGTAACTGGATACAATAGAAAAAACACATGGTCCTACTGGAGCACGTGGTTCGCACTTTGACAGTCAAGTCAGCTGTTTTCTACAAATAAAAAAATTTTATAAATTAAAATAAGGAATAAATCATAAAAATTACTTTTTTACAGCAATGTTTTTCCTAAGCATTTTTCAACATATCTTTACGAAATGCTGTATGTTTGTTAAGAAGATAAAGGTTTAAATATAATAATATAAACCCATTAATATAATGTTTGCTGAGCACATAAATTATAATTAGATTCTGGTCGGTTCGCAATCACCCTCAGCTATTTGAGCTGTTGCGATAAGAAGATTAAGCACCGCTGAACACTGATGGGTGTCGGCGATGCATCAGCTTGCGAATATACAATAATAACATGTTTTGTGGTAACAGGCAATGGCAGACTTGTTTGCATAGAAATACGCAAACAGAAATAATGGAACTCTTGGTATGGCTAGCGGCAGTTGATATTACAGAGAGTAATGTATGGTGGCTAATTTATTTGTATATTAGTTTTGTAAAATATGAAAATATATATCACCAAGTATTTTACGCTTCATCGCTGCATAAGGCCAACACAAAAACTGTTAAACATATGTAATCTGTAAGTTAGCCTGTTAAAACATAATTTGCCGGCAGGGTAAAAAAATCATTATACAAAACTCTTTGAAATTAGTTCTTTGTACTACACTCGGGTTTCGGGCATGTACTCTTCCAATTTGGAACTTGATTTAAATTTTTTTTCTGAGCATGCTAAAAGTGTTGCTCTAAGGAAGGGTAAAGTATTATCTAATCCACTGAGATTGTTGCCCCATATTCAGCTCACGTATTCCCGCTCTATTCTACTGTAATGCTGTGTAATATAGAGTAAAAGGCGACTTGCTAGCAATCATATCATTATACTATACACGTTCTTTCCTTTGCAAGTACTGCTGCATGGGTTGAATGCAAAATACAGTACAGCTTACAACTTTTTAAAATACAAACAAGTCTTTTGCAAGCTAAAAAGTCATAAGAATGGTTTATTTTCGCCATTATACGTAAATTAAAATTACACTTTAATTTATATTTATCAACAAATGTTCTCTTAAAAATAGAATAAATTTTCCTTGTGAGTGTTTTGATAGCCTACAATGCTTCTTCTATTTTATCATACTCTTTATTGAAGGCTTTTCATTATTATTTGAGTATATATGTAGGTAAATTTAAGTTTAAGTAAGTTAAGTATTTTGTACGTTATTTAAGTTTATACAAACTACCATTTCAAATTTTTTGTGAATGTGTGTTAACGCAACTTAGTTAAATAACACCATATAAATGGGATTATTCATATTAGAATAAAATAGCTATACAACTTTTACTGAAGTACCTAGTTGTTTAGTGATAAAATTTCCAGGTAAACAAGTTTTACTAAAAAAAACATACCTTATTGGACCTTTTTAATGCTTTTCAAAAGTTTTAAAAGTTGTTAAAGGTGCAAAGAAGCGTAACCACCTAAGCCCTCTGATGTACCCACAAGGGGTTGGTGCATATTTATTAATATATATTTGATATTATGATGGTTAGTAGAGGCAATCCTCTGAATTATTTAAAATATTATTAAACATTTAAAGTGAAAGCTACTGAGAGGATCGTAGCTATTGTAGTAACACCGGAATTCTTAAGGCCCTTAAATTTAAATATTAGGAAAACTATGCAGTTTAGATAAAATGCTTTATGTAGATTATGTTATAAAACACAAATCGATAAACGGGACATACATTTTATTTCCTTAATTTATCATAACACTACTGCTGAAGTACTCAGCTAATTGACGATTCTATAAGCATAGCAAATAAAAGCAATGCAAATTATGTGCTCATATTGAAGCCAGGGAAAAAATATTTTTCATCACACTACATCGATATTACCTGTTTTCGACCCTCACTTCTACCAACGAAACACCTGTTTTGCCGGCCTAGGCCGGCAAAATTTTCCGGCCTAGGGCGGTAATGGAAACTGTAGCAGAGAAATCTAGAATATTAGAAGGTATTTAATAACAACAACAACAAATAACAAATCAGTGACGTAGTTAGAAGTTAAGCTGATACCAACTGTTAAATATGTATGACGTAGATGGGAAAATAGTACTTTCTCTTGGAATCAGCTGTAGTCACTTACCGTTAGAGTATTAGTTTTGGTGGCCTTAGCTGATGTGAAGTGGTTGCCTAGCAACCAGAAACTCAAGCAGTACATCTCGCTAGGTTAGTTGAAGTTCAGGTTATGTTTTGTTTGTTATGAACGAAAAAGTAATTTTTTCACTTGTTTTGAATTTATTGAATTGTGTAGTGTGATGAAAAATATCGTTCATAACTCGGGCCGAAAGCGTTTTGCCAACCCTCGATCGTTTCAAGTTCTCGACTTCGTCTCGAACTTGAAACACGATCTCGGGGCCGGCAAAACGCCACTTTCGGCCCTTGTGACGAAATATACTATTACAGCTGACGGTAAGGACAAATTTTGGTTAGTTAAATATACAAGACTATTCTTTAAAATAAGAGTTTGGAAAATTAGGAAAAAGGGTCCTATAACTGACTTAAAAAAATTTCTTGCGTCAAACCACAAACTCTCAAATATCATTAACACTTCCCCACAACTTACTCTTTAAAATTATATACTAGAAATGATCTTTCATATTTTATTTGTCTAAGTTGCTGAAATCAACATAAAAAATAATTATTTACATGTTAATGATGTAATAACAGTGATTTTTGTAAATTATGAAATGAATTTTTCACAATTGTTACCCTATAAGAAAGTTTGTATAAAGTTTGTATGTTTTATTGGTATAGGTATTTAAAAAAGGCCAATAATTATGTTTAACGCCGATTCCCGCAATATCTGAAATAAAATGTCTAACGCCCTGTTAAAAAAAATTGACTTCGAAAAAAAAATTAATCTTAAATAGGCATATATTGTTTTCTATTAGATTTTTCCAGTCATTAAGAGGGCTTAACTGGTACTATTCTTATTCTGATACATAATTTTATATAATTTATAAAAATATCTTTACAATTTTCTATAAGGCTGGCAAATAGTGCTCTTTTACTATAAACACTAGTTTGCGTCATAGTATATCAGATCAACTCACAATAAATATTGTATTTTTTTACATTTTTTACATTAATAAAATGTGTTTATAAAAAAAAACTTGTTGGTGAAACTACATGTTGAGTAGCAGAATTATTTTAGAGATAAATCAAACAAGTTAAACACAAGTTAGCGAGCTGAAGAGTGGTATTTACGTCTTTGGTAACAACAACTGTTGAATTTCGCAATTAAGAATCATTCTATTATCATTCGTGCACCGATTTAAAAGATTACTGTGGAGCCTGTGATACAAATAGTTTAAGTCATTATTAAAATAAATTATTACTTTAGATAAATATCATGATGGTAACGATAAAAAGTAATCCTTGCTTAAACAAAAGCATGATTCACTACTTGGACTATTTACAACTTTATTTTACTTGGACTATTTTTACTAAAGAATTTCTAAGTTAAAAGTTCCAGCGGCCGCTCCCGTGGTTTGGAAGTCATGTTAAGCTGTTGGTTCACCTTCATAGAAAACAAAAATGCGTCGGCCACTTGGGCGAGGAGAACTGTCAGTTAATTGCCGATATCCCTGCACTGAAAGCCAAACGATTATTATGTATAAAATAATGAAATCTTAGCCTAGCTCTGCAAGGAAATAGTTAATATGATGTTCATCTTCCTTCCATAATATTAAAATTTATAGCAAATACTTTAATACTTTTAGATAATGAAATGAAATGAATGAAATGAAATGAAAAAGTGCTTTATTAAATTCTAAACTATGCACAAACAAGGACAATTATAACAATTTTTCGTGTAACATAATATTTTGATAAAAAAGTAAAAAAAAATAAAAATGTCTTTCCTTGCCACCTGAAACACAGCACTGCAAACAATGGTCACTAGGACCGTCTGTTTGGTTGACACAACAATAATGAAAAACACTTGGTTACACTTATGTATGAGTCATAAAATAGTAATACTTATTACAAAAGAAATTAATTAATAGGCTAATGTTGTGCTGGAAAAAGGTAATTATTTATCTAGTAATTTAATTTAATTTGAAACTAGTCTTTTAAAACTGTTAATTATGAAGGATTAATTTTTTTTTGTGTTCGTGATTTCTTAAAAGTTAAATTCGGTAATTAATTGATATCGATATTTCCATGCTTCTCTCATATATTTTCCTAACGTTTGCCAATCCTTTCCGTTTAAATATTCATAAAATTCTAATTCAGTAATTGGGCTTTTTCCAAAATAATTTTTCCTAATGTTTGCTAAAATAGGACATATAGCCACGAAATGAAAAACATCTTCTTGTGCATTAAAGTTACATAAAGAGCAATTGAAATTATGTCCATCCAACCATGGCTTATAATTTAAATTTACCAATCCTGCTCTGGCCTTTATTGCCCATGATATTATTGATGTGTCATTTCTACTATCGGCGAAGACACTCTTATCTCCAGGGGACAAGTCCAAGGTCAGATAGTGATGATGATATTGCGCCGTCCTGGCTCTACCCTCGCTCTCACTCCACCATGTGACACGCGCCTTTTCCACTATTGTCATCAGCTGTTGTCTCAACCCCTCCCCTCCCCCTAACAACCAGTCAATCTCCACGTCATATTTCCTACCTAATAACTCCCAGTCTCTGCACCATCCCACTCGCTTGTTAACTACTTCTTTAAATATAATTCTTGGAAGCCGATCATTCCCCATTTCTAATACTTTTGCTAAATATTTTATATTCATCTGTGAGGTGTAAAAGTGTAGTTTCTCTAAACCCGTTTCTATGTAAAGCACATAATTCGGTGTGTTTGAAGGCAATTTAAAAAGTCGTTTTAGAAAGTTCTTCTGAACAGATTCTACGTTTTCGCTTGATTTATAACCCCAAACTTGAGCCCCATAACTAGTAATCGCCCTTACCACAGAACAAAAACATGTATATTTTGCATCTAACGAAATATTTCTGTTGTTTATTACAGAGTTCCAGATTGTACTGATAGCTAATTTCGCGGTCCTGCATTTTTCGGCAAAATGAGTTTCCCAATTTAAATTTGAAGTAAAAACTACACCTAAATATCTGTACTGATTGACAATTTCTATTTTTTTACCTTTAAACCACCAATTTTCGTTACTCTTAAGCTTTCCCCCTTTCCTGAAAACTAAAATTTTAGATTTTTCTAAATTTACCCGTAAGTTCCAGCTATTACAATAGATTTCCAATTTGTTTATCATAAACTGGAGGACTGTGGCCGTTGGCGCTACGACTACTAGGTCGTCCGCATACATCAATACATTTACCCTATGTCCGCCAAACTTACACCCTCCCCCAAGTGCATCCGGTAAATCATTTATAAATAAAGCGAACATTAGAGGTGAGAGGGGGCAACCCTGGCGCAAGCCACTGACCGTGTCAAACGTTTCCGTCACCCCCTCCCGACACCACACTGCTGCCGTGGTCCCATCGTACAGGCTTTTGAGTACATTCAACACCCGCGTAGATACACCCACACACGACAGCTTGTAAATTAAAGCCTGACGATCTATAGTGTCAAAAGCGGCACTGAAATCTACAAAAAAACAAAATAATTTACCTTTTTCCATTGATAACCTTACATTTATTATACTACTTAAACTAAAAACATGATCTATTGTTGAGTAATTTCTCCTAAATCCCGCTTGGAGTTCACTAATAATATTGTTATCCTCAGCCCAATTTGATAATCTAGCACTAAGTAAGTTAGTAAATATCTTACTTATACTATCTATAAATGATAATCCCCTGTAGTTGCTAACCTGATTAATATCGCCTTTTTTAAGGAGGGGGAACACAATGGAGCGTTTAAAAGTTTCTGGCACAATTCCTCTATAAAAAATATCATTATATAAATTTAATAGGTTCGCCAGCATGCCATCAGGAGCGTTTTTGTAGAATTCATAAGGAATTCTGTCCCATCCTGGAGCCTTGTTATTTTTTAAATTAACCAATATGTTCTTTAATTCCATCTCAGAAAATTTGTTATCCAAAAAATCGTTTACTATAAAGGGCTCAGCATAGCTAACACTATTTGATAACAAAGGTGGATTTAATAGCTGAAAAAAGTATGAAACCCATTCATTTGGATCAATGTTACCTACCCGTTGTACTGTTTTGTTTTTGAATACATTTATCGCTTTCCAAAATTGTTTAGAATCCCGCCCATTATTTATATTTAATAGCAGTTGATCATAATAAAGTTTCTTTTTAGATTTGCAAATAGATTTATAATTTTTTTGTGCCTCCCAGTATTTAATTCTGATTGTATTCGAATTGTTTTTTCTGAATAATTTTAAAAGTCTGAACGTTCTTTTTCTTGCCAATAAACACTGGTAGTCAAACCATGGTTGTTTTTTATTTATACTTTTTATTTCCAAGTTCTTACTATTTTTCTTACCATGCGCTTTATTGATTGCCTCTACAATTAAATTGACGTTGTGCTGGTTATCTGCCGAAAATTCCGATCCCGCTAGCGCCGCACTGACCCGCGACTTGTAAACCGCCGCCTCCTTATCAGACCATTGTAATTTCGGTAACAAAGGGAAGGTCATATCAGCCCCTCCCTCCCCCTCCTCAGGCCTCCCCTCAATTTTCATATCTTCAGTGTTTACAAACAACTCAACGGGTAGATGGTCGGAACCAGGTTGACATACTACTTTGAATCTATTTACAAGTTTTAAACAATTAATACTAACGGCAACTAAATCTATTACAGAATTACCCATTGGCCCGACAAATGTGTACTCTCCTTCTAAGTCTCCCTCACACCTACCGTTCAAGACTATCAACCCCACATTGTCTAACAAATCAATTAATTTCCGGCCCTTTGTATTAATTTCTGAATCTTTAGAACTCCTCATTGCTTTAAGACTATTATTCAAGGATAAGAACACATCATCTGTGAATTGTTGTTCTTCCCCAATACGGCCATTTAAGTCCCCCATCAAAATTATATTTCCAGAATCATTATTGTACAAAAAGTTATAAAGTTTATAAAAATCTTGCTCCCAGTTGTTGTAATTTAAGTATAAAGGCAATAAAAATGTATTTTCATTTGTTTTGTCAAAATACACAGAAACTAAAATAAATTCTTTTTCAACAAATTTAATTTTAGAGAACCAAGGTGATTGATAATTTATACCATAAACTGAACCGCCTACACTTCTCCCAGTATTTGCTGTTCGTGTAGCAAACTCAAAATGTAACTTAAAATTGTGTAAATATTTGCTAATTAAATTTTGATCCTTTTCAATAACAAATGTTTCAACCAAAAACACTACATCGTAACAACTTAAAAAATCCACAAAAGAATTATCAATTATCTTATTTTTTAGCCCACAAACATTATAAAAACATACTTTTAATTGCTTAGAGTAATATTTATGTCCATCTACCACTCGTTGTCGCTCCTCATGCCCGGTTGTAGAAGGAATGGCAGTCCCACCTCAGTTGGTCCTATCGGAAGCTGGAACCTCCTGCCGTCCACCGCGCCCGCCGCCGTCCTCCTGTCCACCACCTCCGGAACTGCTGTTCGCCTCCGTCTCTGCAGCTGCCGTCTCCATAGCCACCACCTGTGTAGGCTGTTGAAGCGGCCCTCGGTCTCCCTTCCCCAGATTTTGTAAAAACCCGGATAGGTCGTGGCCCAGCAGCGCCTGCAGCTTTTGGTTGCCATCTTGCCTCCCCGCCATCAGCTTGTCATCCTGCCATGTGAACCTGCAGCCCTCCACTATGAGGTGATCATGGACTAAAGGCATTTTTCGCCTTCCCGAGACCCGCTCTATTTCTCTCCTTACTGCCATGAGACAAGCTCTTTTGATCCGGATTTCACGTGGAAAGTCTCTGTGTACAATAAAACCAGTATTTTTCAAACAACTGGTGCGTGACATAATGTAATCTATGTCACAGTCATCGGGGAAGTGTGCGATCACAGTTTTTTTGTCATTTCCTAAGTGGTGGGCCCTGTTTATCCACAGCTTACTGTCACTGCCAAACATATCATTGCAAAATTTACTTACTAGCAACTTGCAGTTTTTTGTGTTCTCGGCCCCCGGTAGACCTTTAAAGATGAGGTTATTACGCCTTGATCGGCTTTCCAGGTCGATTAGTTTGTCAGCAATTGAAATTTCCCTGGCTTTCAAGGACTGTATTTCACACCTTAAGGTCCTATTCTCTTCCTCTAATTTGACTACTTTTTCTGTTAAACTATAAAAGTCTTCCTTAGTAGCTAAATTTGCCAACTTACTGTCCATCATTTGCCCTAGTGAAGCCGTGAGACTTGAAAGTAGCTCCTCTTGGGTTAGATCACACACTTTTCCACTCACCATTTTCTGATCTTCTTCAGCACTTCCTGGCGATATATGAGATCGTTGTCGTTTAACACTACTACACGTTGGTGTAAAAAAATGGTGTATTTTCTTTCCAGTCATATATAAGTCACACACAGAAAACTTTTAACCGCAAGGAGAAGCAAAGTAGGCCTACGGGAACGCCTCGTTATCCGCACACGCACGTTACCGCTGGCACGCTTACTCACTTTTAGATAAATAATAGAACATTTTTTGGTTGTTTTAATTTATTTGTGCAAGTTTACTGGTTTTTTAAAGTTTACTTTCAAGTATACGTTAATTTGATTTTATATTTCACTTATTTTTCTAGCTTATATTAATTTTTCAACAAACTTTTTGTAGAATTTATATAATATTATTCACATAAAAAATTAAAATAACGAAATAAACCAAGTGTTAGTTAAATATTTAAATATATTCATTGAATATTTCACTAGGCAAAACAGTTTTAATGGAATATTTATTCACTAGTTTGTTTTATTTATATATTTAATATACGACAACACAGCATATTGACAGTTAGATTTTGCACACTTTAAAATTTGAGGTAGATACAGTTTACTGTCATTTTTGATCTAAGTAAGGGCCTGGTGAATTTAAACTACATCTTTGTCACATTAAATGCTTTATAAAAAGTTGTCATTTACGACTAACAGCCGCATCTCCCATCTCTCTCTCTCTCTGCGAGACCAAGGTGATTAATCTTCTTATCTCCACCTCTAATGACTTGTGGCAATGCGAGTACAAGAAATTCCCATCGCACATTTCTGTCTAGGTAAACCTAATTCATACAAACTCTTTTAAACAGGTTTTGTATTCATAAAACCACTTTATTTTTAAAGGCAAAGGTTTATTGTAAAACTATGTTGCTTGGACAGTAAACTACTCACCATGAATAAACATCATACCTTGTAAAGTAGATTGGTGTCGTCTTGGGACTCGTATACACAATTATTATCCCTTATTGTATTAAAGACATTATTTTGTTACTTGTTTATGAATATTGCAGTACTGATTTGCCCCAGCGATGATTTTTCGTATCATACCTAGGACTATAAATTGGGCCAACTTATACAATTTTCAATAAGTAATTATTACATAAGTCGATACGCCGGTCTATCAATAGTTTGTTTTCAAATAATGATTCATTTTACTCAAATTGAACTTTTAGCAAAAGTAGCTTTTTGGTGCGCAAAAGTGTTTTAAAAGCGAGGCGCAGCCGAATGTAAAACACACTCTTCCGTTTAACTTTTGTAAGTAAAATTTACTAGAACCTAATAACATTCTACTGCACCAAACCACATATTATATACCAACTATTGCCTACGTATTTACCGTAAGCTTAACTGTATCGTTATTTTGCAAAAATACATTTCTTTGCCACTCTTTGACAAATATCTTCGTATTAACTTTAATTCTTCAGTCATTAAAACGTTCCACATGCTTGCCCCCTTTTTAATGAACATGTTTCATAGCAAAAGCCAGAGTGAAGCTGTTGGAGTTTCGTCTTTACAATCTCAAATAAAACGTTTGATCTTATTTTCTGTATTTCTTACCGCAAAAGAAGGAAACATACTTGCACCGCATTGTAGAAAAGCTCATCATTCTGAACTTTTCAACATTATAATTATCATGCAATTTTGTTCCATATCACATCATTGCATTTTATATGCGTACACATGCAAAATTTTAAATATCAATTAGCATTCGTAATTCAGTAAAACAAGGACTATATAACTCGTATTTTTTCGCATTTTATACATATTTATAAACATACCATTGTGACTTTTTTTTCATTAGTAAACATGTTGGCCTTGTAAAACGTAATATTTGAAAAATATTTATATAATTTTATCTATTCACAGAAATGATATAAAAGAATAGTAATCAGCTCCCTAATTTTCAGCACATCTTCGTGAATCACCCTGTATGAACAAGAAGAAAATCACCCTTTTCACCACTCTTAACAAAAAATATACACTTTATTTATTTAAAAAAAATTCTGTTGAAGTTGATCGCTTGAATTTATCGAAAGGAAATTATCTGGTTTAAATCTTTTTATAGTATTTGGTAATCATTTTCAATCAGTATTGTTAGAGTAACACTATATAGAATACTTAATATGTACACTAATCTTAAGTGAATAACTTTGAAGGTTCGAAACGTTACCTAGCTCCCTTTGTTCATAAAGCTAACAAATGATCTTGACAAATGAATCAGCTGATCTTTGTCAGGAACAAACTTACACTTCAAGTGATTCATCTGATTACACTCACTAGTCATATTCATCTTAAAATAAGTACCATATAAGGCTGCAAATGTGTTTTAAATTAAATTACATGTCCGTTGTTCAAAGTTCCTTCTTGGTGGTGGTAAGTTTATGTAATTGTTTAATAAATTATTGTGAAATCTTATACCGTCTTCAGGTGGAGGAAATACCTAAAACATAACAAAGTTAGTAAAAATAAACAAGAATGGACACACCAGGCGAACCTGGAGAAGTCCATGGCCAAACCTGAAAACAGAAAAGGCAGTTACTGAACAATAAGTATCATGTATTTAATCGTGTATTTTATATTTAAATTATTTTATTCCCTGTTTTATACAATTAAAACAAGTTGAACGTAACTGTGAACAGTGTAAACTAAATAATCATTTATAGAATTACGACTATTTATAGAATTACGACTATTTTTTTAATAAAGTATGAAATTTAAAGATAATTATAATGGTGAAAATATTGTGGCATTACTTTCAAAATAACTAAATTGCACACACGTGTATATAGCGTTAGAAAATAAAAATGATTTAATTAACTTTCCCGTTAAATTTAATATTGCATTTACTAAGAATGGGAAGAAAAGCCTAGCTTTTAATTAAAACAAATCTTCGAGATAGCTATTTGAATCTTAACTTCAAGATCGTGAAAAGCACTAAGAGGTCCCGTTTGTATTACTCTTTATTATTGTTACAATTTCCAGTATTTTGTTCATTGAGCAATAGTAGTGTGTTTTGGTCACTTTTAAAACCGGCCACGTGCCCAGCGGGCCACGTGCCGCGGCAGCTGGCGCCAGCTGCCATGTCACATAGCTTCCGGTGGGGGTTAGAGGGTATATATGAGATGCTGTAGTTATATTTTATGCCATATAGGTTGGGGTGGAGATGGCGATAGTGTTGGCGTTAGGGTGAAGTGAATTTGCGCATAAAATTAAAATTAAAAGTTATTTCAAAATTGAAATTCGTCGGTGTTAACGAAACTCTAACAGTTGAAGAAAAATTAAGAGTTAGTTCAAAATTGAAATTCAAACTTATAACTGAGATGCGGAAAATATGTCAAGGTCATCCAGAGTAAGTTTTAAAAAATTCTATCCAACTATCACCAGAAATAGTTTTAAGTTGAAGTAGTTGGTGATAGCGGGATAATTGATTCGTGCCATGGGAGAGGTGTTTCTCGTTTGAAAGTTGGCGATCGAATGAGAAGCGCCGCCTAGGGAGAGGGCTTATAAAACGGCAACCTTCCCCCACCACCCTTTCCCCCACTCCTTTAGACCAATAACCGGTCGCCGACTCTATGTGGTGAAACTGAACCAGACATGGCGGCCGCCATGGATAATTCTAACCTCAAACCTTAGTTTTGCATTGGTGAGCATGAGCTACCCCCACTCCTTTACCTTTCTTTTATATTTTTAAAACCGAACAGATGTTCGGGCAGGTGTTGGGGGCAGAAATGTTAAAATATTGGGGTGGAGATGGCAATAGCGTTGGCGGTCGGTTGAACTGAATTTGCGAATAAAGTAACTAGGGTTGAACTAAAAGTATACATAAATTAAAAGTTAGTTGAAAACTGAAATTTGACGGTGTTAACAAAACTATTAATAGTTGAACAAAACTAAAAGTTAGTTTAAAACTGAAATTCAAATTTATAAATAGGATCTGGAAAGTATGTCAAGGTCATCCAGAGTAAGTTTTAAAAAAGCCTACCCAACTACCACCAGAAATAGTTCTAAGTTGAACTAGTTGGTGATAGTAGGATAGGTTGAAGTAACTTTTGAATTTTATTAGTGAACATACAATTAATGTGCAACAGCAGAGTTTAAACAAGTTGAACTTTTGTGATGAATTACAGAGTTGTAAATGCAAACACCGACGACGATGAGAAGGTAAATGCAGAGTCCCCAGATGATGTATTTGAAAAGCTTGAACAAATGTAATATTTCAAGTTGGTTTTCCCGTTCCATTTCCAATCGTTTAATTTCCAATTTCAATTTATCCTCTTCCATTCTAGTTACGAAGGGAACTTCATCCATCATGATTGTGTTAGTGTTTGAAATTTTAGTGATGTTGATAGTTCAGAAGTCGAAGACGGAATAAGAAGTGAAAGGGAGAAATGTTAGTTAAATAAAGAAGTGGTGGGGGGAAGGATGAATTACAAAGAAGTGGTGGGGGAAAGACGTTGCTCTTCATTATTACCATCAGTAGTGTCAGATGGTGCAGGAGTTAGATTTAGTAAACTGTCTTCGTCTAAACTTTCAACCTTATCACAAATAGGACAATCGTATGTTATTTCCAAATTCATTTTGATGGTTGTAAAATTATCTACAAGTTCTTGTAAAATATTAAAAATGTCTTGTAACTCTTCTTTAGAGTTTATTTCAAAACTAGAATTCATTCGGGCCAATGGAGAGTTGTTCATTGTTGGAGAGTCGGTGATGGAATGAGGATCGGCGCATAGGGAGGGGGCTTATATAATGGTGACCTTGAGCAGGCGTCTAGGGAGGGGGGCTGTCTAGGGAGGGGGCTTTTATATGGGGAACCTTGAGCTTATGATTGAATAAAATGTTTAGTTCTTCTTCTTCGTCTTTTAATTCAATTATTTGAACCGAAGTAGTTGTTTCATCCTCTTCACTCGATGAAGAAAACAATTCACCAGGATTTAAATATTGAACTACAATTCTGAACCATCTTATAGGATATTCGTCAATGATAGAAAGTAAGTTTTGAAACAATTCTTCCATCTCTTCCCTGTCAGTTATTATATGTTCAAACTTGATAAATTTGTTTTCCATGTTGTTAGTTAGAGTGTTGGAAGTGGAATGATTTAATATTATATAAAAATTAGAACTAGTGGTGGGGGGAAATCTCAAGGTCATCCAAATGAAGTTTTAAAAAAGAGTGTAAAACTGAAATTACACATTTGATGGTTCTACAGGATCGGAATACCAATCTGATCTGTATTTACATCTTTTTATCATATGTGTACAAAAATCATCTTGATGAGAATTGGTGCGTTGACAATGAGCAAGATCTAGAGGGTGAAATTTGAAACATCTTTGAGGACAACATGTATGAAAATATCTTGATTTGTAAAATTTGAAAGTTCGCAATTCCGGTGGTGGTAGTTGTTTTGTTTTGCATTTGCAATAACAAGATCCGAAGAATTCACATTTAGTACAAGCTAACCCATCCACCATCATTGGTCCTAAATCTGTACACTGTTGTTCACAACAGTAACGAGGTTTGTACTTGTATTTTTGCTCTTCCATGTTGACGCTGCGGAGTCCAGTGAAAGAATAAGAGTGCATAGTGTTCAATAGTGAGTTTTATGTACTGTGAAAAGTGGTAGGGGTAATTTCAAGGTCATCCAAATGGAGTTTTAAAAAATTATACCTTACAAGTGTAAGGATTATTAAAATTTAGGAAGTTTGTTTCTCTTTGTTTTCTTCAGACTTTTTCTCTCTCTCCGCCTTAGCCATAGCAACAAGTTCTTCTGTTGATAATGGATGTACTTTAGGAAATTTTAAAATTAATTTAGCTTGATATCCTTCTTTAGTTAATACATCTAAATCTTGGGTCATTTGTTCAACGGTGTTGTAGTCTTTTCCATAGATTTTTCCATCAAGTTGAATCATCATTCTGTACAACATTTTCTTAAATAGGTCTTGTCGTGGTGAGAGCTAAGAAGCGAATGATTATTTATACAAGTATCACATCCTTTTTATTAACTCACATTGATCACGTGATTCTTTAGTTGTAGCTTTGTCTGTCAAAAGTTATTCAACATTGGTAATACTTTTGGAACTTGATGTTATGTTGACCAGTTGGCGATGAAGAAGTTGTAGGTTGTGTAGAAATAAATATTTCATCATCGCAATATTTTGTTTTAGTGAACATCCTTGTATTAGTAGCACTAACATCAACAGTTAAGTGATAACCACCGGTAAGTAAAACTCGCATTTCGTTAGTTAAATCTTCAAGTTGTTCAAAAGTAGTTATGGTGTTGGTATCATAAGATGCATACTTAACCTTTAGGGACATGTTGCAGTTTTATATTCAGGGATTAAGAGCGAGATGTGTACGGTATGAAAGGTAGCAGTAGACTGATGAATTTTGCAAGTACATTTCCCCTTTTATAATTATACAAAATTGGGTCAAGGTCATCCTGTGGAATTTTTAAAAAAAGCAACATATTGTAATGTACAAAGACATTACAATATGTTGCTTTTTTATTTTTATTTTTTGTTTTGTTTTATATCATATTTATTGAAAAAACAAATACAAAGAAATATTTACAATGTTATGTACAAATTAATCAGTAGTAGGTGTTACATGAATTGTAAGTTCAGTAGAGTTGTTTCCACTGGGTCCATGTGATACCAAATAGAGTGCGCCGGGTTGAATTATACGAAGATCTTCATTTTGAAGTAGTTGTACGAAGCGCTTTGGTAAGAAGATCTGAAATTTTGCTTCATCACCAATTGTATAAGGTGCCTCGCTCAAAGTGCAATTTATAGCATCACCTACTGAAGTTTCCATTTTCTTAATAGTATGAATGATGTAGTGTTTTTCTTCTTTTAGTTCAGAACATTTCTTCGTAGGTAGAATTGATGATTTAGAATGAGCGTTGAACTGATCAACTAAACTTTGAAGTAAGTTCTGTGATGCCATATTGATGTTGTTGTTAATCTTCTTGTTAATAAGAATGTCCGTCGGAGATGTTGTCTCTTCGGAGGTTTGAGTAATACTCATGCTGTGTCATGGTAGCGCTCTCACTTTTATAATCGACACTACCCCCACCACTGACACTACCCCCACCAGTTTGTTGAAGGAAATTATTCAAGCGGTAGGCATTCTTTAAAGCGCACTGCGACCTTCGATGTTTAAAACTTTTTGATGAAATACAAAGTTCGTTGAAGTAGCATTGGAAATCTTTATCAATTATTGCATTAATCACTTCGTTGCTTGTAAATGATTGTATCCAATTTGCTTTTTCCAATCCCCTTGTGTAGATAATTTTAAACTCTTTACAATAATGATTCATAATGTGCGGCATCATGTTATAATTAATGAAACCTTCATCCCATCTTAAGTTGTGAAAATGTTTGTTCAACCATTTGTTTGTAACTTTCGCTTTAGTTGTTAGTCTATTAAATGGTACTGGAGGTTTGAACAAATAATGATAAACTACTGATGTGTTCATGTCCAAGATTACTAATTCTTTAATAATAAAATTACCATCATTTCCTCGGAAAGCTTGAAATTCAATTATACCTCTTTTAACTTCCATTATATGTGGCGCATTAGAAAACGAAACCCGTTTATTCATGATGAAGTCTTACTAACAACTGACTTAAAAATTGAATGAGCCGATGTTTATAACAGACAGGATTGTTCTTCTTCTTTCACTTCTTGTGCCACTTCATCAATATTAAAATTGGTGTGATAGTTGTTTAATTGTCTCCACATTTCAACTTCTTGAGGTATTCTATTAAAGATTGAAGTATCCACGGGACCGTATAAAATTGGAACAAAAGGTTTTTTGTCCAATGTATCAATTAGATAGTCTTTAATTATTGCACTTGAAAATATTAGTTGTTTCAAATATCTGGTGACGGGACCGGTAGTACAACTTAAAGTATAAAATTCTTCTTTAGTGAAATATAATTTAACATTATGTGTAGTTAAATCTCTGAAGCGAACAATTTGTCCTCCACGATGTTTTACTATATCAACTTCAATATTTGATTCCAATAAACCTAATCTTGTTCTTCTTCCAAATGTGTTGATACTTAAATAGCACTCCAAAAGATGTAAATGTTTCATGAGAGATTCCCAAGTAATTTCACTGAAAGTAACCATTTTGTTTCCATGATTTAAAATAACAATTGGTGAATAATCCATTGATTTTAAAATTCCAACTGATATACTTTTTGTCATGCATGAAGAAATTGGGTAGATAATCCGAAGAAATACTTCTGTTAAAATATTGGTTGTAATGTTAACTTCAACCTTCTTCCTTTTTACTTCTTTTTCAGCTTTTTCTTCTTCTCTCTTCTTATGTTTGTTGAATTTTAGGAACTCGTCCATTTCTCGTTCAACTTGTTTTTCTATATCTGAACTATTATCATCCATTAGAGGTGTATTTTCTTCTCCGTTAGTAGAATTCATCTTGCGAATGATGTTTCCCATACGACGGTTGAAGATAGAATGAAGTTTCTACTAATTATTTTCTCGCTTTTATATTTTTCGTAAATCCTTGAAATTTATACAATTACATAATTGTTTGTTTTGAACTTGTCTTTCACAAATGAAATTCTAACCTCAAAAATTAAAGCAGATAATTCTAACCTCAAAAATTTGCAGTTGTTGTACAATTCTTCTTAAAGTACATTCTTCACAATTCCGGTCAGCGGTGTGTAAGTAACTATTTTATCATGTAGAATTAGACAGTATGCCGAAGTTCCATCCGCTACTGGTTCTTCAAATTCCATTTCAATTTTTATATCCACACTTGATGATTTTACCGATTCATTTTGTTTTGAACAATCGATTACAATTATTGGAGCCTTGGAATAATACTGGTCAGGTGATAATAGTGGTGTATTAGTCTTTCCATAATATGACGATTGAAATCTTGCATACATATCGTATAAAATAGAAAAACGTTTTTTGCTGAACATGACATTCAAATTGTCATAGGGAAAGAATTGAGAGTTTAGGAAAACTTTACAATTCTTTATTTTACAGTGATCAAATTGACCAGCATTTGCAGTGATAACATCTTTTCGCTTAGTTTGAAAACCGAGTATTATGTACCTTGCTCGTTCCAAGTAAGTTGATGTCTTGACGGTCCATGTTTGTCGTTCTGTCTGAGGTAGTGTAGGGTATTCATGAAATTCCCAACTTCGGAATGGCATCACAATATCACGGTCAGATTTCAACTTTCTCAATAATAGGATTCTATGTTCATCAGCCAATCTTACATGAGGTACTCTCCAAACAACTTTATCCAACTGTAGTTGCCATTCCAGTTTATCTTCCGTAGTTGCAGGGTCTGCAAGTATCAAGTCCTTATTAGTTGAAGATCTGAGTAATACTAATTCTTGTTTGACATTTATTATTACCCGTTTGTAATCTTCAGCGAATCCCAAAAGCAATCGTAAAGGTACATGAAAATCAAAGTGACCGTTGGAAGCTGGTGTTATAGTGTCTTTATCGGGGGCAACCCATCCGGCGGTGACTATTGAATTCTTCTCATGCGGTGTTAATGATGTTAATCCTTTCAATGTCGTTGTTAAACCAACCTTTTTTGTTGAATCAACCGTCACCCCTGATATTTCATATCTTATTTCATCAAAAAGATATGCCATCGGGTTATTTATAAAAGGAACTGTTGAAGCAGTTTTTCCATCCAATTTTAATACCCGTCCTTCGATGTACAAGTAACTTTCACACGGTTAAGTGTAAATATCTTGTTGTTGAATGGGGATCCTTATTTCATCGTTATTGTTTAATTTTGATGAAGTGTAAGGGTTGTGCGTGTGATATTCCTTCTCCCATAGTGTTTCGTCGAACGTTGGTCCTTGAGATATATCCAGGATATCCATCGCTGTTAAGTTTCAATCCAATCTTCTGTAGAAAACGAATGTTGTCCGATGTTAACTCTTCCAATGTTGAGGAGCTACTGAGCTCCCGACTCTTCCGTTGCGGTTTAAATGATAATCCCATGTTGACTTTTATGTTGCTGCTCTGATGTGTATCCGTATAGTAATTGTTTCTCCTCTAAAGTCAACACTATGACCGTCTTGATCCAATATGTTCAGTACGATGTCTGAAATGAAACTGGTGTTTAACGGTAGGTATATCAAGTTTTGTGGCTTCTCAACAATTTTAAAACCGGGAGCTACTGTTGGATAAAATGTATGTAAAATATGTTGATTAACTCCATCTCTATACGATCCGTGTATAATGTTGCACGTGACATCGATACTATTTACTTTCAATATTGTTACAGTTGAATCACCTGAATGAGTAGTTCCAGGAGTTAAGATTTTCTTTTTTGTATCTGTAAATCCAAGTAAACTGCCAATCGACTGTTCCAAGCTGACATCAATATAATATTTTGAAGTTATTTCTGCTTTTAAAGTATTATTGTTTCCTTTAACGGTAATATTGTCTTCTCCGAGTTGTTTCTGTAATAATTGGTTTATATCATCAATTTCATAAGCTCCAGTAGGAAATGTAATTATTTTTAATTCTGAGTATTTTCCTGTAGCATCCTTAGTTTCATAATAATGTAGTAAATTATTCTTCCCTTCCGTAACATTGGGAATTGAGTTGTAGGTAGTCAAATCAAGTAATGCCGCTTCCCATAATCGTTCCTTGGATAGACGCAATGCTGGGAACAGCGTACTTTTCAATGTGGATGAATTTCCACTCAATGACACTGTATACGATGACATCTTAAAGCTGACTGACACTTTTCGCTAGAAACTCCAAACATAAATGTCCACATATTTCAGTATTGTTAGGTTGTTCTTTTTTGTAATTGTAAAAAATGTTTTTTGAGTTTCGAAAATAATGTTGAAGTTCTTTTGGCGGTGGTAGATTGCCAAAACTGTCAAAGTAGTAAACGGTTTGTCCAAGCTTTTTATAGCATACCCAATGAGTACCTGGACCATAGGTGGAATCCAAATTTACTATTCCAGTTTCATTTTTCCATATTTTAGTTGGTAATGCATCTTTCATAAAAACTCCTCGAAAGAATGGTATTTTCAAACATTTCACATAATCATTTAACTGATGATTTGTTAAGGCTTTATTTGGAATTATCAATTGACTCTTCTTATTTAGTACACACGGTATGGTCTTAGGTATAAACCTGCTCCGTTTTTTACCATTTGCCAAACAGAAGTCTTCTTTACATTTGGCTTATGAGTTCTACGACGTCCTTTTTTAATGTTTCCACCTCTTTTGGGAGCGCCTTTCTTTGCAGGTCTTCCTCTGCGACGTTTTCCACCACCTAACTTTGCTTTCGTCTTCATGGCTGTAGTTACTGCCCAAGCCGATGCTTTTTCTGCAATACTTGCGTCACTTGATTTTACTCTTTGCCAAGCTTTTTCCGCTAGAATTTTATCTGCTATTGATCTATTTGTTGAATCTTTATACTTTGAATATGCTATATCGTGTTCCTTGCAAGCTTGATCTAATTTATTAATTCCAGGATCTCCTCTTGCTAAACGCTTTGCCAACTTAGTTCCAGGTCCACAATATTGATAACCTCCGGGCAGATGTAATTCGTATGGTAAAGCGTCTATTGTTCGATTTACAACAGCACCAACTGGAATCCGTCTAAGCAGGGATAATGCAGCTGATGTTATACCACGTCCTCTCTTGCCGCTGTCTTGACGATGACTGAGCGATACGGTCTTCATTATGTTGTCTTATATAACTGGCGTGTTTACTCCACGAGATACTTTACACAAATGAATAACTTGTGCAAAATCTTTTATATTTAAAGACTTAGTTATTCAAATTAATTATATATTGATTTATAATTCTATTTTTAATCCAAGCTTCCCGTTCATCGGGTTGAATTATCACATGACTCGTTGTACTAAATATATGATTATGGGTATCAATAAGTAAATTGCCCACTATTCTTATTAAACAATCTAAATTTACAGCATCTTTTGGATGTTGAGGATCATGTAATTGCATAATACGTTTATCATTACATGTGTAAGCTGTTGAATCACTTTTTGATGTTTTTATGACTTGTCCAATAGTAGCAGCATCATTTGAATCTTCACCTGGTAAAATATTAATTATTTTCTTCATCTTTGCATCATATTTAGTCCCAAAGTGTTTATCCCAAGTTATTGTTTGTTTCATTGTAACACAATCATTTTCTTCGTAACCAGGATAAATATCTTTTATTCTTCTATTACGACCATTGTATGTACCTAATGTACCACCAGTAGCAATTAATGTTTGCACCATTAGAGGTACATCTGTATCTTTTATACCAAATCTTCCATTTGTTATTGTTTTACGTCCTGCATCCCATTTATCATTATTTCCTTGCATTAAATTAAACTTTTCATTTCCATGTATAAATTTATCTCCCTGCTTTAACACGGCATCTTCATGTTTTACAAAATTGGATGTTTCCTTTTTTAATTCTTTAGATAATTGTTCCATAGTAACAGCATCTTTTGGTTGAGAACCAAACTTTACATTTGTCAATGTTTTACCATGACAATCAATTCCATTAACATCTTGTAAAATACAGTTGTCCTTGATGTATTTTAGGTTTACAGCATCACCGTCTTCCTTTGGGTATCCAATGTCATTTATAATAAATTTATAAAAAGAAAATCCATGTTCAGTTTTTTCCGGTATTATAGAATGTAAATATTCTTTATTAACTGAATCTTTATTATTTTTGGGATTTCCCACGTTGGTTATTCTATAATTTCCAGCATCATACGTTTGTCCATCTTTTAAGTTATTACCCCATTGCAATTTTAAAGTATTTAAAAGTTCAGATAATAAGTACTCTTTAGTAATTGCATCAGAACTTTCAGTTGGTTTACCAACATTAATTATTCTATGTGATTTAACATCGTAAGTATTCTTATGTAATTTCAATGATGTTGAAGTAGCTTCTTTTACTGTCTTCAAATTTGCTCCATCAGTATCTTCTTCTGGATCTTTAACTAGTTTTAAACGTTTATTACTTATGCTATAGTCACCTTCAGGTGTTTGCGGTAATCCACTTCTTTTTCTGTCTTCTCCAACTTGTACTCCTAACGCGGAGTACCGTCCGAACTTGTCGACGCTCATGTTAGAACTGATACGTCTTACGCTTGCAACTCTTTTATATCCGCGGACAATTATACAACTATACCACGATTCCTAAGTTCATCAACTAGAGCCACCCATTCATTATTCAAACCCGTATGACCGGCTTCCATGGCTTCATGCAATAGTCTCATTCGGTCAACCAATTTATTGATGTCGTTGTAGTAAATCACATTTGTATTGTATAGATTTTTCATCAATCCTTTACCAGAGGTTGAAGTATCTCCTTTACTCTTTTTACCATGTTGTTCAAGAAGTGATAAATCCATAAGTGATAAAGATTTTCTTTTCAGTGGTTGTCTCACCGCTGGAGCAGTACGTAATGTGGGCAATTTTCGTGGAGGAAACAACTTTTTTATAACAATGTTATATTTTGTTGCACGTGAACGATTAATCATTGCATCCTTTAAGTAGTTTCTCTTATGAGCGTTAGTATTTTGTAAAATCTCTTTAAAAACACTTAAATCTTTGGATGAATATCTTAGTGGTATATTTTTAAAAATTAATTCATATAATCCTTTTGTTCCTTTATATCTATGCTCACCAATAATGATGTAATCGTCTTGAGTTATTTCAAGCTTTGAATTACCAATCTTTAATTCATTCCCATCAATTCTTGCTCCGTATATGTGTGATCTACTCAAATTCGGGTTTGATTTCATATCATGTAGCATTTTCATTATATATTTTCTTCCAAGAGGTCCATGTTGTAATATATCGCTACTCAATTGAGTTAAATTTGGAATAGATTGTTCAGCTTCAGGTATTGGCTGTTCTTCTCCCTTTTCAACAATTGGTTCTTCTTCTTCTTTTGCTTCTTCTTGCTCACTAGCACTTGTGTATGAATCATCATCTTCTTCTTTTTTTAATGCTTGTACTTCTTGTTTAGAAACTGGTAGTAAAACATCTCCTTCATAACGAGGTTTACCAATAGTTTCTGATATCTGTTTTAAAGGTTCCGTAATAGGTTTAAATGTAGTCTCTAGAAATTCTTCTCTTTCACTTAAACCCATCCTCAATGCACGATTCTTCATCCTAATAGAATCACTGAGTGATTTTATTTCTTTTAATAGTTTTTCTTGATTCACCATGTTTACACTGTGAAGTTCAACGTGTAACTAGATGTACCATCGGTAGTTCAACGCATAAATACAAATTTATCCAACCCTATACGATATCTACCATTTTTAATATCTTCTTCCTTCATAATAACGAGAAAGCTATATTTCTCATTCCATGCTTTGCCACACATCTCTTTAAATTTTTCAAATGGCATATCCGCATTTACATGATCATTATATATATGCTTTAAATTTGTTTCATCTTGCTTGAAGATGATCAACATATTTGCATTGTCTCTTATAAGTTGTTTTGGAATTTTACTGTATGTTTGACCAATGTAAATGCTATCAATATTATGATGTCTTCCCATAGCAAAATAATTCCTTATTGTGTCATGATTTTCACAAGAAACATCGTCAAATATAAAAATAGAAAATGGTTTTGCTTCATTTGGTTGCATAATTGTTTCACTGGCATTAAACTTGTAAAAATTTACTTCAGGTACACTTGCAAGTACTTTATCCAATAATTGATATTTTGGTTGTTGCAATGATTTTGAAAAAATGTATATATTGTTAAAACGCAATCCTTTAGGATTAGTTATAAGGTTAAAAACAACATTAGTTTTTCCACAATTTGAAGGACCAGTTATTAGACACCTTATCGTATTTGGTAGTAATTCACCATGTTTTCCATAATTTAACTTATCATTGTCAACTGTCAATTCATCAATGTTATTGATATTAAATCGATCTTTTTGTTGTACAATCTCCATCTTGTATAAAGGTTAAACACACAATGAGCTATTAAACAACTATACTAAGTCTTTTGAAGGAATCCAAGAGTCTTCACTTTTATCAAACCCTAACCACCGGACTTTAACCATATCCTTTTTTCTTTGTAAAATCTTCTCGACAAGATATACATCACCAACTGTTGATTTCAACAATTCGTGTCCGTAGAATTCACCTTGAAGTAATTCACCCTTGTTATCCTTTAATAAATAGGTTTCAGGTATAGTTGGTTGCACTTTATAAATTGTAAATACTTCATTAGTCCAATTTGGTAGATATCTTTTACTAAATACACCTTTGTATTTGCTTATACGAACTTTATCGTTGACCTTGAACTTCTTTGGTTGCAATTTTTCTAATTTCGGTGTTGTATTATTTTTAATGCGTTGTAATACAATTTTCGCATTAGCACTGTTTACCTGGATAGGTTTCATTCCAATGGTACGATGATATTTGTTGTTATACTGTTTTATAAGTTGTGGTAATATGTCATACCACACATATGATCCTCGTTTTGAAAATTGTTTATACATCGCACCTTTCAATGTTCTATTGAATCTTTCAATTATTGAAGCTTTAACTTCAGAATTTGTAGAATAATGATTTATTTGATATTTCTTCATCAAAGCTCTAAAGTCTTTATTAAAATATTCTTTTCCATCATCGGTCTGTAGATGTTTAATTTTAAATTTATTTCTTTGTATTGTGGTTTCCATAGCTTTTGTAACACTTTTACCAGTCTTATCCTTCAATGGTAAAGCGTCAGCTATTTTAGTAAAACAGTCTATAATTGTTAAAATATATTTAAATCCTTTGTTTAATTTACTGTGCGGTATCATTTCAATGAGATCAGCTTGATAAAGATCATTCATCCCTTTAATGATTGTACTTCTTCTTGGAAATCTTCTTCTTGCTGGTTTATGTAGTTCATTTACAATCTTGTCCTTCACACTTTCCATCTTCAGATGTTGCTTGTACACCGCATGTAAAAATACTGATCCATAGAATAGTTTATTCTCATTTATATAGCTTGAATATAGGTCAAGGCCATTTCATATTAGTGTAAAAAAGAGGGAACATGGCATTGGGCTTGCCATGTCCCCTCTTCTTTACGGAAAGGAAAAAGGAAGAAGGTAGAGGGCGAAGAATAGGTTTACTGGTCAATAGGGTTTAGAGAGTAGTGGCCGAATGGTAAAGTATTAATTTTATCTTCTAAAATATGGCGCTTGTCATCTTTGTAGCTTAATGCCCACTTTGTTTGTTTGACACTAAATAGTTGATGATTATAACTTCTAATAGTGTTGAACGTTGCAGTTGTTTCAACATTTTCAAACAAACATCTTTTATAATGTTCAAACTGTACGTTCTTCTTCAGGAAAGAAGTTTTTATTCCTTTGGCCTTCTTCGTGACTTGATGTTCGTTCCTCTCGTTTATGTACAGTTGAAATGAATACAGTTTGGACATTAATGCTACAATTTCCATCATCGGCACACCATTTGTTTCATCTTTAAATTTTCCCAATACTTTCTTATTTCTGTCATAGTCGTAATTTGGATGATCCTTAGGATAATCGGAAAAGTCGAAATCATCTTTATATATAAAGGTGCAAAGATCTTCATACATGTCATTTGTTTTAATCCAGTAAATTAGTGCATCCGTGTCCATATATGCAATACCAATGTTCTCTCTTCCATAATAGTTAACCATCTTCTTATAATGAAACTCGTACATATGTGTTTTTGAAATATCCAAGATTGACATTCCAAGATACAAAGGACGATCCATTGTAACTGACTTCTTGTTCATGGAAATAACAACTAGATTTTCATTAATAATTATAGATGAACCAAAGTTTGGTTGTTGCACCAATTTCTGTAATTTTACTGGATCAGTTACCAATTTGATATCCTTATGTTTCCTTTTGTTTTCCAAAGTCTTGCCAAATATTGCGTTATTCATTAATTTGAAAAAATCTTTTTGAAAACTTGATGTAGCGGTGGCTCTTCTTCTTGTGTTGTTGTCGATGTAAGGTTTTAACCAACAAGATTGAGAAAATTGTAGTACTCGATTAATTTTTGTAATTCTCAATCCTAAGTCTAAAGCTTGTTGTATCATCCAGTAATGTCCAACATATCGAGACTTGTCGGTTAAAGTCATCATTAATTTTGGCCATCTTCCAGTAGGGGAAATTTCAGTCTTCGGAAGAAGTGGTAAATCATAATGTTGATCATGAAGATGTTCAGGATATTCAAAATTAACATCAAAAATGTAACCAGTTTCACCATGCTTCGGTATATCCATTATGTTTCCAATCGATTCTGGATCTATCCATTTAAAATTATCATATGGAAGGGGATTCGACATTGCCCATCCGTATAAGTTATTTGCATCGAAATAACCTAGGAATGTTGTTGGTTTTGATGCATCATAATCGGGCAGATACTTGTTGTTCGCCTTGAAATGTCGTGTAACGCTTTGCGTCAATCCCCCTCGAACTCCTGACTCTAACATCATAACCATATCTATATCAGTAAGAAGTTGTATTTTACAATTTGTTTCTTTCAACATAGCTTGCCATGCTAATCCAGGTGAAGTGTACGAATGAAGAGGGTCCAATCCATATGCCGCAAAACATGTATTTCTAAATTCTTCCATTATATCACATAGTAAAGTTACATCCAATTTAACATAAAAATCTGAATATTCTCCCAATGTTCTAAATCCTAAATCGTTCCATACTTTACATGCATGATCATAGTCCTCTTGAGATATGTCCATGTCATAAAGTTTACTTTTGAATTCTTCTTTAGCCGGAAGTGATGTTTCATTAAATCTTTCTAAACTGTCTATGTAATCATATGGAAACACACCTTTCCGAAGTACCAAATCCAGTTTGTCGTTATTTACAATCTTCTTTGTTTCGATGAAATCTTGTTTCCTTAAATTTTCTGAAAGTTTGGATAAACTCGACGGCATAAATCTGTAGGAGTCCAAGAATCTTAGTTTCATGTTTCCAACTTCTTTTGAAAAACTTATGAACTTCTCTGAAGTTTCAGCTAACACATCGATTTTACCGTCGTCTCTTCCTAGTTCAGGTATTATAAAATGAGCATCGTACCCACTGAGGTTATGCAGAACCACAGGAATAAATAGTGGTAAACGATAGCTCAAGTTGCATTTATTACAAGCAGCACCCCTGTAATAACCCGTGAGGTGATCGTGATCTTTAACTTTATAATTCTCAATAGTAAAATCATTTTTGCATAAGAAACATCGAGTTGCATTTTCATGTTGAATTTCTTCTTCTTCCTCCATCGGTTTCATTGGTACAATATTTGTATATAATCTTTGTGCATTTCCAGCTATTGAATATAAGTGATCAAGAAATATTTTTTCTACATTTTCACCACGATATACTAGAGGTTCTGAAGTTAATCCATATCTGTTTAAATGTTCTTCTGATAATGTTGATTTAACCATTAAACAAAAACTATTTGGTTTGTGCATTTGATATTTGACACTTTTTCTAGCTTCACAATTTTCATCTTCTATAGGAATTAGTGTTGATTCAAAGTCCGCATATACAACTATAGGGATACGGTATTGATGATGAACCTTTTGAAATGTAACAAATGCTCTGTTTTCCGAAGGTAAATTAATCTTTGCTTCATAATTATTGTTACATAGCCTTTTGTGCTCTTGTAACCATTCTCTTCCTTGTCTTCCTTCTCGTTGAAAATTAAAACATCTCTTGCAAATTATCTTTCTGTGTCGAGCTTTAGAAAGCTGCTTGTTAACAAGAGAGTCGAATTTCTTAATATACACATAGTGAGACACATCTCCTCGCGTTAGTAGTAGTAAATCCGTATGATCTGGTAGCTCTTCTTTTACAACACGTAAAGGATACACTTTGTTTGAACTATCTAATGCAAAAACATTGATAGATGTACCAGGATTTTTCTTCTCAAATTTTGATATATCTTTCAGTGATACAGGGTAAGTAATTCCTTGAAAATTGTACCTATGTCTTTGATTTTCATAGTGTTGGTTAGGTTTATCGAAATGATTTGGTACAAACTTAGATGTCATCGCATATCTAAAACATTCATTATCTTGATTTTTCACATTAATACATGATCTTGTATCCTTAATTCTTTTGGGCAAAGGAATGTAACTAGATCCCATTAGTCCATATCCATGTTTATGAACTCTTATATCTAATACTTCAATACTTGTAAGACTCCATCCGGATCCTCTTCCTTCGTGTTCCTGAATTTTTGTTAATATTTCTTCTATACAGTTTTCTACTATTGAATCAATGTTTGAACTTTCCATAATGGTTCGGTTTTTTGTTATGAATCCTCTTGGTGATAATTCTTCTTGTACATTTATAAACATAGCTTCTAGTAGTAAACCAAATTTAAGAAAGTTCAATCTTTTCAATTCTTCTTTTAAAGTTTTACTTACAATTGGTTTTGCTTCTCTAATAAATTCTTCTAGCTTCAAGTTTTCATTTTGAATCTTATGATGCATTACTACTTTACCGGGTAATGCAAATACTTGTAGATTCGGTAAAGTAGTTGAAGATGTTGCAGTTATTTCATCTTGTTCTTCTTGTTCTTCTTGTTCTTCTTGTTCTTCTTGTTCTTCTTGTTCTTCTTGTTCTTCTTGTTGTTCTTGTTGTTCTTGTTTTTCTTCTGGGTTGTTGTGAATTAGTTCTTTATGACAGTCTAATAGAATTTCATCGTGAAACGATTCCGAACATTTATCGCAACGATACATGTTGAGATGTTTACTCTTCGAAATTTCACCAAGAAATGAAGTGGGCTCTCACGTTCCTCCTATTATAATGGTTCCCCCACCACTATTTCATCCTCTTCACTATCCTAGAAAATCAAACATTTTCAACAAAATATTAACCTTCTACAAACTAATTGTTCATTCGTGTTCTTTATTCCCATTGGAGTTTTAGTATATACTTCTTTATATTCAAACTTTAACAAACTTTCTTTTAACATCTGTTAGGACAGATGTTATGGGACAGATGTTAAAAGAACAAATGTTGGAGAGGAAATGGCTAGAGCACAGGCACTTGGTTAAACTAAATTTGCGCATAAATTAACTAGAGTTGAACTGAAAATTCGCATAAATTAAAAGTTAGTTTAAAACTAAAATTCGACAGTGTTAAAAAACTCTAACAGTTGAATAAAAATAAACATTAATTCAAAACTGAAATTCAACAGTGTTAACCAAATTCTAACAGTCAAACAAATAGGTCAAGGTAATCCAATTTAACGCGAGAACAAGGAATAGAGCACTAAGTGGCATGTTAGTCCATTACCACAAAGTGATCTATTCCTCGCTCTCTATTCTACATCTACTTTTTTCAGTTTACTTATTTATATTAAAATGTTCAAATTTTACTATGTAAAATGTCCATTCTTTCTCTTCAACTTTTCGATTGTTTTTAGCAATTGTAACAAATATTCGTTAGTTTTCACCAAAGTCTTTAGTTTGCTACATCCAATTTCAATAGAAGGTATTATAAGTTGTAATTTTATAAGTTCAATCTTTTCTTTCTTGCGAATTTCTTTCTTTATTATATTATTCCTTATTTTTGCTGAAGATTTAAACTCCATGTTGTTTCTGCTAAAGCCACAATAATAATAAAAGTCTCTTGAAACAACCTGCATTTATACACATTCCCCCACCACTTTATAATCCCCACTCCTTTCCCCTTCTTCTTTATTTGTGGAAGGAAGTATTATAATTAGATTCCTAATATTTCTTTTCCTTCTCCACTACGTGGGGGGAGGGTAATTTGTTATTACACTAGTTGTGCAAGAAAATAGCCGCCAGTGTCCACACCTTGTTCGTAGCACTCCATCATAGATTGTGCCCACTGCAACATGCGGTCTCTGTCATTTGGTGTGACAAGGAAAGAATGACTATCACCATACAATATAAAAGAGTCAATTCGTACATAACATCCTGAGTCCAACCATTTATTAGCTTCAGCCATAAACTTTTCTATTGTATCAAATGGAAATTGTGGATCAATTGCTATGACTTTACGTTCTTCACTAAGTTCAACAGTATAATCATCATCGTCCTCATCATCTTCACTTTCACTGTCGTTACTTAAAGTGTCTTCAGATTGTTCAAAAACATCAGAAATTTCAGAAAAATTAAAATTTTCATTCAGATGAGGAGGCATTTTGAAGCAAGAAATATTGTAAACAGCAGAGACGAAACGACAAGAGCGGCGTGTAGAAGAAAAATGAAGGGGTGACCAACGCTCGCTCCGCTTTTATAATAGTATGCAAATGAGGGATAGGTGCTGACCATGACCAGTCATCGACCCAAAGGAGTGGGGGAAGTACTTTTCTTACTACTTGGATGGAAGTAGGTTAGTAGGTCACGAGACTTAGAGTGTTAAAAAATAATGGGGGAGAAATACAACGCTATAACGCGTTGTGTTTCTCCCCCAGTATTTTTTAAGCAATAATTTGGAAAAAGCTATGTGAATTTACTTGCTACGCCCCCACCTTGTAATACCATCCAGTTTGTGTCTGAGGAGATAGTCTTTAGAGTCTAACTCATAAACTGATTTCTCTTTGCGCAAGGATTCAATCACTTTAATATTATATCTTACGCCGTTACAAGTTGCCAAAATGTGTTTGTTGTCAATAACACTTTCAAAAAAATAGACACAACCTCTCTTAAGCCTATTTCCTTTCACACCAATAATTTTGGATTGGTATTCAACAGTGGGGGTTTCTGTCACTTGTGGTTCAGAAATGTGTTTTACGACATGTACACGGCAAAAACTTTCGTTTTTTACACATTTCCTCCCACAAGGTGATCCTTTCTTAATTCCCCTAGTAAGCATTTCAGGGCAAGTAGTGGGACGGCTAAATGCCCTACGACGCTCTTCTTGTAATAATTGAAATTGCTCTGAAGGAGCGGGTTTAGGAGTAGGTTTAGGAGTAAGTTTAGGAGCTGGTTTAGAAGCTGGTTTAGGAGCTGATTTAGGAGATGATTTAGTAGCAGGTTGAGAGGAATCAGTTTTGTGATAGGTATGATCTTCAGGTGTACTAAGTGGTGGGGTAGGAGGCAATGGTGATAGTGGGATAATAGGTGTGCTAAGACGATGAACAATGGTTTCAACGGAAGGGGTATTAGGATGGTGGTGAACTGGCTTCTGCGGTGGCGGCATAGTAGTTGATGGTGGTGCGGAGTCCTTTGAAGGCGAAGGCGGTGAAAAAATACTACGAAGTCTAGAAGTGTTGGTTGGCGGAAGAATAGCTCCAGAAGTTGAAGGTTGAGATGCAAGTCGATTCTTGTAGCAATCAGGAAGGTTTTTGAGGCGAAGAGTTTTCTTAGGTGCAGGAACAGCCGTAGTAGAAATAGAAGTTGAAGTAGAAGTTAAAGTAGAAGTTGTAGTTGGCAGAGATAACATGGTTGTGGCTCCAAGTTCGCAGCGTAACGTCTGTAATCAGAATGAAATGTTAGCCGCAGTCGGTGCGTCTTTTATAACAATATGCAAATGAGAGGGGTAGCAGCTGGCCGAGACTGATTATTGACCTGGGAGGTGGGGGAAAAGGGGAAAGAGAAGGTATTTATTTAAAATAATTCGCATAACTTTTGACTAAAATAAGATAACCAAATTCTTCTTTTACCAAAATGTTTGTCTTACATAGACCTTTTCAATGATGTATCGCTTGTCCAAATCCGTCAATCCATTATCAAGTTATAGCCATTTTAATTTTTCAGGTCATGACCGGTCGTTCACCCGTAGTGGGGGAAGGAGTGGGGGTAGGAGTGGGGGGAGGGGGGGGAATCGACTCCATTTTTTCGGGGGGGGGGGGAGGGGGGGGGGGAGGGGGGGGAATCGACTCCATTTTTTCGGGGGGGGGGGGAGGGGGGGGGGGTCATTGACCCTTCCGAAAGTGGGTCAAGGTCATTCAAGATTTATAATGATCCAAGGTGATGGAAACAGTAATACTGTTCCCACCACCCTGTTTGCCTAGCGGTTCCCACTCCCAACCCACTAGTTACGTTCTGCAAGGGAGGTCCCTGGGCCGTCCGCATCAAAGCGTAACTTCCCGTCCGCATCAAAGCGTAACCATTAATTTCAGGGAAACTGGAACAGTTAATGCAGAAACGCAACTCTAACCCCACCCAAACTAATCCCACCCATCATATTCCTAAACAAAATGCAAAAAAAAGTCCGACTTGCGGATGTCCCACCCATTTTAAATGAAGTTCAACTGAACTTCTGAATTTACAGTTAATCTACCCCCTAACATCTAGCTGTAAGGCAAAACAAATGCACAAAACAAACATAAATTATTAGTACCAACACATCATTATTAAAAACCAAATAATTCAACACAACCAAATACCATCATTATTCTTAAAATTAATACACCTTAATGCTAAATACCATCATTATTCTTAAAAATTAATACACCTTAATGCTAAACCCAACTTATAACTAACATCGCAATGCGCAAATTATTTCTTAAATTAAATACACCTTACAACTAAACACACACACACACATACCATATTGCATTAAAAAACGCAACATAGTAGAAGAAGTTCAAATATATATAGGCCTACTATATATTTGAAACCTCTTGCTGAGTCGCCAACAACCTTTCGCTATGAAAGTTTGTTGACGACTAACGCTAAGATCAGGCTCGTATTGCTCCTCGGATTCTCGAGTAGTGGGGGAAGTTGTTTCACTCCAGTACAGTGTTCAATCCAGTCCAGTTCGCAGCAGTGTAAAAGGAAGGCAAAGGAGTGGGGAGCGGTGCATGCGCAACAACACAAAACCAAGGTTTGAGGTTAAAATTATCCATGTGCAGTAGCGCTAAAGTGAGTAATACAGGACTAGGCGCATGCGCATAGCATGGACTGATTCCGGTCCGGAGAACTCGTTGTATGCGCAGCAGGTTTGAGGTTAGAATTATCCATGGCAGCTGCCATGTTTGGTCTGGTTTCACCACATAGAGTCAGCAACCGGTGGTGACCGGTCATTGGCCTAGAAGGAGTAGGGAAAGGTGGTGACCGGCCATTGACCCAGAGGAGTAGGGGAAGGAGTGGGGGAAGGGGGGGGGGGGCTCCATTTTTTCGGGGGGGGAGGGGGGGGGGGGAGGGGGGGGGAGGTCATTGACCTTTCCGGTCGGTCATTGACCCCAAGGAGTAGGGATAGACACAGAACCCTACTTCTCTTACTACTCAGGTGAAAGTCGGTCAACCAGTCATTTGCTTGCCATCTGCCGCCATCTGGCTGGAGTTATTGCCTCTATAAAGGTGGGTAGTTTATCGCGCTACAAACATTCATTGCCTCGCATCCGCTCGGTCATCATCTCTCATTAGTTTTATGTTATGACTACTTCACTTACTAGGTTTGAGGTTAGAATTATCCATGGAATAGCCTTCGTAAATTCTAACCTATAAAATTACTACTCTGGCGTTCTGTTTCAATTTCTTTTACACTTCATTTTATATCTCAGTCTTCTTTTAACTTCTGAACTTAACACATCGGTTATAATGACTGCACAATGTTTAAAATTAAAGCTTTTGCGAACACAACACATATTACGAAGTACTTCTAAACCTTCAATTTCAAAGTGTAGAACTAATTTAAATAGAGTTAGGAAGAAGTACAGTTTTAACCCATTATACTCAAAGACTTCGCAGGTTAATGTTGATGATAATGTTATTTACAACATTTTGCATTCTATGTTACAATTCAACAACTTTGAACTTGTTACACCTATCGACTGTGTTCAACAAGTTTTTTTATTTTACCCCTACTATTCCTCATATAAGCGCTGTCACCACAATTCCTACTTCATGCTCCTCTATTCTCTTCAGCTAAGCTAAAGTTTGAGGTTAGAATTATCCATGGCGGCCGCCATGTCTGGTTCAGTTTCACCACATAGAGTCGGCGACCGGTTATTGGTCTAAAGGAGTGGGGGAAAGGGTGGTGGGGGAAGGTTGCCGTTTTATAAGCCCTCTCCCTAGGCGGCGCTTCTCATTCGATCGCCAACTTTCAAACGAGAAACACCTCTCCCATGGCACGAATCAATTATCCCGCTATCACCAACTACTTCAACTTAAAACTATTTCTGGTGATAGTTGGATAGAATTTTTTAAAACTTACTCTGGATGACCTTGACATATTTTCCGCATCTCAGTTATAAGTTTGAATTTCAATTTTGAACTAACTCTTAATTTTTCTTCAACTGTTAGAGTTTCGTTAACACCGACGAATTTCAATTTTGAAATAACTTTTAATTTTAATTTTATGCGCAAATTCACTTCACCCTAACGCCAACACTATCGCCATCTCCACCCCAACCTATATGGCATAAAATATAACTACAGCATCTCATATATACCCTCTAACCCCCACCGGAAGCTATGTGACATGGCAGCTGGCGCCAGCTGCCGCGGCACGTGGCCCGGTGGGCACGTGGCCGGTTTTAAAAGTGACCAAAACACACTACTAGCAATATTTGTATATTTCACATTATCAACTAAATCGGTATTGGAAAATCTGTAAAAGCCAGTTCCTCTAATAAAAACATAATAACCTAATACCCTCTTTTGCTTTAAAGATCCCGTAATTTATTTATATAATTTGCTCTCTTATTTAAAACTTTAGGGCTCTATCTCACTGGCATTTATTGTTTGTATGTTATTGATATGGACAAGATTGAATAAAAGTAATAATTAATTAAAATTTGACTACATTTACAAAAATCACTTTCGTTGTTTCGTTGATTTTTCATTCGTTGATTTTTCATTTTCGTTGTTTTTCACTTTCGTTGTGGATGAAAAATCAGTATGACTTTTTATTACATTTCTCGTATTTTTACTTACAATTATACAATTATAGCATATTACAATTTGTTTTTGAGTTACCATTACCTAACTTGCCATAAGCTACATCATCTTCAGGGTTCACGTGTCCATTTTAGGTAACATTCAAGTATTTCGAAATCATCCTCGAATAGTTAAAACTGTTATCAGACTGAAGATATTCCTAATTGTAGGCCTATTTTAGACTACCAGGTGTCCATAAAAGAATTAAGTAAATTCAATAGGATATTACAGAAGTTTAAAATTCACACTGAATACAACAAACAATATATCAGAGTTAAGGTAACCTTATAAACTTTTAACTAAAAAATACTCAATGTGTCTATTGCAAATTTACAGAAATTACCTTATAGTTCATAATACATTAAGTTTTTCTTGTAATGCTAGTTTACAAGTTAGTGTAAATATATGGAGACATTAAAGAAGACATTTTTATAGAAAATTACTTTTAGACACAAATGGTAGACGCAAATATTTCTAAAAAGTACCCGCACCGGGTGGGAATCATCTCCTTGTATGAGATTACTTAAATGTTTTTAAGAACTTCCTGGCATTAAACAGATCTTTTACCTGTCAAACCAACACATTAGGTAAAAAAAAATAAATTAAAGTAATATAAGATAAGGATATGCTAAGTAATGAATAGTTTAGTTTCTCTGGTGAAAAGATGGTCTATTTTGTTACCAATTAATAAACGGCACTCATATTTATACACAAGGGGGGAATAATTGTTCTTTCCCTCCAGAATTATTCTAAACTAAATTGTTTGTTAATTGGGAATTTAGTTTTTTAATAAATTGTTTAAAGATTTCTTAGATAAAAAATAGTCAAATTGACTATCATTCAAATATAATGAGTTTACTTTCAAATTTTTTAAACACGATTTGTTGATGTATTTAGAACTAAGCTTTTATAAAATCACTAAAAATATGGAGTTATTTTATGTTAACCTTGTATAAATAAACTCTTTAACCCTGTTATTAAGCAATTCAAGGGGTTTTCAACATAAATAAAATTTTTACACTCCAGATTTTTAACACTCCCGAATGTTGCCACTTTATATTATGTAAGTAGTAAATTTAATTGTGACTAGTGGCTTGTAGAGGCAAAGGCCCCTAAAAATCAAAATGGTGATGCTATCTCCAAAAATAAGTTTCAATTTATGAGGTTATTGCAAAGAGGTTATGCACCTCTTTGCAGTATTACTGCATTTTTCTCAATCAGTAGTGTGAATTTTTACGTTTGGGTTTTCTAATAAAATATTTCCTAATCTTGACGAAACTTTTCGGCGATATCAAATATGTAATTTACCAATAAATTTCCCCTGTATTAAAATACAGTAATCTACTTTGTGAAAAAAGAAAAATTATTGCACTACTATACTACCGAACGCGGTAAACATAGTTTTAAAATTAAACATGTTCATGATGAGTTTGTAACTCAAGTAAATAAAATAGTTTAATACAACATAAGCCCATTAATACTGTAAACTCCTTCCCCCTGGACCCCTGTGCCCCCCATTCTCTCACTCGCCGTGACCCCATACCCCCTTGCCCCCCAAGCACCTGTGCCCCCCATTCTCCCGTGCTCACATGCCCGCAGTTCTTACCCGCGGCCCCCGTGTGTGCGGCCCTCTATGTTCCTAATTCATCCCTAATGCCAACCCCCTGCCCAACCACCTTCCTTGCCAACGTCGTCTCTAGTATCCCTTGTGCCCCCATTCTCATGCCCCCATCCCCCGTACCCCGTACCCCATGCCCACTATTCCTCCCCGTGCCCTCCATATCCCTATACCCACCATTCCTCTTCATGTCCTCTATATTCCCAAGCCCCCCTAACCCTAGTGCTTCCGACGATACTCGTGCCCTCATGCTCTTACACCCACGGTACTCCCGTTCCTACATGCCTACCCTTGTTCTCCATAGTCCCCATGCCCTTTAACGTTTTCCAAGCCTTCCCCGTGCTCCAATGCCCTTTAACGTTTTCCAAGCCTTCCCCGTGCTCCAATGCCCATCCGCCCCCCCGTTCCCCGTGGCACCGACGCCCCTAGTACCCATTGTGCCTTCCTACCAGCGCGCCTCCACGTGCTCCCGGACCCCCAATGTTTCCGTGCCCCCCATGCCCGACGTTTCTCCCCGTGGCGCCCGTACCCCCATGCCATCTACCCCTTTTGTCATCGACGCCCCTAGTGCTCCTTGTGCCACCCCCCCCCCTCTACGTGTCCCAGTGCATCCCCATGCCTCCCGAGCCCCGTATGCCCTTGCACCCCCGTACCCTCCACGCTCCCGTGCCATCATGCTCCTCCCTGTGCCCCTGTGTTCCCCAAACCTCCAAAGTGCCCCTCATGGCCCCCTGTCTCCAGTGCCACCGACAACCTTCGGTCCCCCATATCCCCCAACCTCCTGTGCTCCCCATAGTCCCGTGCTGCCATTCCCGCCGTCCATCTCCTTACCTTCGTGCCCTTCGTGCCCTCCTGTGCTGCCAGCCGTGCCCCCTATTTCCCCCATGTCTCGCCCCATGCCCCGTTGTCCCCTTGCCGCCATGCCACAATCAATCCTACACTCATCTCTCATTCATAGTCAGGTTAAAATACCCACTTTGTGAGGTCCCTGTCTCAAAATAGTAATTTAGTCACTCGTTCTTTAATTAGTTTATTTTGTCTTTTTGTCAATGAAGTAGAATACTGATTGATATTGTTAATTTTCTTACATTATAATTTACATGAAAAGCTCCCCGCCTTTATGGATTAACAGGCATTTATTGTTTCCCTTAGACCTACGTAAAAAAAGAAGCCAAAATGGATAAAAAATTATTCCTCATATACGGAGGTTTTTCAATGTTAGTAGTTTACATAAAATGATTAAGTCTAAAATAAACAAACATTCAACAAAACGATTCAACTCTTCAACTCAAACTACTAATGAGCCAATATATAAAGCAGTAACGTTAAAACTAAACGTCATTATTCACTGAGTAAAGACAACCATTATATCAACCATGCCACGTCCAAGCCAATTTTAACTTTGTTATATTCAGCATAAAAAATCATTCCACACCTGTTTCCTTAATGACATAGATGGGGTCACGAAAATTATATCTCCTGTGGATCCGTAATCCGCTTATGACTATAAGTGTTCTTTTTTATAGTGCATTACCAATTTGAAAAAGTTATAACCATACGGTTATCTTAACTCAAAATATCTGCTCAATAACCAGCTGAGTTTGTGATAAAACACTGGAACATCTGCTTAATCACACGTGTAGATCTAAAAATCGTCTTCCCATTAGATTAACATTGGAACTTCAAGGTCCAATGGGGCGTAGCCTGGGTAACTTTTGATAATTCTGGTATTTTTCCTTGCGTCCTTGGCCCTCAAGCTTTGAAATGAGCCATCATACGTTACCCTATCTTTCTTCTAACTCGAGATATTTCGTGGGGACCGATTCGCTTACGGAATTATATATATAGATATTGTTTATTGCATTAGGTTCACAAGGTCGTAGTGAAGTATCGTAGTGAAGTAGTGATAGTATGTATGTTATTGCTGTAATCTCTGCCTAATACAATATAACGGTGCATGGTTATTACAACATTTTTATGTGATTCTCTAATCATTTCAGGCAAATTAAACATGGGATGAATGTTTTTTCTCTTGAATGATTTTTACTTAAAATCTTGCTCTTATGAATTAAAAGTTTTAATTAAATTTCCTTTACTATATCGTAAAATGAGTTTAATATTTTTACTGATTAAATATAATTGCTTAAGTTTATATTGCTTAGAACTCCTTTAAAATAAAGTAAACCTTATTTTATGTTTTTGTGATTAACATACAGTAAGTCAACTGTCGTTATAAAAAAATATTAATACTTAAAATAATAATAAATTTATAATATTATTTCCAAATTATTTTGTTTATAAAAATGTATGTTAATTTTTTTGTTTAAATAATTAAACAATTTAAATAACAGTATCTTATTTAAACAAAATAATTCAATAAATTTATGAAAATAGATAATGTATAGAAGCCTACGTTTAGTTTATATTGTAAAGTAAAGAACTTAGGATGTTTCAAGTTTAATTTACAGGAATTATTTAGCAACAAAGAATTTTTTCAATGCTTTTCCACCACAGTTTAATGGATCTGCTGTAAAATAGGACGTTTGTAATGCCACTAAACAAAAGGATCAAATTAAACACACAAGCTCTCTGTCTGAATAACAAACATGCCATGTTCTTTTATGTGTTTACTTTTCTTTTAATAAACAAAATATTGGATATTTAAAGAGCAATAATAAATGAAATATTCTGTTTAAATGTACAATATGTTGTCTAATACTGTTAGTCTGTGTATAACTCAAAGTATTTGTAAGAAAGTAAAAATTTACAAAGTATTTGTAAAGTATATGTAAGAATTTAAAATTAATTAAATTTTAAATTAGTAATAATACTAATATTAATAAATAATATTAGTAATAAGACAGGGAGTTTTTTATTTGATACTAATTATATTCAAATTTTAAATAAATATTACTGTTACGTTTGCTGGAAACGTCAAGGTTGGGGGAGGAGAATTTAACATGAACATTACATAGTCTCATTAATCCCCTTCTCACCCAAACCTTTAACTCAAAAATCGTAAATACAAACCCCACATATTTATGGCGATTTTTGATTGTATATGCAATTAAAGACTTATTTTATCATTTAACATTTTCTCTAAACCTAACGATTAGGGAGCTACACACAATTGAAGTTCATTTTTAGTCCCATTACAATAACATGGGGCAAACTTTAATTGGCTATATTTCCAAAACAATTTCCTAATATAAAAAATACTCAAGAATTAAATTGTCTTTAAATTATTTTAAGACCATTTAAACGTAAACATTTTCATCTACTCGAAAATGAACTTATTTTTAATATTGCGACCAAATAATAAATTCTGTTAAAATTATATATCTTTAACAAAAAATTACCTTACAACATTATTTTAAGACATTTTTATGCTTGTGTATTTTTATGTTCACGAATCGATCAGGAGATATAGGCAATTTTAGTTTGCCCCATGTTATTGTTATGGAACTACAAATTGCCTGTAGCTCTCTAACCACTAAGTTTAGAGAAAAATGTCAAATGATAAAAAAGTCTTTAAATTGCATACAAAATATAAAAATACATAACAATTGGGTGTTGGTATTTTAATTTTTTGAGTTAGGCATTGGGGTGAGAAGTTGGTTAACGAGGAATGAAATTTCCATGTAAAATTATCTTTCTCAACTGTTGAAATACGTTTCCCGCGAACTGAACTGTAATATTTATTTTAGTTTGAGAATAAATTGAGCTGAAATAAACGGTATCAGTTAACTGACACATACTTTCTTCCAACAATATAAAAAAAATGTTTAAAAGATTCAAACATTAATGTCTTCATGACTCAGTCTGATAGCTACCAGCTGAGCAGCGCTCGTTTGACCCTACGCACGTCTGTGACTTTTAACAACGTACTGCGTTTACCGCTAAACGAAAAATTGAATTTTCTCCGCAACCACTTGGCATAGAGCAAAAATTTAAAATACTGGATTATTTAGTTTTTTGAGCTTGGTTTAATGGTGACAAGTAAAATTTATATCAAAATAACAGCTATTTTGAAAATCCAAAAAATTGATTTTTAAAACACTTATTACACCATAACTTTTGAACGCGCATTTTCTCGGAGATGCGGGTGGTGTCATTTTATTCATAATTTTATGCTTAATAAACCACAAAATTTTAATCAAAATCGTTAGAGCCGTTTTTGAGAAATTTAGATTTTTGACGATTTTTGAGGGTTTTTGGGGGTAAAATACCCTTAAAAATCAAAAATTCAAAAAAATGAAAAAAACGCCTGGAATTATCGTGAGTTTGGACCTACATACCAAATTTCACCAAAATCGGACCATTGGGGCATTCTCTAGCTCTGTTTACATCCAGACACACACACGGACACACACACACACACACACACACACACACACACACACACACACACACAGACATCACTCTGAAAACCACTTTTTTGGACTCGGGGGACACCAAAATGGATAAATCCACAAACGACTCAAATTCGAAAATTTTGACGAAAACAATACTTTCTCCATATACTATGGTATAGGGGGAGAAAGTAAAAATACCCTTCCTGTTCATCATTTAGTTTCAGTTTCAGTATTTGAGGATGTAACCGGTAACCAAATGTTAACAATTATTGTATTCAGTGAGCCTGTCAACAGGTGATTGATTTAATTTATTCAACATTTTGTAATGTTTATGAAGAAATCATAATATAACGGGTATATCGACATTCGGGTGTACTCATTTGCGTGATTGTTTTTGCATACATGTTTTTGCATAGATTGTTGTAACACTAGCGAATGTTGCCACTTTATACCTTACAACAAAAGACACAAGCTTAATTATATATGCTACCCTCAAGTAACCCGTAGCATAATTAGGGGTTAAGTTATGATTTTGGCATTTTTATGTTGAATTTGTCTTTAAGGAAAAATATTGCTCTTTTTCATGGTTCCAATGGTTAGGGGAGGGTTAATTCATCGCACTGAAGTTTTAGTCATCATCAGATTTCCTAATATTACATTCTAAGATCACATTGGGATAAGTCAAAGTACAATGGGGTTGTCATATTTTATAAGACCAGAGGGTTAAGTGGAGTTACAAATGAGATAATTTACGGGTCAAAAAAGTTTATCTACATTTAAGTTTATCTATAAAGTCAAACAAAAATAAAAGAATTATTTTTTTAAGTTAAGGACAACTTATGATTGTTTAACATGAAGCTTAAAACTAATAATTATTTAAAGTTATAAAATACTGTTATTGTAAACTTTATAATTTCCTACATTTCCTTGTTTTGTAAAGTTTGCTTTCGTTAACTTAAACCTTTTCGCCCAAATATCAAATAATTAATTTAATATGTAGTACATGATTTTAAATTTTGTTGTAACTTTCATTCTGTAAGAAATCTTAAATCATTTTACTAGGGTTATACTGTAAAGCAGACTTCAACCGAAAAGCGTTCTTGAAGAAAGTCCTTTTATTTATCAATTTTCCCACCTCACTTCTAAAATAAAGTTAAATAATGTTACAATGGTTCATTGTTATAATTTATTCAGTAAAAATTCTAGAATGGCTTTATGTACTAATGAATTAATTAATAAATTATAACTGGCTTGTTACAACGTTACTGATATGAACAGAAGTTGTGAAGAAGCAAACTAATTAACAAAGTTGTGCTGTCAGCAGGAATGTTTCGGGGCTTCATTCTACTCTATGTGTCAGGCGCTCCCGATTTTCCTTTTTATTAAAATGTATAATCTTTTTGAGACTTTGACTATATCACAATTTTTATATTTTTATCAAATTATTATACTTTTTGTTCCATCATAAATTATTAATGGGTTTTATAATATCCTGAGAAGAGTATTCGATAAACTATTTACTACCACCATAAGACAGGGGTAAAGGGGTAATGGTACTGAAATAGTATTGTCAGTGTGGATTATTTACCGACGTTCCCAGAACCAACGAATCGTTAAACCTGCCTGTATCGGGGACTCACGAAAGTTACAACCTAACTAACAATTAGGCCTACCAAATAACGAACTAAATAATACATTTTTCATATTCATACATCACTTCAGTGAAAATTTAATATAACAGTATACATTTAAATAACACATCAAAATTATGCTATACATTTATAGTAAACTTACAAAATTTAAAATTATTTTGTAAGTTTTTAGTTTTTTATGAAAAATCTGAGTACCAATGTAAATAAAAAATAAAAGAACAAATATTATAAATCTTAAAAGAAAACCTTTAACAAACAAGTACACTCATTAAAACACATGAAATCGTAAGCCCCGTTTCAGCCATCCTGCCACAGAGCAATAACATCCCCATTGTGGCCTTACATAACATGAGTGAAATAGTAAGACCACAGTGTAGTCCTAATGGGACGTGCATGACGGGTTCATAGTGTAGAGAAATTGTAATGACATCATTGAGCATTAGTCACCGAGTTCAGCAAATCCAAGATGTAAAAAATATACTGAAGGAAAGAGTGTTGCTAAATTAGAGTTTCAGCCACTTTATTGTACTTTTGTTATTACTAAATATCGGAAACTTATCGAAATTCGACCAAAAGTTTATTCAGTCAATCTTGACCCAATCAGTTTTAAAATATTTATAACTAAATCATCTGTTCTTTCTGTTTTGTCAGAAATTTTCATCACAACAGCTTCTAAAATGTATTGATTTAATCAAGCATCGTTCTTTTTTAAGTATTAACAATAAAACTTTGAAAGGCTGTAAGGCGTAGCCTAGGGGCTAATTTAACTTATAATGAGGTTTTTGCTCATTTATTCCATCTTTCTAATGGTATGCTCCCATTTCTAAAACGATGCAGACCAGCTGAGGAAAAGGAGGGCACTTTTTGTGGTTTGTACATTAATATAAAAGTAAAGAAAAAATCAAAAGTATAAAAAAGTAGTTTAGCATGAGCAAAACTTTGTACCTTTTATTACAAACCCAAACATTATTTCATTCCTCTTTCTGTTTCTCATTATGTCATTGAATGGTACTAAATCAGACACAGTTTCACAATACACCGAGTGTCCCAGACCACCCAGACACACCTTCTAAAATTTAAATGATTAGTTTTTTCACAAAAACAAATTGTGCCATTATAGGTAAACCGGTTACGCTCTATTGATTGACAATAAATCCAATGTACATGGTGCACAAGAAGCAACCTATTCATACCGGTAGTCGTTATTTTTTTAAACTAACCCCCAATTTTTATGAAATATTTGGATTCTACACGTGATTTTAAGACAACTTTACATTTAATATATACACCTAATCGTAACAGTTTAGGAGGGTATGGCGGTTGAAATTTAAATTTGTCAGGTAAGAATAATATGGGAAACATTTCACATGTATTGAATCTGAACATTTTATGTTAAACAAATATCGATTATTACGTAATAAGTTTTACTTTTCCATACACTTTTAATCATCACCACCATATTGTTAATTATATGGAAAAGTGGAATAATTAACAATGGAGCAATATTTCAAAGATGAGTCTAAGATATTTTTGTGATGGTAAGAATTTTTTTAAAACCTAAATATTCAGATAAAATTGATTAAAAAATTAGTTCCATGTTATTATTATGGGTAAAATTAAAATTTCAACCGCCAATAAAAATATTGAACTGATCCCATACCAAACCATGGTCTACGGGACTACGAAAGAAGTAACAGGTAATTCAACTCATCTACAGGACACTTACTATCTTTCAATCGCTTTGCACGGATGCACGGATTTCACGATGCACACAAGCTGAGGAAAAGGACTTTATATTGGGTATATTTTTTCACTTGTTATTTATTGTAACCAAAATTTAATGAAATAACTGTAGTAAAACTTCAGTTTAAATACTTTTTATCATTGAATGGCCATTTATTTATTTATTCAATCCACAATGATGTTATAACTTATTTTTACTATAACATAAATTGACTTTTTAATACCTTTTCATTCGCAAACGGACATTATTGAAAATTTTTTTTAAAAGGATAAAAATTATGAAGAGTTTTGGTAAATGATAAACTTGAAACATTTATTATTCAAATAAACTTTAAATGAGGTCATACACTAAATTTGAATTGATAATACATCCCAATAAATCCTAAACGGGCAACTGGCAACACTTTATTGTATGATACATATGGTAACGATACTTATAAACTAAGAAGAACAAAATCATCATTTTCAGAAAATCAAATCAAATTTTCATTATAAGTAAAATATATTATATTTTAAGACAAATTAAAGTATTTGAATTGTAAATCATATTTAAAATTTTTATATAAAAAAAAGTATTTCAATTTGTATTTCAATTATATTTCAAAGTATTTCACCAACTCTTAGTATGATTTCTACTCTTTACAGCAAACAAAATACTGAAAATGTTATTTGATTGCATTGGGAATTCACTGTAAAACAGGACGACACACCTTAACATATCAAACAAACCAGTGGATTTTGCCATTGCTTTTTACAAACCGGATACAAATGAAATGGAAGAGCTTGAAACGAGTAGTGAACAAATACAGCCCTCAGTCAATTTATTTATTGGAGTCATGTTATTTAACGCTACACAACCTTTAAAACCGATGGAGATGTATTCCGTTTGAACTGATCTATTTATTAATTGAATTGAACCCACGATGGTTAAATATAAAAATCAAGTAGAGAAAATGTACCATTCCTTTATTTTCCCTTCACCTAACGAGTTTAATTTTTGGAAAATAAGATTAAAAGAAGTTGTTATGATATTTTCTCGAAAATTTTAACTTAGCAACAGATTAGGGACAAAAGCCAAAAATAGGCCTCCCATGTTAATCTTATGGGAAATCAACAAAACCGTGTATCTCGCTTATTTATTGATATAACTTAGTAAAATTTAGTATGTACATTCACTCGGTAGGGTTAATTTGATATTTGTTTAAAACGTCCATATGATGGCAAACCTATATACTCATCCCCATGAGGATAATTAAAAAGTGCTGAATATTGATACAATTTGATTTTCACATTACCTAACCATTATATTTCCTAACAAATAATATTTTTAACAACTCATGGCAGTAAACCTACATCTGTAAATTCACTGAATACGCAGGTCTGCTGCTACGGAGGTATTTTTCTCTTTTAAAGAATAATCGATTGTAATTGTATAAGTTTAATACTATAAAATATTGAACAAAATTGAATCGTACATTTTTCCCTCTCTACAAGTCAGTCTAATATTAAGAGAGAGTTTAAATTGAAGTTGACCATTTCTTCAATATTTATTTATTAAAAATTATGTTAGAGTTATTTGTGTTTAGGAAAAGCGGCCTTTAAACTTCTATACAACTATGTCGCAACATTACTTAAACTCCATGTAGATTATTACTTACATTCAGTAGCAAATGTAATTAAATCATCATTTTATCCTTTTATTACACATAATCAGTGGAATGTTCCTTTTCCTTTATTAGTTATGGACAACATTTCACATGAATAGCTCGAGAATTTCAAAAATATATAAAGCCTGAGGTTATCATTTTACATTTTTTGTGGAGTTAAAAAAAATAAGAATTTATTTTATTAAATAATATATTATACCGGTGAATAAAGCAATTATTTTCACTTCTGAGTAGTCTAAGCCTTGATAATAATTTAGCCATCCTTTTTAATTGTTCAGTCTAATGGGTTTCAGACTTTGAGTTTAATGGGTTTCTGAAAGAGTTTTTAGGATATATTATATTAAAATTGTTTTCATTCTATTTCATGAGCGTATTTTCTTATTATTTGGCAGTTGCACTATGTAAAATGTTATCTTTGAATCATTTTTAACTGTATATAGGGTAACTGTGATCTCTTTGTCCGTTATAACGTCAGCCCGCATACAAGTAACATCATAACTGAGCGGCTTGTACGGTTTGGCTGTTGGACTGTTTCCAAGAGTGGTTAGATAACAATATGACAACGTAATAAAAGGCAACTTACATAAAATATAATGTAAGCACTTCAGTAAATTTGTTTATAAAATAAGCCCAAGTGTAATGGAAAGTTTAGATTAAGTATTAATATAACATCCTTGAATTTATTATTTTTCAATCGTCTCCAATATTAGAATAACTGTTATTTTATTCTAAGGGACACGGATTCAAAAACTATAAATTTATTCAAAAACCACAAAAAAGCCTGACAATTTTGGGCTTCCAATAATTTATTTGACCGTCTTTAAATCAATGCCTAATATATCTTTATAACCGAATGTATTTTGAATTAAAAAATGATTTTTATATCCAAAGCTACAATGATATTTTGCAAGAACGTTTTTGTAAATAAAACCAACAAGCGAATTGGGAGAAACATCCCATTAACAACCCATTTCACCAGATAAAATCGCTTTAATTTGGAACGCTGCCTCTTTCAACAACTCATCTACGCTCTTCATTATACTGGGGAACTTCTAAATTCATGACGACCAATCTTTGACTATAATATTTCACATGCATACAGTAGTATTCTTTTACTGTAATATTTTATGCTATATGTAAGTATATTTTATGTTCTATGTAAGTACAGGCATACAGTATTATTGTAATCACATCATATTGTGAAATTATACGAAAATTTTAAACTTAAATATATCTTTAACTGAATTATGTGGTGAAAAAATGTATTGTTTTTTATTATTTATTTCAGAAAAAAAAAACAGATACATTACAATAACTTATTACATACTAGCTACATAAGCCAAACTTGGCTTGTCTGTAGCTCAAACGCTGAATGGATCAAAGAAAACTATACTATAATACTTAGTAATTAATTTTGAAAAGTGAAATAGTATTCAAACTGAAAACCACGAATTTGTGTGGTTAGTAAACTTAGCAAGCAAATGGGCTCTTTTTGGGCTTGCTCAGCTATGCTGGAACACACTTACGTTTTTGTTATATATTATTGTAGATTGTCTTACTCCTTAATTAGCATATTTTTATTTGACCTACATATAAACCTTTAAAGATAAAGAATATTCACTTTTATCAATGAATTATTTGTTAAGTAACAGAATATGGATAAAAATATTCATCAACTTGTTTAGTAATGTATTTTTTTGATGGAAATACCTTCGTGCTATTTGAACGAGTAAGGGACCACGATTTCACAAGTCCAGAAAATTGGGAGTATCTGGATTTTCTGAACGTACCTACGTAGTCACAGTTAAGTTAATGTAAGTACATTGTTCAATTTTTGTTTCCTGAGTTTATTTGAATAAAATAAACTCGTTCTGGTTCGTATTTTTTGTGACAATTTATACCATTATTTAGTATTAAACTAATATATTACTCATCAAAGTTGATTACTTTTCAAAAATATTTTTTTCTTTTTAAAATGGTCATGTAAAATGATTAACGGCAATGAATAACATATTAACTTAATATAAAAGAAAATAAAAGTACCCAACACAGTATCTTTTACGTAAATCTGTGTATATGCCTTCTGCGGGTTTTATTATTATTAATTTTAAATAAATGGTCGGTGATTTGATTTCTTTTCCAAGAAGAAAAATTACTTCTTTCTTTAAAGAAGTAATTTTTCTTTCGGCACTATATTTTATAGCAAATTTTCCAAATTTCATGACATGTATTGTATTTTGAAGTCTTTAGATACAAACTTCTAAAATTTCGAATATAAAAACATCTGTATTGGTTGGACAACTTTGTTACTGAACTTCATTAGACGATTTGAAGTCCTTTGAATAAAATAGCTTTACTCTTTAGAAAAGTATTGTAATATTTTGTGGTTTCTTTGTAAGTACTTAAATATTTTCTTTTTGTATTTGAAGGAATTGTGATTGAACACGCGTTTTTTCTTTGCTCTATTGTTCGGTTATATTTTTAGGCTACTCTCCTTATGATCAAACATCTAGGAACGTAATAAAAAAGATAGTTCAAGTTAAAAATAATTGCGGTTTCAAACCCCTTAAGTATGAAGTTTACCAAAAATTTTAAACTTGAGCATGCAAAAGTGTAGAATGTTTTACAAATGAGTGAATGGGTTACGAAAAATAAAACACTATTTTACTTTGTAGAGCAGACAAATTAAAATTGCATTATTAAGGCAGAATGTTTTTACATATTTAAAACCTTTACTTTTACATAACCACAAGAGGCCCTGTGTAGCTCTGAGCCGTCACGTCCAGATGTCGGAAGATTGATTAAAACATTTGTTGCACACATCCTCTGTACGTGTCCTCCGCTTCCTGCTACTGGGATGGCCGTTTTGTTGTAGTATACAAATGCACACCTCACTATAAAATTGATTTTGAGTAAAATTAAAATGTCCTAATTATAAATAATAATAAACATGGGCAAGTAGTAAACTACGAAATCCACTAAACAACACATTTAAAGGGCTAAGTTTTACTTGAGATAAATTTAGACTCCAGTGTACAGTGTGAAACTGGATTTTTTCTATAACTATTAATAATATCAACCATTACTACTCTATCCCAGATAAAATCTTTTCGTAGTCATTATTTAGAATAAGTTAATAAGTTTAGAATTAATTAAACTTGCTTTTACTAAATGTTCATACTTATAACAATCTAATATAAAAATAAATACAGTAACTTTAATTGGTAATTAAAATGACCCTGTAAAAATATATAGTTTACACCTTTTCCAATTTTGAAAATCTTTCTTGGATTAATATGGAAAATAGTGAATGAATTATTTGATATGTAACATTAAAAATAAAACCCTTCTTCATTATATATATATATATATATATATATATATATATATATATATATATATATATATATATATATATAAACAAAAAACATACAAGTAATTGGTCTGCAAACTCGGGAGTTTTTCGTTACATTTTAATGAAACACGGATAACGTGTTCATATTTCCATTACTTTACATAGAAAACTAGCGTTGGTTTATATATTTAAACATCAACAAGCATGATTAATAATAACTAAATGTTAACATGCACGTTTGGTAGTCACACAATTACACTACGCTATTGCTAGAACATATGGTATACTCATTATTGAGTCCTGGTTTTTATCGTAATTAATAACCTGCTTAAAACCTGAAGGCTTTTGTTAGTCTAAATTAAAAACTAGTATATTTTATAAATAATATAAAATAGTGTGAGAAATTCGAGATGAAAGCTATGTTAAAAGCTAACTTTTTAAAATTTATAGTTTTAAAATTAGATTCACGTCATTGGTTAGGTTAGGTTAGACTGAGGGTAATCGAAAAAATGTTTCTCAACCGCAACAGATTCAACATCTCCAGTTTTTATTTCGACAAATTAATAATTCTACTTTAAAACTGATTGAAAACACCATGTTTCACATTTGAAATGTCTGATGCATTTTGAAATAATATGCATGTCTATGCATAGCTTGAGCGCTATTGTATACCTCCATCCAATGGGCTGATTGAGATCGCTACAACAACAACTATCCAGAGGAAGTATTTTCGTTTTAGCATTCTTTCCTAAAAATGCCCATTAAACCATTAAATTATTATAATATTTTCCGTAACATTCTACTCTTTAAAATGATATACTATAAGTGACTGTACCTATTTACCCAAGGGGAAGGAATCGGCATTAAACATAATTTTGACCTGTTTTCCATGAAATAATACCAGTTCAACCTAGATATCCAATAATAAGATATCCAATCTTAAAGAAAACTTCATTGGGTTTCCTCATATCACATCACTAAATCACTATTTTAGACAGGGACCTCACATAGTGGGTATTTTAACCTGAATATAAATGAGAGATTACCGGCAACAATAATAACATAGTAAAAAAAAAAGAAAAAACACGCGAAAATTGCAATAATTTCTTTTCTTGGTTACATTATTTACAAATTGTTACAATTAAATCTTACATCATGATATTATAACCCTTTTGCATTTAATGTTTATTTGAAACAACACCTACTTTAACCTTTACTAAGGTTAGTATTATAAGCTAAATCTAGTGATTTTGCCCTCGAAACCCAGTGCGGCTTCAAAACTAAAGTACCACTTTAACCGAGTCTTGCTCGTTGATTTTTATTTACTTTTGTTATAGTGTCATGGCAATAAAGCTATTCAATTTCCAAAACAACCAAATATACCTCTTCAGAAATACAGCTGTTTCCAAAAGACTGCTTAACACGGCTTAACAATAATGTTCCTTTATTAGCGAATTTCCCTATAGGGAATACGCTATTACGGTAGTAGCCATGGTAAGACCTAAGCCCGGGACCACTTTACTTTTTCGTTTTGAGGTCCCCAGAAGCCAAAAACACCGTTCGTTCGTTTTCATATATATGTATATATATATATATATATATATATATATATATATATATATATATATATATATATCTATATATATCTATATATATATATATGTGTCCGTGGTACCGATAACTTTTGAAGCGGACCTCCGATTTTGATCAAATTTGGTATGAAGGTGTAAGACCAGGTCTATTTTCATGAGTTCGCGAACCAGCATGATCGGGTTATGGGAACGGGGTTTTATGGGGTTTCAAAGGGGTCAAAAATGGGTTTTTGGCATTTTTCGACTTAAATTTTCAAAATTCATCAATTTTAACTAAAACCATTTGAAAGAGCTTAAAAAAACAAACAATTTAGTATTTTGAATCTTTAAAATAGCTTAACTGGCTATAGAGAAAATTCAAATCAAGTTTCCCATGTTATTCTTATGGGTAAATCTTTAAAAAGTTATATATCGCTTATCTATCAACATATCTTCATAAAAATTTTTATGAACCTTCACTAGGTGGTGAGTAATTAAGATTTGATAAAAAAAACCCCATGGCAGCAAACCTACATGCTAAATCCCATGGTATTCTCATGGAAAATAATTGTATAATGGGAGCAAGAGAGATGGAGATATAAGGTATCTGTTCCTAATCAGCTGATCAGCTGTCTTCTGCATATTTGTCAAATTTGAAATGTTTATGTTTTGTTATTTGTAAACAAATCTTTCCTTTTGCATGGAAGCTTTGGATTATGCACTTTTATTACTGCTAAAAAAGTCATTTATTGCAATATAAATATTAATATATGAATTATTAAATAAAAATAATTTACTCAGAAATATATAATGCCATTAAATATATTATATTTCCTTGTAAAGATTATTAATTAATAGCCACAAAGTTCTTTTATGTTGAAACAATAATTCTTTGGTTGGAAATTCGCTGAGTACGCAGGTCTGCTGCGACGGGGGTATTTTTGTATACCTTTCGTTGTTACTTCGTAACCAAAATGGCAACCCATAAGACCAATGTGAAAAATTACGATTTTTAAACTTAAATTTAGACCAAATTCTATTTTTCCTGGGATTGAGACTGTTTCTAAACTTAGTTTTGGGCCAAAACACTCTTAAATGCAAAGTTTAAAGTAAAATCACCCGCTAGATCTCGAGATCGTGGAACACAAATTCCTTCAGACAGTGCTCATATAGGATTGTTTTAGTTCGTAAAACGGGCACGGCACAGAGTGCAAAAGCTTCCATTCACATAAGCAAAATTGTATATAGTTTGGATGGAGAAATGTTATTGTGTTTTTAGCAATGTATACCCTACATTATAATAGCCATGTATTATTGCTATAATACTAACCTCAAAATGTTTCAAGTTCACATAGTACGTTTTTTGGATAGTTAGTGTATTATAGAAAACAAAAAAATATTTGTTTTGAATTATGTTATTTTTTATATCAATTGCTAATCAAACTATTTTTCTGTTGTTCAGAAACGCCTAGTAAAATATTGCATCGAATGTAACTGCGAAAAATATTTCAAAAATATTTTCATTGTATCAATCTCTGAGTTCTATACAAACATCCCACTTGTTAGGTACTACTGACACTAGTGACACTGGCCAAGTCACAGTCACAGTCACGCTGATTGACACCGCCGCCTTGTCTTGCGACTTGCCTTGAGGTTTAGTTCTGACGTAACAGGGGGACCGAGCTTGAGCTCGGTAAAATTATTACTTTCGTTCTCACGCAAAGCTCGTTCGCTCCGCTCACTCGCCCTCTTAATTTTTAGGACGAGCTCGTTCGCTTCGCTCACTCTCCAGGCTGAAGGGTGCTGCACTTTGGTATAATTTTCCTTTAAAGATATAACACATTATTTTTATCTGCAGTTACCAGATGATTATTGTTCAATTTAAAAACCTCCATAAGGATGACATGGAAACTTTGAAGGGCTCTAGCCCGAAAACCGGATTTTTCTCATCTATGGGACCAACGCCAATCGATTCCTGGTGGCCAAAACTCCCATAATCAACCAAAAATAAAAAATCCTTGGAGCGAAAAAAAAGTTTGCCCGTACAAACGGAGCTTGTTTTAGAGTATAAGATAAGATACAATGTAGCCATCCGTTGCTGACACCTCAAAAGTATCATCATTAACTGTATAATACGATACGACATACATCCACTTCGTCTGCTTGTTAAATAAATTGTTATTCCTAGAACAAAGTTGAAATGAAAATAAACTACCGGTACCTTAGCGTTTAAGCATTTTATGAAAAATATTATTAAAACAGTGAAATTCGTGGCTCTTTTACAGCTTAGGCCTACATATGTAACCTCCACAAAATTTGTTGGTACTTGTTATACAGTTGAATTTTTTTACCAAGAAGCAGTCAAGATTAGGTCAAGCAGTCAAGTTTAGGTGGAACTGAACTTCTTTTATTTGTAGCTTAATCATGTGTGTCATACTAATTATGTTATAGTTTTGTTTATCAACAACGGTTTTCAAACTTGTGCTTGCTTCAAGTCAGCCATGTCACCGATGATCGCGGCGAACGTGTAAATCCGCCTGCTGCCGGAACGCTGGGTTAGATATAGATGTCTAGACGGTTTAACTTATGACTTATCGCTACCGTGTGATTCGTTTTGAGTTAGTGAAAGTATTTCTTATATATATACAGTAACAGTAACAAAAATAACCTAATCGCCGCAGCTACTGCAAACTTGGCTGAGTACATGTAGCAGGCCCGGTGTCGAGGCCGCGAGCGGATATGCGTTCGCCGAGATCATCGGTGAAATGGCTGACTTTAAGGAAGCAGAACTCAAAATCCGTAAAACTTAAAAACATGAAATATTTACACTATGCTCATTAAATAGCCTTCTTTCAATTATGTGTTTTTATTAAAGATACCATTTGAAAATGACATAAAAAGTAGCTGGGTTATGTATAACAAACACTCATTTTTTGGATAATAGGTTAAATAATCTACTACTTAACGTAGAAAATTCTTGGGCTCTTGGGGGGGGGGGGGAAATTTCCCCCGGTCTCCCCCCCCCCCCCCCCCGAACCGTGGATCCGCTCCTGGAGATAAGTGTAGGATGATTGTGGCCAGATCTTGTTGTCTTGTTAATAACTAAGGCCGACGTTCTCTTTAGACATACAAAACATTAAACGCCTTAAAACTTAAAGATGTTACATACTTAAAGGTCGAATATATCTGAAGATATTGCATAGAGTTTTTGCTATATGATTTTAATTGAAAGCCTGCCGTTTCCGACCCGGTAAACAATTTGAAGTGCGGTTTGCGGCATTAAACTCTGCCAAATAAGGCCTTAAATTTGATGTATACAGTATATCAATCAACCTATGCTTATATTTAAGATTTTTGACCCCCCCCCTGTGATTTTTGTCCCCTATTGGGCCGTCCCTCAGAGTGGCCATCCTGAAGGTTGTGGCACAGACAAGTATGCCATCAGTGATTATTTATCATCAGTGATTATTTTTGAAAGTTGGTATTTTTATCTGTGTTTCTCGTGTTCCATTATTGTTGTGGTGTAAAAGTTATGAAATGAATTCCAGATTTAATTGTCACCTTATATAATGTGTGAAAATTTCCAACAATGATAATAATTATTTAATGAAATATCGGCAATATTTATGTATAACACCGATTGTTGTCCCTTAGGCAAACAGGAACTCCCACTTACAGTACATCATTTTAAACCTTAGAATGTGGGGAGGTTTTTGTGAAATTTGACAGTTTGTAGCTTAAAGCATAAAATTAAAATTTTTTAGCAAATTTTAATGCCATTTTTCTTAATTTTCCAAAATATTGTATTCATGTATATTTTTAATTGGACCAAAGTGCACTTATTCTAATAGGAAATTTTGTGTAATTTCTAAAAGTGTCACAAAAAGTGCAAAAATGTTTGGTAATTAGTGATACAAATAAGAATTTGTTTGGGAATGTCGAGAAATTTCAAAAAGTTGAAAAATGACTGTCACTTGAAGATGGGGTGAGATATAACTGTCTTAATTGCGTATTCTTGTTGCATTTTACATTTATCATAGCCTCTTAAAGATTTTGACACTGACTACAAATACCCTGAATATTTCAAAAGATTTTCTGGATAGTTATAACTAATTTCATCCTTGGAAACAAAAACAAAACTGCGTTTTTGCTGAACCGTTGTCATTACATTTAATTACAAGCGGGAGTGAATTGGTAGCTTTTTTTATTGAGAACATGTTCTGATCACAAGCTTGCGGTTGGATATACGTTTTAGAGTACTTAAACGAAGAATTAGTAATTAGTCGTAATTACATCGGAGTATATGATTTTTGTCACTATACAGAATCTTTTGTAAGCCCTTTACTGTAAAAATTTGGATTTCAGGTCGTCATTAAAAATAATATATTAGCTTTTCCATTTAAGCTCGGTAGGTAAATATTTCATAAATTCATAAAAAATCGATTTTTTTATAAAAACTGTTATTGCTGAAAAAAATGGGTCCTAAAACATAAGTTTTAGAGAAAATCTTTAACCAAGTAAGAAAAAAGTGTGTGCTGTACAAGATTAAGCATAAGGAACTTATTATTTATTTTTTGTCAAGCCACATAAAAGAGTAAATGCCCGTCTCCTCCCAGGAGACAAATAAATGGAAAACTCTTGTCCTTAGTTTGTCTTAATGTACGGACATTGTTCAACACCATCATTCTTCTAAATGCATCATGTTTTACTTTCTTCCGTTGTGTGAATTAAGTTTTTTTTTTATTTTACTGTATCAATGAGAACAAGTGGCAATATTAAAACAAATGAATTTTTATTTGCTTAGAAAAAAGTCACAGCAATGGATGACAAATGAAAAATGTGCTTCAAGCACGAGTGGGCCAGGAATAAATATCTTATGTCCATTATGGATTTCAGTACCGTAGTCTTTAAAATTTAAAAACAGTTTTGATGATATACATTAAATTTTGAGTGAAAGTAGTTACTTGGGGTAACGTATTATTAAGCACTTCAAAAATAAAACTATTCGAACACTTTTGTAAAGTTTTGGAATTTGGCAATAATATTAATGATGTATAATTGTTAACTAGTGTATTATGTTAAAGTTAATTATTGGTGTATTAGTGTATTATGTAAAGTAAATTTAAGCCAGGAAAATTAAATATTTCAAATAGTCCTTCTTTTTATAACTGCTATACGTACATATTTCTGTCAAAGGACGACTAAGTAATATATTAGTTACAAAAGTAAAATGAAACTAATGATTTCCTATAGAATTGTGATTAAAGAAGCTATTTAATTTTGCTGACGATTTATATTATTTATATCAAGTGCACCCATAAATACAGTATACCATTTTCTTAAAAAAATGTATTTATTCTAATTTTTATAATTTTATTTAATTAAATGCATTTAGTCCTTGATGTAATATTTCTTTTCTTTTATTAGTTTAATCGTGAGCCAAATGTTTATAGTATTTTATGAATAGTATCACTAAAGGCTTCCTGAAAAAATACATGAATATACGTTTGTTAAGATTGTTGCTATTGCAACTGTTCAGTCAACTGTTTAAAACAATAAGGACTCTTACCGCATATCCAAAGCAGAGTTCCACGTTTTGTTTACCGTTTGTTTGAGGGGTGGAACGTGAATTTGTTGTAAAGCAGGACGTTTGTGTGACCACTAAACAAAAGGATGGAATTCAACATTGTATCTCTATGTTTGAATCCTAAACCAGTTGAATTCTTTTGCACCTTCTTAATAGTTTTGCTTACTTTATTTGGTGTTAACTTTTAGTTAAAATTTGAATGTACTATGGAAATTAAAATATATTTTAGTATTTCTATATCAGTACCTACCATAATTGTTTCAAATATGTAATAGACTTCGTAAATATTGATATTTAAAAATATATTGTTAGATTCATGGTATCATTTAATTTGCTTGGAAAACCATGATACTACAATTATGTACGGTAAGATGAAAAGGAATAATATATTTTACCACTATGACGCCGGGTAAAGCCTGTATATAAAATGATATACTCTCAGTTTTCGTGTGTGTTGAACAACATATAAGTAATTTCTAAGTGAAGTAGGATGTTTTGAGGTCTTAAGAGTCATCTTCTCCTTTGGGATAGTAGCGCAGTCGGCAATGTTAACCATACGGCTTTTTGCAAAATATGGTATTTTATAAACCTGTTTCGGACGCCGTTTTTCAACAAGTTTTCTTTAAACTTAGTAAGTGTTTAGTTGAATAGTTGTAATATTTTCCTCATACCTCAAAAAAAAAAAAAAAAATAAATAAATATAACTAGCTGTGGCATCACTAAGTACCTCAATTTTCCTTACCTCTAAGACTTTTTTCTACATGTACCACTTATTTTTACTGATAAATCTGGTGTAAGGGACCTAGATCTAAACTTAATATACAATAAAACAAATTTTACCAATAAATATAAAAAACACCGTATGAAACAGGGGAATATGTAGGCATGTTTTCGGTGTTTTTTTTTTTTTTTTTTTTTTTTTTATTTTTTTTACAAGGGTGAAGATGACTCTTAAGAACCAACCGCTAAACCAGCGGTACTTACATTAATCAAATAGAACATTAAAGGCATATATTCTAATTTAAATTGATGTTTAAGTAGGTTGCGTGGAAATACAGAATATTTACGGAAATATGCATTTTCTTAACAAAGATGAAGTGTATCGAATATATACTTAAAATTAAAATATATGGTGATATTATTATGAAATTAGGATTTTTGGTCTTAAAAATGTTGATATCAAGGATTGGTTTATTAAATACTAAACCTTGTTTAGTGTCCTGTATTATGTTGTAAATATAAAACAAAAATTTAGTTGTGAATATTTGTTGAGTTTTTAATTGTTAATTTTTTTAAGGTTGCTGCAGTTTTGAAAAAGTTCAAAACTTTCTTTGCCATTCTGTGAAGATTCAATTTTTAAAAGTACAATACAGTAAAACCTCATCATTGTAAATGTTTGTACATTGTAAATTGCACATTCTATTCTTACTTATTACTTTGCTTAATACAAAGATTCTTACTACAAATTTATCTTCTTAATTCATATGGTGACATCTGTTACATCCTTCTTTCTCTCGATCAACTTCCACGATTTTTATGATTGAGGTGTCATTTCAAAGCTTATGATCTAGCGCGTGTGCGATTGGTGATTAAAAAGGTCATTTAGTTCCGGGCTTCGCCCCTATTATAGCTATTGATTTATTTCTAGAAGATGCTTTAAAACGTTGACCAACATTTATTTTCGTGTATATTTTAAATTTGAATTATAACTTAATAGCAGTTTACCTTCAGACAAAAGTTATTAATTAAGACTGTAAAAAAAATAAAAATAAAAAATAAATAGATATTCTGTTATTGCACAATCAACATAAGTATTGCTTTAAAAATTATATAATTCCTTCAAATTGTACTGTAGGCGATTTTCTCAAAGTATGAAATATATTTTTAAATGCGCAGTTCTCTCACTGGAACACTAGTAAAAGTTATTACCGTAGTTTAAAAATGGGACTAAATAGAGCCAAAATAAAAAATATATCACTGATAACTGTTAAATATATTTTCCTACTTTTTTCGTTTATCTAAATTTACAAGGAGTATTATATGTAGGCCTATGTAGGAATACTTATATTCAACATACATCAGTGATTCTGTAAAAGTTTAAAAATGAAGTTTGAATTCCCATTGAGTAATATTTTCACTAAAATCAGCCGTCCCAGATACACTGTATCCAAACCACCACTTAGTGTAGAATGTGCCCGACATGCCGGCGCCGCGCCGCACTGCCGGTGATTGTTTTATAATGAGGGTTTAAGCGTTGAAAATGTTTGATGCGACGTTGATCATCCATGTCTGCCAGTGACGTCACAACGGTTGCGGATAACGTTTCAATTCATTACACAAAAAAGATTCATAATGTAGATTGTAACAATTAAGGTGACCGTTTTTTTGCAAAGAGTAATAGTAAGGAAAATTGAGAAAAGTTTTATTTGGATCGTTGTAATAGAACAAATTAATCAGTTAAAAGTTCAATCATATTATTATGACAGTAGCATGTAAAACCTTTTATTTTTATTACAGTACAAAAAGCAACATAGTTTATTAAGTGATAATAAAGTATAAAACAAATATGATATTTTTTTTATCTCGAATGATTGTTAACACTATTTAAAATAAGTATAGTTTTAAGGGTGAGTGGCTTTAAATGAAAAAAGGCAACTATTATCTTGTTGAGGTATATTTAAAGCGCTATTAACATATTTACGTTCATACTGTATTTTCTTCTTCCGTTTTCCTATTTAGAATATTGGTTGCCCCCAAAATTTGTATAATAAATATACCATAGATAAAATATTTATCACAACAATGACTTATTGTAATGATATGTTGTTAGATTCGTTAGTAAAATTGTTGTTCAAATTTAGATACTGTGTTATAGGCACCAGCCATAACCAGGTACAAAAACTATGAGAAAAAAATCAACATACATACAACAGCTTATGAGGTAAAGGATCAGCTGTAAAAATTGTTCTTAATTTGACCTTTACTTTTACAAGATGCGTCGTTTATTCTGATCAGTGATTTAAAATAAAGTATTAAAGGAAAAATGTTTGAAAAGTTTCAAAGGAATATTTATAGTATATTGGTAAATTCTTCAGCAAAGAATTCGCGTTTTCCCTATTGAATATAAAACAGGTAATCCTACGCGTCCATTTCCCTGAAAAATAAATATTCTCTTTTGAGCCAAATTTAAATTCAATGTTCAATAAAGTCAGAAATAACTCTTGATTTTACAAATGTATGAAACTATTCAACAATGTAACAAAACAAGTAGAATTAAAACTAAACATATATTAGTAAAATTTATGACGTTTTAAATCTGAGGTCAGTTTAATCAAATAAATAGACTGATCTTGAATTAAAAGTTACCCTTCTTCGTCTAAAGAATTCTACTTTCTTGTTGTTTCTCATACTTATATTATATCTTTTCCACATAAATAACTATTTTCGCCCTCACATGACAACTTAGCTTTCATACAACTACATTCTGAATTATTTTATAACACAACAAAATCTTTGGTTCAGACCGAATATAAAAATATCCTGAGACTAGATTGGGGGTAGCTAAGGGTCCATCTTAAAACTTTCTTATATAATGTTTAGTTATAATAAGCTTTGTCACTGTATCATATACTAAGTATTTATTTTTAACTAGTTTTTGATAAAAGTAAAGTTTGCAAAGAGGAAATCAAAACCTTATTACTTTTTGCACAATAAGTAAGTAGCACTAAAACAAGGATTACTTTGGAGCTTCACGATGGTTCAAAATTAATAACAAAAACACTAAAAAAGTAATGTTACGTGTAAGAAACGTAATTCAATTTGTATTGTATTGCAATCAAATCTTAAATTTAAATAAATAAAATCCATGGTATTTCAAGAATAAACATTCATAGTGAGGAATACAATTATTTTACACGGAGAGCAATTTGATCAGAAACTTTAAACTTTTCATCAGCCTTCTCACTTTCTATTTACTTTTTAGACAGTAAAAGTAAAAAGATAAAAGTTTTCTTTTCCCATTAAATGTTGACTATAAAATGTTTTTAATAATTTTTTTTATTTACTTGAACCTAACTTAATGGTTTAAAGAATGAATGTAGAGACAGTTTTATAGCTTGGAATTGCCTCAGACCAGATGATTAATGCTCGCTACTGTCACAAATTGTAAAAGATGCCACGAAGGCATGAGAGATAGGGTTGAATAAACACCTTCATTGAACAGCATAAACAACAACAACATTTTTCATGGAACACTGTTAACACCAAAACTTTCAATGTGGATGTCGCTATGACAGTTTGGAATTATTTAAGTAAAATTCATGTAAATATCATTGGATTTTATTTATAAATATCATGTGTTGGTTTTTAATCATTTATAAGATATACGAGCTCATTCAGAAAAAAAATATTGAACTTAAATGATAAAATATAATAGTCACAATTTGTATTTTAAAATATTTTTGCAAAAAAAAAATAGTAATAATAATAAACGAGAAAATATTTTCTCGTATATTAAAGTACGTCGTTAGTTAGAATAATATATATAATAGTTACACGTATAATAGTAGTGTCAAATTGTTGGTGCTGGCTCAGTTCAAGGTCACCTGAGGGATGACGTCATCGAGGTCAATGACCTCACCGATGACGTCATCGATGACGTCATCGATTGCGTCATCGATGACGTCATCACTAATGACGTCATTTCTATGACGTCACACCCATGACGTCACAGAAATGACGTGCTGATGACGTCATCACCCCTTACGTCATCAAAATGACGTCACCGACGCCACTGAGGTCAAGGTCACGCCGAAACTTAAAATTTTTTGGCACTTTTGCCGTTTCTCGCACTACGCTCCGAGTTTCAGTCAGAGTCCCCGTGACCTTGACCACTTGGAGCGAATTTTCGACGAGAAACGGCAAAAGTGCCAAGTTAAACTCGAGTTTCTGACATGACCCTGCCTAAATGGGCAATCGGTTATCCCTCAGGTGACCTTGAACCAGCACAACACCAACAATTTGATATTACTGTGACCTTGAAAACCTAACAACGGAGCGCCGACACCGATGCGCACCCCACGACAGCCACCGAGTGACTGACTGTCAGGCTCTGTGTACTCTAGGTATATGGGGAAGTGGAGGGGGAAATCTCAAGGTCATCCAAATGGAGTTTTAAAAAAGTTGAAGAGTAGAAAGACTACTCTTGTGCTTCCTGGGCGACCTCATCAATTTCTAACGGATCTGTAAACCAATCCGATCTGTAGCGGCAGGAGTCCAGAAAACAGGTGCACCACCCATCAGGTTGTCCGTAGCATTTCCGACAATTGGTAAGATTGGAGAAGTGAAATTTAATACACCGCTGCGGACAACAAGTATAAAAGTATTTGGATTTGTAGATTTTGAAAGTTTGTAGTACCGGTGGTGGCAGCTGTTGGTTCTTGCATCTACACCTGCAACATCCGAAGCATTCACATTGCCGGCAGGCCAGCCCATCCACTTGCCACTTTGGTAAGAGGAAACACTTATCCTCACAGCAATAGGTTGTCCCCGTCTCTTCCTCCCAACGCTTCTTTGCACAATATGTGACGCCTTGTATCTCCAAACACCTATGCTCGCAACATGAGATGCGCTTACTTTCCATAGCTGATGTTGCTTTGATGAGGGAGCACGATGAAGTGATGCTGTGGTCAGTGGGAATGGGGTTTATATAAACTAAGGTGGGTGGAGGGGGAAAGGTCAAGGTCATCCAAATGGAGTTTTAAAAAAAGAAAAGAGTAGAAAGACTACTCTTGTGTACCTATAGCGATTTCATTGATAGTGAGTGCTTCTGTATGCCAAGTTGATCTGTACTGACAGGCTCCTAAATAATGTTTGCAAAAACCTGCAAAATGATTGTTGCACAATTTGCAGCCAGTTAGCTGTTTTAGTGTGAATTCAATGCAACGTTCAGGGCAACAAGTGTACTTATGCCCTCTCATCTGGTACACATGGAATGTCTTCAACTCCGGTTTCGTCTTCTTCCAAGACTTGCACTTACACATGCATTGACCAAAAGCTTCACATTTTCTACATGCCAGACCATCCACAACATCAATGTCATTTGGCCATGAAAAACATTTCTGTTCGCAACAGTAGTTGAGTTGACTCTCCATGTTGCTGTGGTGAAGGTGCGCGATGAAATGATGCTGCAGTCATTGAGAGTGCACCTTAAATAAACTCAGTGGAGGGGGAAAGGTCAAGGCCATCCAAACGGAGTTTTAAAAAAGATAACTAGTCGTCCTCCTCCTCCTCGTCCGTTGTACTTAGAGAGCTGTAAGACGAAGAGCCCCGTGCAGGTGCTCCCCAGATGAAAAACAAATCAATTTTAAAACGAAGACCAGGATCTTGCATCATCAATTCCTTTAATTTGTCACATACTAAGTCCACCTTGTGTAAGGTGTCAACAACAAGCTTCCAATTCGTTGGCTCAATATAACTTGTAGTAGAGTCTGCCTCGCTGATAACCACATCCTCCGGCCGTATTGGAGTGTAAAGATGTGTAAAGTTCTTCGGCTGTAGCTGAGGTTCAGGCTGGCTGGAAGTGGAAGGTTGAGTGTGGACCCCTGTCGCATCGAAATCCATAGTCATTCTACATTCAATGTTGGGGTTTTCGTTTAATACATACACCAATTTCTCATGCAACATATCCACTTCTGCCGAGTCTTGCAGATGAACATTCCAGGAAAATGGCCATTCTTCATCCGTAGTGGAGTCAACTCGAGAAAGAGTGCTGTCCGCCATGATAGCTAAGCAAGGAATGATGTGAGCTACAGACTGTGGTAACAGTATTGAAAAGTAGAGGGGGTAAACCAAAAGTATGTGGAGGGGGTATTTCCAAGGTCATTTAATTTGGGTTTTAAAAAAAGGAAATAGTGGAGGGGGAATTCTCAAGGTCATCCAATTTGGGTTTTAAAAAAAAGGAATGAAGGTTACTCCTCTTCAGCCTCGTTGTCCCCCACATCCTCATTAGCCTCATCTTCATCGACGTCAGACTCGCCGTAAGGGTAGATCGGGGACATGGGCGAATATTGTGGAGATTGTTGACCGTTGTTATCGTCCCCTTGCATTCTAACTTGGGACCAATCATAATTTAAATTCATTTGTATTATGATCCCAGGGTTGTCCCGCAGTATTTCCTTCATCCGTTCGCAAATCGTTTCCAAATAGTGTACACTATCGATCGACAGTGTCCAATCCGTACTTGTACCAACATCAGTAGTGGAGTCAGCTTGGCTGATGGTGTTGTTGTCTGCCATGGTTGCTTGTCGGACAAGGAATGACGGTTGATGTAATGCTCATGCAGGAACATGGTGAAGTGGTGGGGGGTGTGGTGGAGTAGTGGGGGAATTTTCAAGGTCATCCAAACGGAGTTTAAAAAAAGGAAAACCTACAAAGTAACATTGAAACTTTCCAATTGATGGTGGCGAGCGTTTTCTTCTGCAACCTTGCCGACACATGTGACTATGCCATACAGTATGAAAAGTACAACCATAATAAGGCCGAACAATAAAAGATAGCCGTTGACTATCATGATATTTTCTGAGTGTATCTGCTTTCTTCGTATCGCCCTCTCTTGCATCCTCTTCTCCAACTCGTGGACGAAGTCACAGCAAACGTGAGGACATGTTTTATCCGTTGGTAGGTTTGCCATTGTTGATGTTGTCGGTTTGGCTGTTGAAGATGGAATGAGGTTTCCAATTGTGATGTGCCACGTACATCAATAGTCAAGTGGTGGGGGTAGCAAAGCAGTGGAGGGGGAAGTTTCAAGGTCATCCAAATTGTGTTTTAAAAAACCTATCTTGTTACTGAGCTTATAAGTCAGTAACAAGATAGGTGTTTTTGTTCTTTTACTTCTTTAATATAATGAAAAAATATACATATTCTATTATTGTAAGAATAAGGAAGACAACTGCTAGTCAGCTGAAGTAGTCCAAGTTGTCTGGCTCGGTCTTCATCGATGCCGGTGAGGAAGATGTCGAGGAGTGTCCAGGCTCTTCCTTTGGCTGCCGGGTGTTCCGTATATTGCAAGCGTAAACCTGCACGTTTATACGGTAGCCTCGTGCCACCATCAGCTGCAACTCCTTGTACAAGTCGTTTAGTTCCTGCTGAGTCTTGATGCTCACCTCCTCGTAACTTGCGCAACTGACGTTCAGAGACATCTTGATGTTGCTAGGTTGGCTTCTGGAGTAGAAATGAAGCCGAGGCACAGCGCTTGGAGGTACATGAAAAAGTGGTGGGGGTAATAGTGGTGGGGGTATAGAAGATCCAATTAAACAGTTCTAAACTTTTTCCATCGATACAATGGAATGGAACAAATAGCGCAGGTGTCCTTGTAATTTTCAAATCGAAACAGTGGCGCTAGAAATCCGAATTGTTTTATACCACCATCCTGTACGAATCGCCGAAGGTCTCTGACGGCGGCCTCGCCACAAGGCCTACAAAACTTTTCCCCATCGTGGAACTTATACCATGAGTATTCCGAATACCCTGTATTTTCCCTCCTGTAGCGTTTGACATCTTCTTTTATTGTTAGTGGGATATTGTCTTGTAAACATGTTGGGAACAAGTCTTTGTGAGTTATAACTCGTTGTATGCAAAGCTCGTACAAGGTGCTCATCGTTTGCTAGTTGGCAACAGACTGACCGTTTTTCGCATCCAAGCAGGTTTGAATCCTAGTGCGGTAGTGGGGGTAATTACAGTAGTGGGGGTTATTGTGAAATGCAAAGGTCAAAGGTCAAGGTCACCCGCGAAGTTTAAAAAAAATGCAACATATCAATACGTGAAGTCTGTCACATATTGATATGTTGCATTTTTTTTTTTTTTATTTTTAGCGAATTTCCCTATAGGGAATACGCTATTACGGTAGTAGCCATGGTAAGACCTAAGCCCGGGACCACTTTACTTTTTCATTTTGAGGTCCCCAGAAGCCAAAAACACCATTCGTTCATTTTCATATATATGTATATATATATATATCTATATATCTATCTATCTATCTATCTATCTATATATCTATGTGTCCGTGGTACTGATAACTTTTGTAGGGGACCTCCGATTTTGATGAAATTTGGTATGGAGGTGTAAGACCAGGTCTATTTTCATGAGTTCGCGAACCAGCATTGTCGGGTTATGGGAACGGGGTTTTATGGGGTTTCAAAGGGGCCAAAAATGGGTTTTTGGCATTTTTGGACATCAATTTTTAAAATTCGTCAATTTTAACTGAAACCATTTAAAAGAGCTTAAAAAAACAAACGATTTGGTATTTTGAATTTTTATCATAGCATAACTGGTTACGGGGCAAATCCAAAAATGTGTTTTCCATGTTATTCTTATGGGAAATCAAGAAAACCCTATATCTTGCTTATTTATTGACATAACTTAATCAAATTTGGTATGTACATTATCTATATAAGGTTTAACTTATACTTGCTTACAAAACCCATATGGCGGCAAACATACATACTCACCCCCATGGGGTTTATGGGGAAAATAAAAAATTGCCAGATTTTGATACAATTTTGTGTTTACATTCACCGATTATTGATTAACTTAGATTTTCTAACAACTCCCAATGGCAGAAAACCTACATACTCGACCTTATGGTGTTTTTTTTATGGGGAAAGTAAATAATCTGAAATTCCATTGGAAATTCGCTGAGTACGCAGGTCTGCTGCGACGGGGGTATTTTGTCTTTTATGATTCGTTTATTTATAAAACATTACAACAACAACATATGTACAACATTAAAACTTAAATCTAACACTGCTGCTTGTCAGCGATGTGGATGGTCAACTCTGTAGAATTGCTACCCGTGCAGCCGTGGGACACCAGGTATAGACACCCGGGTTGAATAGAGCGAAGATCCTCGTTTTGTAGAAGATGGACGAATCTCTTGGGCAGGTACACCTGGAACTTTGGTTCATCCCCCGGAGTAAACGGTGCCTCGCTGAGACTGCAGCAGATGGCCTCCCCAACTGTAGTCTCCATCTTCTTCATAGCATGGATTATGTAGTGCTTCTCGTCTTTTAGTTCCGAGCACTTCTTTACAGGTAATATTGTTGACTTGGAGTGAGCATTGAACTGCTCGACCAAAGTCTGAAGGAACTGGTGAGATGCCATGGTCAGGTTACAGATCGTCTTCTTGCTCGGAGATGTTGTCGTCTCGGAATCTCGAGTAATACTCATGCCAGGTCCCTGTCTGCTCCCCACTTATATACTCTCCGTTACCCCCACCACTCCCCAATTCCCCACTTTGAAGGTAAGAGGCGAGTTTATAGGCATTTTTCAAAGCGCAATGTCTATCTTTATCATGTTCTGGGCTTTTTGTACAAATACATATGGTTTCCAGCATGTATTGATAATTCTTATCCAATTCCACATCATTAACCGGAACATGAGTAAATCCTTTGATCCATCTTTTCTTTTCCAGCCCTTTTGTGTAAATATTGGTAAACTTGTCTGAAAAGTGATGCATAATGTGATACAAGTCCGTGTAACTTGTAAAACCATCATACCAATCGATATGATGGAAGTGTTTTGAAATCCATCTGTTGGTAGTAGCAGCTTTACTAGTTAAAGACGAATAAGAACATGGTGGTTTAAATAAAAACGAATAAGGAACACTTGTATTCATGTCCAAAAACACAAGTTCTTTTATAATGAATCTATCATCATTACCACGAAACGCTTGAAACTCAATAATACCAGGCTTGGACTTTACTTGTTGTTCTTCTCCCTTGTCCATTTTGAAGGTCACACGTCTGCTCATTACGAAGTCAGGAGGTCAACTGATTTCCACACCACGGTAGGTACTACTTTTATACCAGGCCGTACAGTTGTTGGCGCGTTGGTGTATATTTAACGTGGGCACCGTCCCCAATAGGCCTAACCCCACAAAATGTTGGTTATTGTTTTAAAAACTAACCATTGTCATTTAAGTTTCCATCTTTATATTTTCCTTGTTTTCATTTTCATCACTAACACTTGATTCTTCTCCTCCATCTTCCTCTTCTTCCTGTTTTACTGATTTCTTATGTAGTTGAGCGTACTTTTCCAATTGTCTCCACATCTGTACTTCATGAGGAACTCTATTAAATATAGAAGTATCCACAGGTCCGTATAATATAGGTGCGTCCGGTTGTTTGTCCAAAGTGTCTTCCAGATAATCTTTAATAATCGAACTTGAAAACACCAGTTGTCTCAAGTATCTTGTTATAGGTTCAGTAGCACAAGTTAAAATGAAAAACTCCTCTCGATTAAGTTGAATTTTGTTATCATGTCTTGTTGTGTCTCTAAACCACAGCTGAAGATCACCACGTTGTTTAATGATATCAATTTCCACATTTGAATCTAAAAGTCCTACTCTTGTCTTCCTTCCAAACATGTTACTACTTAAATAGCATTCTAGCAGATGCAAGTGTTTCATAAATGATTCCCAAGCACTGTCCGTAAATAAAATCATTTTGGGTCCATGAGTTAAAATTACAGTAGGGGAATAATCTGTAGATTTCATAACACCGATTAAAACACTTTTGTCCAAACTGGAAGAGATTGGGTAAAATATTCGCAAAAATACCTCACTCAATATGTTTGGAGAAATATTATCTTCAATATCCCTTTTTCTCTTTTGTATATTCTTTCTTCTTTTACCTTTTTCTTCAACATTATTACTGGCGTGAAGTTGTCCGCAAACGTTTTGTTCACCTCCTTCCTGGTGACCTTGAGGATCTAAAAACTCAGATATCTCCTTCTCAATATCTATCACATTTTCAGGTGTACCACTAGGAGAAGCCATATTGAATACGATGCTACCCATACAACAGTAGGCAACAAACTGATGAGGAGCGGTCTGTACGCTCTGCTTTTATACTCGCGGAATGAAACAAAACCGGTTTTTACAGTACATTCTTAACAATTCCAGTTAAAGGTGTGTATGTTACAATTTTATCATGTAGAATTAAACAGTATGCAGTTGTATTAGCCGGTATAGCAGCGTTGAATTCCATTTCTATTTTTATATCCACACTTGATGATTTTACTGATTCATTTTGTTTAGAACAATCAATTACAACTATTGGGTAGGCATCGTAATATTTTGAAGGTGATAATAAAGGTGTATTTGCCTTACCGTAATATGAACTTTGGAATCTTGCGTACATATCGTACAATATACTGTATTTCTTCTTAGTGAATGACACATTTAAATTGTCGTATGGAAAGAATTGTGAATTTAAATAAACTTTAATATTTTTCAAGTCACAATGATCAAATTGTCCTGCATGTTTAGTGATGTCGTCTCTTCAACCTGTTTGTAAACCAAATATAATATACCTGGCTCGTTCTACATAATTTGATGTTTTAACAGTCCAAGTGTGTCGATCCGTAGTAGGTAAACTGGGATGCTCATGGAATTCCCAACTCCTAAATGGAATAACAATATCACGATCGGCTTTTAATTTTCTTAAAAGTAGCATTCTATGCTCGTCAGCCAATTTAACATGTGGAACTCTCCATACAATTTTGTTTAATTTTAATTTCCATTCTAGGTTTGCATCAGTCGTATTATCTGCAGCTTTAATAATGTCTTTATCGTTAGAAGACCTCAACAAAACTAATTCTTGTTTAACGTTTAATATTATTTTCCTATAATCTTCAGCAAAACCAAGCAACAAACGTAATGGAATATGAAAATCAAAATATCCATCTGAATTTGGAGTGATCGTGTCAATTGTAGGTAATACCCATCCGGCAGGTTTAAGTAAATTGGTTTCATTGGGTGTTATAGATGTTAGTCCTTTTAAAGTCGTTGAAATACCTACTTTTTTAGTGGAATCAACTGTTACACCTGATATTTCATATCTAATTTCATCAAACAGGAAAGCCATAGGATTATTTATAAATGGAACTGTTCTACCAGCAGTAGTACCGTCCTTTTTAGTAACTTGTCCTTCAATATACAAGTAACTTTCACATGGTAGTGTGTAAATGTCTTGATGTTGTATGGGAATACGAATTTCATCGTTATTGTTTAATTTCGATGAAGTGTAAGGGTTGTGGGTGTGATATTCTTTTTTCCATAGGGTTTCGTCGAATGTTGGACCCTGCGCTATATCCAGTATATCCATAATCGGTTAATTTTAATCCAACTCTCTCTAAGAAACGAATGTTCTCGCGTGTTAACTCCTCCACAGCTGAAGAGCTACTAATGCGGTTTCCCGTAGGTTGTTCGCTTTTAAATGTTAAACCCATGGTTTTTGTATTAAAGTGTAGATTTTAAATGTAATCTAATCGTAATAGGCTCTTTTCTAAAGTCTACCAAGTTACCGTCTTGATCCAATACGCTCAACACGATGTCTGAAATGAAAGTGGTGTTCAACGGTAGATATACCAAGTTTTGTGGCTTTTCAACAATTTTAAATCCAGGTGGTACACTTGGGTAAAAAGTATGTATGATGTGGGTGTTAGCCCCATCCCTGTAAGCACCTTGTATAATGTTACAAGTTATGTCTATACTATTGACTTTTAATATTGTTACTGTTTTCTTACCGGAATGTGTTACATCTGGTTCTAAAACAGGCTCATCGTTGGAAAATCCTAATAAATCACCAATTGAGTTTGGTTGAGTGAAATCTATATAATATTTAGAAGTAATTTCAGCTTTCATCGTATTATTATTACCTTTTAATGGTATATTGTCTTTTCCCATTTTAGTTTGCAAAAATTCATTTATATGATCAATTTCATAAGAACCTGTGGGCAACCTGCACTCTTGTAAGTCTGTAAATTTTCCACTGGCATCCTTTCCCTTATAATAATGCAATACGTTATTTTTACCTTCCGTAACATTGGGAATAGAGTTGTAAGTTGTAAAATCCAATAGTGCCGCCTCCCAAAACCTTCCTTTTTGCAAGCGTAACGCTGGAAAAAGGATACTTCGTAAAGTGGACGATTTTCCTGTTAATGATACCGTATAGGAAGACATCTCAATAGTGACTGATACTTTTAGCTAGAAATTCCAAACATAAATGGCCGCATATTGAAGTATTATCAGGTTGTTCTCTTTTATAGTTATAATATATGTTTTTAGCAGATTTAAAGTAATTTTGAAGTTCTTTTGGTGGTGGCAAATTACCGAAACTATCAAAATAATATACATTGTTATTTAGTTTCTTATAACAAACCCAATGGGTGCCAGGCCCTTCAGTATTATCCAAATTTACAATTCCAGTCTCATTTTGCCACATTTTCTTTGGTAAACTGTCTTTCATAAACACACCGCGGAAAAATGGTATTTTTAAACAGGAAATATATTTAAATAATTCAATATTGGTTAATGCTTTATGTGGTATGACCAATTGATTTCTTTCATTTAATATGCACGATAAGGTCTTAGGTAAAGACCTGCCCCGTTTTTTACCATTGACCACACGGTGGGCTTCTTCCTGCCTTTTCTTGTAGATCGTCGTCTTCTTTTTATATTTCCTCCATGTTTTCTTGTGGTTGACCTCCTTTTTACTCTCCTTCTCCTCCTTCTTCCACCTCCTACTGCTGTTTTAGCCTTCATACCTGCTGTTACTGCTAAAGCTGCTGCTTTTTCTGCTATGCTAGCGTCACTTGATTTTACTCGTTGCCAAGCTATGTCCGCAAGCTTTTTGTCAGCTATTGATCTATTTTTTGAATCGGCAAACGTGGAATATGCGATATCGTGTTCTTTACAAGCCTGATCTAACTTATTTATGCCAGGATCGCCTCTTTCCAGTCGTTTTTTCAATTTAGTTCCTGGTCCGCAATACTGATAACCTCCCGGTATATGAAATTCGTATGGTAATGCGTCTATTGCTCTATTTACTATGGATCCTACTGGAATTCGTTTTAAAGCTTTACTTAACAGAGAAACCGCTGTGGACGTGATCCCACCTCCTCTCCTTACAGTGTCTCTATATGGACTGATATATTGAAATGTCATAATACACTTTTATAATTGAATTTCACAACTTATGTGTTACCTCTACGACAAGTTGAACATGAATGACTTTATTTACGCTTTTGATCAATTAAATACTAAAAGGACCGTAAAATGTGGATCCTTAAGGTTGTGGTGTTTTATTAAAGAAATTCTTATAAAGGATGTCTTGTTTTATCCATGAATTTCTCATTTTTTCATCAACACGATTGTATTGTCCGCTTGCAATATAATTATGCATATCAAACATTATATTACCTATCACTTTAACAAGAAAATTAACATTTACAGCGTCATCTACATAATCAGGGTCTGCAACTCTTGTTAATCGTTTGTTATTGCAATTCCACCATCTATGTCCAGTTGGCTCTAATTGTATTATCTGTTCAAAAGTCACAACATTACCAGGCAATGTCGCGGGAGCTATATGTATCATTTTTTTCCTTTACCATCCCAAACATTATTCCTTAATACATACCCATCAAGAACTTTATCCTTTTCTTCAAGTAATGTAAACTTTTCATTTCCTTGTACAAACACATCCCCCTGCCGTGATACCACTTGGTCTTGTTTTACAAATCCAGATGTCTCTTGTTTTAAAGTCTCTTTCATTTGACCCACTGTTGCACCATCAGATGGTGCTGAACCATCTTTTACATTCGCCAAACAATTGCCAAGACAATCGATAACTCCCACATCACGTATGACACAATGATCTTTTATATATTTGAGATTTACAGCATCATTTTCATTTTTTGGATAACCTATATCGTTAATAACAAATTTATAAAAAGAAAATCCATCTTTTGTCTTTTCAGGTATCAAAGAATGTAAATAGCGTCTATTTACGCTGTCTTTTGCATCTTTAGGGTCATCTACGTTGGATATACGTTTATTGTTGGCACTATACGTTTTCCCATTGAATTTTAACGTATTTTTTAATTCAGATGACAAATAACCTTTGTTTATCGCATCACCGTTTTGATTTGGTTTACCAACGTTGATAATTCTATGATCTTCTGCGTCATATGTGTTATTTTGTAGTTTTAATGTTGGCGATATCTTTTCCTTTAATATTTTTAAGTTTATTGCATCGTTTTCATCCGAAGGATCTTTTATGTTTTTTAACCTTTTATTACTCATATCATAATCTCCATCAGGTGTTTGTGGTAAACCAGCACTTCTTTTTAAACTATTCGCATAATATAACCCATCCGAGGAGTAACGTCCGAACTTGTCGACACTCATGGTGCAACTGAATAGTATTCTAGGGGGTAACGCATTTTTTATGAGATTACCCCACGGTTTCGGAGTTCATCCACTAAAGCCACCCATTCGTTTTCCAAACCAGTATGACCCGCTTCTTTAGCTTCATGTATTAGTTTCATTCTATCAACCAATTTATTGATATTATTGTAATAAATCACATTTGTGTTATACAGTTTCTTCATTAAACCTGTACCTGTAACAGACTTGTTTCTTTTTCTTGGTTCTGTAGCACTTATATCCAAAGTGGATGACACAAACCTTCGTTTTACAGGTTTTCTTGGTATTATTGGCATTGGTTGTCTTCTCGTTGTTGGTATTAACTTGGATACAAATTCTCTATATTTTAAAGACTTTGATCTAAAAACAGGTTGGTCAGCTGAATACTTCCTCCTGTATGCATTAGTTTGTTCCAAAATCTTTTTATATGCTTCCATGTCTTTTTCTTTAACTAACAATTCTAAAGGCTTATTTTCAAATAATAATTCAAATAATCCCCTTGTGCCCTTATATCTTTGATCACCAACAATAATATTATCATGTTCATCAATGTTTACCGGGCTATTACCAACCATTAAACCCTCTTCTGTTAATCTTACTCCATAACTATGGTAGTTTTTATTAGGGTTTGTTCCAGCTAACATTTTTATCATGTATTTCCTTCCTAAAGGTCCTTTGTTATGAATGTTTTCACCCAACAAGCTTATGTTTGACGGACCTTCCCTTGCTTCTTCTTTTTCCTCTTCACTAGCAGTTGATACAACTTCATGTCCTCTTTTGGCTTTTACTTCATATAATTCTCTTATTCCACTATAGTCTGGTGATTCTAGCTCTCTTTCGGGTTCTCCACCGGTAAAACCACTATATGTAGAGGATTCCGGGTCTTCATCGCTAAAATCTTCTGATTTTACATTTTCTCTTTCAAACTTTGTAATAGGTGCAATCGCATCTCCTTCCAATACAGGTTTAGCAAATTTTTTGTTTAATTGTTTCAAGGGTTCAGTAATAGGTTTAAAAGTAGACTCAAGGAATTTCTCCCTCTCGCTAATACCTAGTTTTAATGCTCTGTTTTTAGCCCGAATAGAATCACTAAGTGATTTTATTTCTTTTACTAATTTTTCTTGGTTAACCATGTTTGTAGCAAGACGTGTTGTACAACAATGAATGTTTTATACCACGTTCAATGTATTAATATACATTTATCAAATCCTATCCTGTATCGACCATTGTTTAGCGGTTGTTCCTTCATAATTGTTAGGAACCCATACTTTTCAGCCCAAGCCTTTCCACATAACTCTTTAAATCGTTCAAATGTCATATCCGCATTTACATGATCAAAATATATATGTTTTAGGTTGGTTTCGTCCTGTTTAAATACAATTAACATGTTGGCATTGTCTCTAATAAGTTGTTTAGGTATTTTGCTGTAAGTTTGGCCAATATAAATGCTATCTATGTTGTTATGTCGACCCATAGCGAAGTAATTCCTTATTGTGTTTTGGTTTTCACAAGATACATCGTCAAATATGAACACAGAGAATGGTTTAGCTTCTTGTGGTTGCATAACACTCTCGCTTGCATTAAATTTTAAGTATTTAACTTCAGGCACATTATTCAGTATTTTTTCCAATAATTGATACTTTGGTTGTTGTAGTGATTTTGAAAATACATATAAATTATTAAAACGTAATCCTTTAGGGTTTGTAATCAAATTGAATACTACATTAGTTTTTCCACAGTTGGAAGGTCCGGTAACCAGACAGCGCACGGTGTTTGGTAACAAATTGCCATGTTTCCCACTATTGAATTCTGAATTATCCACTGTGAGTTCATCTATATTATTAATAGTAAAACTCTCCTTTTGTGGTATTATCTCCATCCTTTGTAATGGTTCAACCTAAAATGATTCTCTATCGTTATATCAAATCCTTTTTAGGTATCCAAGAATCTTCTGTCTTATTAAATCCTAACCATCGTACTTTAACCTTATCTTTTTTCCGTTGCAACACCTTTTCAACTAAATATACATCGCCTACTGTTGATTTTAACATTTCATGTCCATAAAACCCTCCTTCTAGCAATTGTCCTTTATTATCTTTTAAAATATATGTCTCGGGTACTGTAGGTTGTACTTTGAATACAGTAAAAACCTCATTGGTCCAATTTGGCAGATATCTTTTACTGAATACACCTTTATATTTACTTATTCGCACTTTATCACCCACATTAAATTTTTTAGGCTTTAGTTTTTCAACCTTTGGTTTAGTATTCATTTTTATACGTTTTAATACAAGGTTTTCATTTTTACTAGTTACTTGGTTTGGTTTCATCCCGATAGTCCTATGAAATTTGTTATTGTAATCGTTTATAAGTTTTGGTAACATATCAATCCATATGTGCGATCCTCTGTTGGAAAACATTTTATACATTGCACTTTTTAAAGTTCTGTTGAATCTTTCGATTATTGAGGCTTTTACCTCTGAATTGGTTGAATAATGGTTTATATTGTGTTTTTTCATTAAACTTGCAAATTCCTTATTAAAATATTCTTTTCCATCATCTGTTTGTAAATGTTTAATAGTATGTTTGTCTCTTTGTATAGCTATTTCCATTGCTTTTGTAACACTTTTGCCGCTTTTATCTTTTAGCGGTAAAGCATCAGCCATTTTTGAAAAACAGTTAATAACAGTCAATATGTATTTATACCCTTTATTTTGTTTGCTATAAGGAATCATTTCGATTAAATCCGCTTGATATAAATCATTAATTCCTTTTATCACCGTATTTCTTCGTGGAAACTTTCTTCTTGCAGGTTTATGAAGTTCGTTGACAATTTGTTGCTTCAAGTCCTTCATATTGCAAGTTTCAATGTTTGTTGTGGCACATGTATAATCACAATGAATGTTGTTTTAAATATTCACATCATTTATATGGGTCAAGGTCATCCAAATTTGTGTAAAAAAATGGGGAACACGGCATTGGACTTGCCGTGTTCCCCATTTTTTTACGGAAGGAGAAAGGAATAAGGTTGAAGTTGTAGAAGGACGAAGAATAGGTTACTAGTTGAGAGGGTTTAGGGAGTAATGGCCGAAAGGAAGAGTGTGGATTTTGTCGGGCATAATATGTCTTTTATCATCCTGGGCTGACAGTGCTTTTTTAATTTCGGTGACACTGTAGACTTGATGCTTGAAGCTTCGGATATTGTTGAATGTTGCTGATATCGTAGTATCTTCAAACAAACAAGTCTTGTAGTGGTCAAATGTCACGTGTTTTTTCAAATAAAATGTCTTCACTCCTTTTGCTTTCTTTACTGTCGGTGTGTTGTTCTCGTGGTACATCTTAAATGAATACAATTTCGCCATCAGCGCCACTATTTCTTCTAAAGGCATTCCATTTGCTTCATCTTTGAATTTTCCAATTACTTTTTTATTTCTTTCATTAAAATTTGGATGGTTCTTCGGATAGTCAGAAAAGTCGAAATCTTCTTTGTATGGAAAAGTCCTTAGGTCTTCATACATGTCCAAAGTTTTTATCCAGTAGATAAACGCGTCCGTATCCATGTATGCGACTCCAATGTTTTCCCTTCCGTAGTGTTTAACCATTTTGTTATAATGGAAATCATACATCAGGGTTTTACTGATGTCCAAAATCGACATACTTATGTATAACGGACGGTCCATGACTATTGTTGTTTTCTTCATACTGACAGCGACTAGATTTTCGTTTATAATCATGGATGTTCCAAAATTTGGTTTTTGCACTAATTTTTCCAATTTCCTAGGATCACTTACTAATTTTACATTTTTGTGTTTTCTTTTGTTCTCCAAGGTTTTTCCAAAGATGGCGTTGTTCATTAATTTATAGAAGTCCTTTTCAAATGCTGTTGTCGCTGCAGCTCTTCTTGTAGTGTTGGAATCAATATATGGTTTCAACCAACAAGACTGGGTGAATTCAATTGCTCTATGAATTCTCACTATACGTAGACCCAATTCAAGAGCCTGTTGAACTACCCAGTAGTGAGCCACATACCGATCTTTATTCTCCAAGGTCATCATCAATTTTGGCCATCTTCCTGTCGGTGAAACTTCAGTCTTGGCTAGGAGAGGTAAGTCGTAGTGATGGTCATGAAGGTGCTCCGGGTATTCAAAATCACAGTCCAAAATATAGCCTTTTGAACCATCCTTTGGAATCTGTGAGATGTCTCCGATGGTGGCCGGGTCGATCCATTTGAAGTCAGCGTAGGGAAGCGGATTTGACATTGCCCAACCATAAAGGTTGTTTGCGTCAAAGTAGCCAAGGTAGACCGATGGTTGTTGCTCGTCGAAGCCGGGGATGTACTTGTTGTTGGCTTTGACATGACGTGTTACAGCTTGTGTCAAACCGCCCCGTACACCAGATTCCATCATGAGCACCATATCTATATCTGTTAGAAGTTCCAATCGACAGTTGGTTGACTTTAGCATAGCTTGCCATGCTAATCCTGGAGATGTGTACGAGTGTAGTGGGTCCAGTCCATAGGCAGAGAAGCAGGTGTTTCGAAATTCTTCCATCACATCGCACAGCAGAGTTACGTCCAATTTTATATAAAAGTCGGAATATTCCCCTAAGGTTTGAATGTTTAGTTGGTTCCAAACATTACAAGCATGATTGTAGTCTTTAACGGAGATTTCACTTTCGTTTAATTTACTGTTGAAGGCTTCAATCGGTGGCAGACTGGTTTCTTCAAACTTTTCTGTAGATGTTATATAATCATAGGGGAAAACTCCTTTCCGTAATACTAGGTCCAATTTATCCTCAGATACAATTTTGCTGGTTTCTTTTAAGTCTTCTCTTCTTAGGTTCTCTGACAATTTGGCTAAACTAGATGGCATAAATCTGTAAGAGTCTACGAAGCGAAGTTTAATTTTACCTACTGTTTTTGAAAAGCTGATGTACTTTTCCAATGTTGTAGCAAGAACATCAATTTTACCATCATCTCTTCCTAACTCTGGAATAATAAAGTGGGAGTCGTAGCCGCTAAGATTGTGTAAAACGACAGGAATAAAGTTTGGCAGTTTGTAATTTATATTGCATGAATTACAAGCAGCTCCTCTGTATAACCCTGTCAGGTGATCGTGATCTCTTACTTTTGGATTTTCTTCACTGAACATCTTCTTGCATAAATAGCATCTTGTCGCTAAGTTGTATTCTTCTTGTTGATTTTGGTTTAAAGGTTCCATAGGTACAATATTACCGAACAAGCGTTGAACCTTTCCAGCAATATCGTACAGTTGGTCTACAAAATACTTAGCGGCTTCTTCACCACGGTAGAGTATTGGAGTGGATGTTAAACCATAGTCTTGCAATTGGTTTTCAGACAAGGTTGATTTAACTAGTAAACAAAAACTGTTGGGCTGATGCAACTGATATTTTGTTCTTCTAGTCACTTCGCCGTCCGGCAGCTCCTGTGGTACTAACGTTGATTCAAAATCTGCGTAGACCACTAGTGGAATTCGGTATTGGTGAACTGTCTTGTTAAATTGTATTGAAGCTCGGGTAGGCGGTGGAAGACTTATCTTTACTTCATAGTTCTCGTTGCAAAGTCTTTTATGTTCCAATAACCAGTCCAATCCTCCACGTCTTGAATCTTTCCAAGAAAAGCAGAAACATCTCTTGCAAACTGTAATCCTATTTACTCTTTTGGTCAATTGTTTTACAACTAACGCTTCAAAGTCTTTTATCCATACATAATGGGAAATTTCACCCTTGGTTATCAATAGCAAATCCGTATGGTTTCTTTGCTCAACCTTTACTACCCGCAAAGGATAAACGTTGTTGGAATCATCCAGACCAAAAACATTGACTGAAACGCCAGGATTTTTCTTTTCAAATTTGTCAATATCTTTTAAAGTAACTGGGTAAGTAAGACCTTGAAAGTTGTAGCGGTGTTCATTTTCGTAGTATTCTCTACCAACTCTACAAGGATTGTTTTTAACATACTTGGTTAACATTGCATACTTGAAACATTCATTACCCTCATTTTGAACATTTCTACACGAGTTAGTGTTTTGGATTTTCTTTGGTAGAGGGATAAAACTACTACCTCTTAAACCATATCCATGTTTATGAACCCTAACATCCATACCTTCGATTGATGACAAAGTCCATCCAGATCCTCTTCCTTCATGTTCTTGGAGTTTGGTTATAAGTTCCTCCAAGCATTCTTCAATAATATCATCAATGTCGGAGGTGAAGGTAAGGGTTCGATTTTTGGTAATGAATGCTCTCAATGCTGTTTCACCATCAGTATTGTTAAACATAGCCTCTAACACCATTCCAAATTTAATAAAATTTAGCCTTTGTAATTCTTCCCTCAACGTTTGACCAACAAGTTCCTTAGCCTGGGTTATGAATGTTTCCAATTCCAATTGAACGTTATTAATTTTGAAATGTGTTACAACTCGTCCTGGCAAGGCCGTGGTGCGCAGTTGTCTTACATCTTCCAGTTCTTCTTCTTCCATATCCTCTTCTTCGGTGTCCTCTTCTTCGGTGTCCTCTTCTTCAATAGGTCTTGTAGCAGTAGATGGTCCAGCACCAGCAAATTGTATCACACTAGGTCTTCTTCTTTGCATTTGCTGTAGATAGCTGTCCCAGTAGTTTGTCTGCTTCTGGTGCTCTTCCAAAAACCGGTCAATTGAGTCTAAGTCTATTTCATCCATGGTAATATCTTCTTTTCTATCTTCGTCTTCATGTAATTCTCTGTGTAGGGTGAAAAGATCTTCGTCTTGAAAGATTTCCCCACAAATGTCGCAAAGAGCCATTTCAAACAGTTTGGCTTTGAATGCACACTCTGTGAATATCCACGCAATAATGAGCAGCGTGCTCGACCGGGACCCTTTATATCCGAGGCAGATAGGTGGGGAAAGTGACGTCATATAAAACAGGTTATCAATCATGTGCTAAATTTAGCCTTTACACAACCGTTTGTAATAAATTTATCAGTAGGCTTGATAAATTGATGATATTTGGTCTAGATTCAATAATTTGTACAAGTTTTTTTAAAGACGTCTGTTTGAGCAAATTTTTGTAGGTCAAGGCCATTTGGAATTATTATTTTGAGCGGGGGATAGAGCACTAAGCAGCATCATTTACTACAAAGTGCTCTATCCCCCGCTCACATTCTTTTTTTTAACTTTTTGTTTAAGCTTTTACAAAGGTGAAACATCACCATCAGAGTCGGAATCATCCTCATCACGGAATAGGCAGCGATGACAATACATAATTCTTCTGGCAACTAACATCCTATCCATTGGACGATGAGGAGTGTCTTGTTCTTCTTCTTCTTCTTCAATTTCCAATTGGAATTCCATTTCCGACTCAGATGATGACTCTAATGTTTCGTAGGCGTGCAAGTCCACTTCATTGTCCGTTGAACCAGCTTCGTCAGAGTCCGTTTCAATATCCATTATTTCTTCCTCCTCCTCTTCCTGATCAACCGCAGGTAGTTGGTCCTCTGCTTCTATAACTTCTACAGGTATTACCTCCAGAATTGAAAGAATTCTGTCGCGATGGAACACGGTGTTGTCAAGTGGAGCCATGGTATGAAAGTGGTGTATCTATCCAATTGGTTTGCCCTTTTTATACCCCCACCAACTATACATTTTATGTGGGTCAAGGTCACGTAAAGATACCCTTTGAGCGGGGGATAGACCACTAAGCAGCATGCTAGTCCATTGCCGCAAAGTGATCTATCCCCCGCTCTATTCCGCAGACCACACTCAAGTCCAAGTCCACATCCAAGTCCACACCCATATGTTACACTTTATTATTACTGCCACCAAGTAATTGTCACTCGCACATTTACTTGGTTTTGATAAAGGTACTGCACAAACTCCATATTGGTTGTTTGTTCGTTATACAAATGCATCATGAAATATGCAATCTTATCGATTGCGGCATTGTCCAACGGTTCGCAATTCACAAGTTCCAATGTGCCCTGGCTGGTCTTATCCTCTATAAGTTCCACCACTTCGTTGATGTCTTCTTCCAAGAGGATGAACTCAACACTGAAGCTCTCCATCGTTGTTGATAGTGTCTAGACAAATGCTTGACTAAATGCTTTATTCATCAGTCCTACATATATACCAATTTCCCCCTCCCATTACCCATTCCCCCTCTACCTTTATATGGGTCAAGGCCATCCAATAATACCCTTTGAGCGGGGGATAGACCACTAAGCAGCATGCTAGTCCATTGCCGCAAAGTGATCTATCCCCCGCTCTGTATTCCACACAAGTCCTAGTCTTTACACACACACATAAGCCCCCCAGTCTTTTACACTTACTCATATACTCTGTCCTCCCTGCCAATTAAGAGTTCCCCATGTTTGCCACTATTTTCAATTAACCTTTCCAAGTCCCAAAACACAATGTCCAAATTAACCAAGTTCGCTCGTCCAATTTGAAACACACTATTCCCCCCAAAGTCACTTGCTCTCACTTGTTGTCCTGTATACTGCTTCTTCTTCCACGCTACAATCACTACCCTACCTTCTTCAACAACCATTCTTTTAACATTATCATACACCTTCTTCAACATCCCTCTACAGTTTAAATAGTTTATGGTTACATACTCCCACTCCTTACCAATGATCAGTGATCCACTCATTTTCTAGCGTTCCACTGGAAGGTCCAAAGCAGAATGAAGTCGGGATGTACAGACCCCCTCTTTTATACCAGTTAACCGGTTGTCCTTCGTTTAAAGTGGGTCAAGGTCATTCAAAAGTACCCTTTGAGCGGGGGATAGACCACTAAGCAGCATGCTAGTCCATTGCCGCAAAGTAGTCTATCCCCCGCTCTGTATTCTACACACACACACACATGTCCCTGTCCAAGTCTTTCATTACATACCTAATATATATTCACTTCCTTCATCATCACTATCACTCATCTCCGTTTCTACAAACTCCATCGGGTTAAAATTAAATTGTTTCAATTGTTCTTTTAGGTTTTCAATTTGTTGGTCCTTTACTTCTAAAACACTGTGAAGGTGTGATATGTAGTCTGCTGCCTCGTTGATGCTTGCTACTCTGGGATCACCTAACTTCAAGCTGGGAACTACACCCTGCAGCCTAAAGTACGCCATACGCCTTTCTTGCTCCTGCCGTTGACCAGGACTGAGCAAGCCTTGCCCGTCTTGGCTCACCTCCAGCAAGGTCCGTAGCATCGGAGCTTTGCAGGCGTTTGCCCGAGCAACAGTTATGCTATGGAATGGTCGAGCAGGTCCACGAGTAGCAGGCAGGACGTTGGCAGCACGCCTTCTTGAAGAAGAAGCCCGAGAAGTTTTGCAGTTGGAAGCCATGTTGAAGTGCGGTATTCAGCTAAGCGATACAAAGCAGAATAACCAAACTGCACATCAATACCCGTATATATACACTTATCAGTGGTGGGGGTACTAGCTAACCTTGGTAAAGTGGGTCAAGGCCATCCAAAAACATTACCAGAACGGGGGATAGATCACTAAGTGGCATGTTAGTCCATTGCCACAGAGTGATCTATCCCCCGCTCTGTATTTCACATTCACGCACACATTCATACATACACACAAGTCCCAGTCCAAGACTTTACCCACACACCTATCCACTCTCATCCTCACTATCATCACTGTCCAACAGGCTTTCACACTTCCTAATTAGTTTTTCCCATTTACTCCGGATATGAAGTAGCTCCCTGCGAGTATTCTCTAGCATTCTGTCCCTTTGCTCTATGACTTCGTCGTACCACTCGATGATGTTTGGTGGAGTCTGAGTTGATGCGTCCGTCGTGGTTGGTTGAGAAGCTCCGCTGCTCTGCAACTCCTTCCTCACAGGACCAAAGCCGGAGAATCGGACACGACTCCTTGACGAAGGCCCCGATCGGATTGGTCCAATGCTCGGGCTGGAGTTGGAGGCGGCCGGGCCAGAGGTAGAGGCTGGGACGTTCATAGCATACATGGTGGTGTTCAGCTTAACGGTGTAAAGCAGAATGAGAGGACGGTTGATCACCACTCCTATATATACCCGTTTTTAGTGGTGGGGATAACACGAGGGGGGAGGGGGAGGGGGGGGGGCTAAAAGAAATTTTGCTTAGTCTTCCCGGTCATCAGTTTTACATACCTTTAGCAAACCCATTATTTTGGTTTCTTCAATAACTTTACACACCTCAAACACCCAAGCAAACAGCTCATCTATGTTGTTATAATTAATTTTTGTCCAGTGTTCATACTTATGAGTTTGGTTGTTTATAATACATAGATAAAATGTAGACCCGTCTCGTCTTATACAATACTCAACTTCCATTCTATGCTGGTTTAGCACTTCCCAAGCATTGTGTTGATCTATCAAGAAGTCACCACCTTTGTAATTGTACCGTGACATGTTTACCACGGAGCACAGAAACAGACTGAAGCAAATGAACGGCTCATACAAGCTTAGTAAGAGCGTTAGAGTGGGGGTATCACGTGATACACAACATTAGTTGTAAGGTTAGCACTTTACTTTAAACAGTAATTTATATGGGTCAAGGTCATTCAAACTTTGAAAAATTTTTACCTCCAAACACTTGTAGCAAGCTACAAGTGTTTGGAGGTAAGTTCTTATTTGTTAAAGATTTTTTGTAACTTAGTCTTCACCCTCAAGGACACGGTTTGAGATTGTCCCAGTGACTTTACGTCACCGCCAGGTTAAAGTATTATACAAGTCAAGTGTTTTTTTTTTTTTTTTTTTTTTTTTTTTTTTTTTTTTTTTTTTTTTTTTTTTACCTGACTTGTATAATACCCCTCTCCCTTACTTTAAGAGGGTTAAGACTAAATTTGGAAAAATAATTTGGAAAAAGACTTTTAAATATTGTCCAACACAACCTAACAATTTTGAATTTTTCTTTTTTTTTAGTGGGCCCATGTCCTAGTCCATTTCCCACACGGTTTGGCATCCTTCCCTTCGTATTAGATAGGCTTTAGGGATGAAAAATTCTCTTTGTACCATCCGAGGTGGTACTTGCATTGTACAAAGGTGGCCTTCACCTTTTACAACGATTTCTACTTTTTTATTACCTGCTCCATAGGTCTGACCAATAAATAATATTTTTCATCAACCTTTAGCCTTCTAATATCCCGCGGTTGCGGGCCGTGGGGATGTCTGAACTTGAACGTTTTAGGCTTAATATAAAGAGTGTAGGGTTTGAATTGCCGAAATTTGACTGTACTTTTAAGGTGTCGTTGGCAGCGATCTCCTTCTGCACAGGCAAGTTTCTGGCAACACAAAACCCCAAACTTACTTGACATCCAAGCGTAATCGCATTTCTTACCCTTGCCAGCAGGGGCTTTAACACGCTTACGTTTTTGTGTTGGACTCTTTAGTGGAGTGTCTTGGAGCTTCTCCGAATTAGGCTGGCTAGAAGGAATGGGGGTGGAAGGGGGTAGAAGGGGCAAAGATTGGTCAAGAGGAATGGAGCAAACAATTTTGGGTGGGGTAGGGGAACGTGTTAGGTCTATGGTGGGAAGTTCGGGGGAAAGGATGGATTTTTGAGGCGATTTGGATGGCAGGTCAATAGTGGGAAGTTCAGGGGAAAAAATGGATTTACGGGGTGGTTTGGTTGGTGTGGACGGCATGGGGATATGGGTAAGGGACATTGGGATTTGGTATAGGATAAGATTTTCCGGGTTCTGCTGTAGGGAGTGATCCTCGACCTGGACGTCTCTTCAAAGACCGCAGACTCCGATCCTGAGTCCGATATCAGAGAGAGTGCTGGAGACGCTACCGGGACTCGACCTGACGACTTGACGAGTTCTCCTGACGATGGCAGTGCACCAGCCTCTTCCACTGTCGGCAGCAATGGCGACAGGCTGGGCATTGAGGCGGGCTGTGGCGGCGGTGGCGGCGGCGGCGGCATCGTCAGGCAGCTCAGGATGTTCGCAGTCATCAGGTATTCCAGGATCGAAGTGGAGGATGATGAGGGTTGAGACGTGTCGGTCGAGGTTGAAGCTGGCGGGTAGTTTTTCAGCTTGAGACCCATTTTACCCATTTGAATGAATGGAAGTAAATGAAAAGAGTAGATGTTAAGAAAGAAGTAAAGTGGTTATAAAAATCTCGAGAGTAAGGGAGTACCTGTCCGTATGGAAGCTTGGACCGGAATGAGAAGTGCGTACAGCCCGGGCGCCTTATATCCCCACCGGGGCTGCCACGCCCAGGATATCAGGGGTGGGGGTGGAGGGGGGGGTTCGCACTTTTTGTCCGGGAGGGGGGGGTGGGGGGGGGTTCGCACTTTTTGTCGGGGGGGGGGGGGGTAATTTAACAAAATAAACCCCACTTGGGGCCTTTGTGTTGACATCGCTAAAGCCTCCTAAAAGACCCAACTATAGACAACTCCAACTTTGTGTGTTACTAATACCTAACTGTTCGATTTTTAAAAGACCTTAATTTATTTACTGTGTTGATAAGACCGGACTGTTAAAGATTTTAAAAACTTTTACTTATTTAGGTCAAGGTCATGAAAAAAATTTAAAAAAATTAAGGGGGGTCATCGCTGTAGCCTCCGAAGAGACCCAACTATGACAACAAGGCAACATCCAATGTCGTGTACCCTTCGCCACGCAAGACTTGTAAACATTTACTGCATTGTCTTTTCAGTAGCTAACAAAGATTCATTTACATAATTTTGAGTTTCCAGAAGGAAACAAACTGAGGACACCCTAGTGGCTTACGTCCTCGTCCGAGTGCAGAGGCCGCCGCAACCTTTTGCATGCCAGCGTACAAACGGACATACTCCCAAATGCCATCCGCAACCTTTTGCATGCCTGGCAGGAGCCTACCGATAATTAAAATAGGCTTTACACGGGGGCCTACTCCCGTAACCTATCTTTAATATTTTAAATTTAGCAATGCATTGAATTTTTACAAGTCTTTGTGGGTCAAGGCCACACGGACATTAAAAAATTTCGGCCCCCGTACATCCATGGCGAACCACGAATGTTCGGGGGCCTTGGGGACTAAAAACACAAATAGCTAACAAAGATTCATTTACATAATTTTGAGTTTCCAGAAGGGAAACATACTGAGGACACCTTAGTGGCTTACGTCCTCGGTCCGAGTGCAGAGGCCGCCACAACCTTTTGCTTGCCAGCGTACAAACGGACATGCTCCCAAATGCCATCCGCAACCTTTTGCATGCCTGGCAGGAGCCTACCAATTATTAAAAGTGGCTTTACACGGGGGCCTACTCCCGTTCCCTGACTTTACAATTTACTTTGAGCATTGAAAAAGCTCAAGGGGGATTGCTAAAACAAGCGTATACACTTTAAAACATATAACACACTTACAACACACAATTGAGCTCAACGTAGTCAATGCTGGAACAAGCACATACACATTAAACACATATAACAAACAAGACACAAAGGATAAAAGACACACAGGAGACATAGGGTACAAGTAAAACACTCTCATATAAAACAATTCGCAATACCCAAACGCAAGCGCAATATCTTACAACTAATACAAGTCTTAAAGTTAGAGTAGACTTCGCTAAACACTGAAGGCGCCATTCAATGTTTAGTGATGCCTATGGCGGTCCGTCCCGATCGTTCACGTTCAACGCGCGGGAGCGGACTGCGAGCCGGCTCTGGCTGGGCCCCCTTATATCCCCGCCAGGGCTGCCACGCCCAGGATATCAGGGGTGGGGGAGGGGGTGGGGGTGGGGGGGGGCTCGCACTTTTGGGGGGGGGTCAGGTAAGTTAAGTGGGTCAAGGTCACCCACAACACTTGTACTCTAAGTGTTGGCTATACCCCCCCCACAACTGGGTCCCTAGGCTGCACAACACCGCTACGCCAGTATGTCTCCGGCTTCCATGCGGTGCGTCTCGCTGTTCTCTAGCTCTCTATATGTAAGTAATTTTACAAGTTCTGAATGTAGGTCACTACACTTTAACTCTGGAACGATATCGACTTGTAGTATTTCAGTGTTTTGACTCAAGGTCATCACACTTTAACTCTAGCACATCGGTTATCGTACCAGAGGTGCTCAATAACCTAACTTGTAATGTTTAGGGTGGCGTTTGCACGCCACGTGGTATCGCCATGAGTGTCCAGTCCAAGTTTTAAGTTAAATTAATTTTACTGTAATCTTTTCCATTTCCGCTTCGTTTTGCCAAAGTATAAGGTGTCGCTTAATAAAGTGGTATTTCTCTAAAGTTATAGGAGATTGCAGGGATACAATTAGTTTATTTAGGAGACTCTTCATCTTGGAGTTTAACACAATTTCCACTTTGACTTTGCTTCCTCGGCTCTCACAGCCTAAGCTGTACAGAAATGTTTCTTCTAGTGCCAACTCGGGCCAAGAGAACAGTGTGTTGACTGTAGGACAGCTCATGGTGAAGTGATGCGATACTCCAGCGTACCACCTCACCTTCCCCCACCACTGTGACCTTCCCCCACTCCTGCTGTTTCCCCCACCTCTTTTCCCTTGACTCATGCGCTACAAGCAGTCTCTCAGTATTGTGCGGACTTTTGTGAGGGGAAGCCATGTCCCGGGACGCTTTAGGTAAGAAACTTAGCCGTGTTAAGACTTTGTTAGTTGCTCACTGTCCGCCACTCAAAGTTAAGAAGGTTTCGACTTTAGCTAAGTGGCGCAAACTGTTGCGTGGACACCCTAGGTTTTATACCAAACAGACTAATGTCAGTTTTACTGATGAAGATTTGTTTAGAATATTGGATGAAATGACTTTTCCTTGCAAAATTCAGTTAGTTACTCCCATTCCTGACAGTTTAGAGTCTTAGTCTCTCAAGCCGATATACCTAGCGTACACAGAGCCTGACAGTCAGTCACTCGGTGGCTGTCGTGGGGTGCGCATCGGTGTCGGCGCTCCGTTGTTAGGTTTTCAAGGTCACAGTAATATCAAATTGTTGGTGTTGTGCTGGTTCAAGGTCACCTGAGGGATAACCGATTGCCCATTTAGGCAGGGTCATGTCAGAAACTCGAGTTTAACTTGGCACTTTTGCCGTTTCTCGTCGAAAATTCGCTCCAAGTGGTCAAGGTCACGGGGACTCTGACTGAAACTCGGAGCGTAGTGCGAGAAACGGCAAAAGTGCCAAAAAATTTTAAGTTTCGGCGTGACCTTGACCTCAGTGGCGTCGGTGACGTCATTTTGATGACGTAAGGGGTGATGACGTCATCAGCACGTCATTTCTGTGACGTCATGGGTGTGACGTCATAGAAATGACGTCATTAGTGATGACGTCATCGATGACGCAATCGATGACGTCATCGATGACGTCATCTATGAGGTCATTGGCCTCGATGACGTCATCCCTCAGGTGACCGTGAACTGAGCCAGCACAACAATTTGACACTACTGGTGTTAATAAGAGTCATTAAAAATCCTAACAAAATTTTAAAATTACATTGTTTCGTTGCTAAAATGAATAATATTAAATGACGGAGAGGGCAACTAGGTAATTGAAGGCTTTCACGGGCCATGGCGGTGGGGGAGCCATGGTTAGGGCCCGGCTTGCTTCTAAATAAGCCGATGGCCGTTAATATATAATATATAAACATACTAACTATCTTAAATATGTAATAGAAATGCAATCAATCCATGATAGTTCGTTAAAAAGTGATTAATATTTTTTAAATAATTTTTATATGGTTTTATACTACCTAATAATTTTGAAATTTATTTTACTAGTTAAAACTAAACTTAATATCAGGGGTTTACTAGAGCCATTGAAAATCCTAACAAAATGTTAAAATCACATTGTTCCGCTAATAAAATGAATAATATTAAATTACGGAAATGCAACTAGGTAATGGAAGGCCTTCACGGGCCATGGCGGTGGGGGAGCCATGGTTAGGGCCCGGCTTGCTTCTAAATAAGCCGATGGCCCTTAATATATAAATAAAAAAAACATTAACTATCTTAAATATGTAATAGAAATGCAACCAGTCCGTGATAGTTCGTTAAAAAAATGATTAATATATTTTTAACTAATTTTTATATCATATTTTAACCCCTAATAATTCTAACATTTATTTTACTAGTTAAAACTAAACTTATTATCAAGTGTTAACAAGAGTCATTAAAAATCCTAACAAAAATTTTAAATTACATTGTTTCCCTACTAAAATGAATAATATTAAATTACGGGGAAGGCAACTAGGTAATGGAAGGCCTTCACGGGCCATGGCGGTGGGGGAGCCATGGTTAGGGCCCGGCTTGCTTCTAAATAAGCCTATGGCCCTTAATATATATACAAAAAACACTAACTATCTTAAATATGTAATAGAAATGCAATCAGTCCGGGATAGTTCGTTAAAAAAGTGATTAATATATTTTTAACTAATTTTTATACCGTATTTTAACCCTAATAATTCTAACATTTATTATACTAGTTAAAACTAAACTTACTATCAGGTGTTAACTAGAGTCATTAAAATTCCTAAAAAAATTCTAAATTACATTGTTTCGTTGCTAAAATGAATAATATTAAATGACGGGGAGGGCAACTAGGTAATTGAAGGCCTTCACGGGCCATGGCGGTGGGGGAGCCATGGTTAGGGCCCGGCTTGCTTCTAAATAAGCCTATGGCCCTTAATATATACAAAAAAAAAAAAAAAACACTAACTCTCTTAAATATGTAATAAAAATGCAATCAATCCATGATAGTTCGTTAAAAAGTGATTAATATTTTTTAAATAATTTTTATATGGTTTTATACTACCTAATAATTTTGAAATTTATTTTACTATTTGAAACTAAACTTAATATCAGGGGTTTACTAGAGCCATTGAAAATCCTAACAAAATGTTAAAATCACATTGTTTCGCTAATAAAATGAATAATATTAAATTACGGAAAGGCAACTAGGTAATGGAAGGCCTTCACGGGCCATGGCGGTGGGGGAGCCATGGTTAGAGCCCGGCTTGCTTCTAAATAAGCCGATGGCCCTTAATATATAAATAAAAAACATCAACAATCTTAAATATGTAATAGAAATGCAATCAGTCCGTGATAATTCCATTAAAAAAGTGATTAATATATTTTTAACTAATTTTTATACCGTATTTTAACCCCTAATAATTCTAACATTTATTTTACTAGTTAAAACTAAACTTACTAGGTGTTAACAAGAGTCATTAAAAATCCTAACAAAATTCTAAAATTACATTTTTTCGTTGCTAAAATGAATAATATTAAATTACGGGGAAGGCAACTAGGTAATGGAAGGCCTTCGCGGGCCATGGCTTTAGGGGGGCCATGGTTAGGGCCCTCCTTGCTTCTAAATAAGCCGATGGCCGTTAATATATAATATATAAACATACTAACTATCTTAAATATGTAATAGAAATGCAATCAGTCCATGATAGTTTGTTAAAAATTGATTAATATTTTTTCACTAATTTTTATAAGGTTTTTAACATCTAATAATTCTAAAATTCTTTTTACTAGTTAAAACTTAACTTACTATCAATTGTTATCAAGAGACATTGAACATCCTTACAAAACTTTAAAATCACATTGTTCCGCTAGTAAAATGAATAATATTAAATTACGGGGAAGGCAACTAGGTAATGGAAGGCCTTCACGGGCCATGGCGGTGGGGGAGCCATGGTTAGGGTCCGGCTTGCTTCTAAGTAAGCCGATGGCCCTTAATATATAAATAAAAAACATTAACAATCTTAAATATGTAATAGAAATGCAATCAGTCCATGATAGTTCGTTGAAAATTGATTAAAATTTTTTCACAAATTTTTATAACGTTTTTAACATCTAATAATTCTACAATTCTTCTTACTAGTTAAAACTTAACTTACTATCAATTGTGATCAAGAGACATTGAACATCCTTACAAAACTTTAAAATCACATTATTCTGCTAATAAAACGAATAATATTAAATTACGGGGAAGGCAACTAGGAAAAGGAAGGCCTTTACGGGCCATGGCGTTGGGGGAGCCATGGTTAGGGCCCGGCTTGCTTCTAAATAAGCCGATGGCCCTTAATATATAAATAAAAAACATTAACAATATGAAATATGTAATAGAAATGCAATCAGTCCATGATAGTTCGTTAAAAAGTGATTAATATTTTTTTATAGTTTTTTATGGTTTTATACTACCTAATAATTTTGAAATTTATTTTACTATTTAAAACTAAACTTAATATCAGGGATTTACAAGAGCCATTGAAAATCCTAACAAAATGTTAAAATCACATTGTTAAGCTAATAAAATGAATAATATTAAATTACGGGGATGGCAACTAGGTAATGGAAGGCCTTCACGGGCCATGGCGGTGGGGTTGCTATGGTTAGGGCCCGGCTTGCTTCTAAATAAGCCGATGGCCCTTAATATATATACAAAAAAACTCTAACTATCTTAAATATGTAATAGAAATGCAATCAGTCCGTCATATTTCGTTTAAAAAGTGATTAATATATTTTTATCTAATTTTTATATCGTATTTTAACCCCTAATAATTCTAACATTTATTATACTAGTTAAAACTAAACTTACTATCAGGTGTTAACAAGAGTCATTAAAAATCCTAACAAAATTTTAAAATTACATTGTTTCCATACTAAAATGAATAATATTAAATTACGGGGAAGGCAACTAGGTAATGGAAGGAATTCACGGACCATGACGGTGGGTGGAGCCATGGTTAGGGCCCGGATTGCTTTTAAATAAGCCGATGGCCCTTAATATATATATATAAAAACCACTAACTATCTTAAATATGTAATAGAAATGCAATCAGTCCGTGATAGTTTGTTAAAAAAGTGATTAATATATTTTTAACTAATTTTTATACTGTATTTTAACCCCTAATAATTCTAAAATTTATTTTACTAGTTAAAACTAATTTTACTATCAGGTGTTAACAAGAGTCATTAAAATTCCTAAAAAAATTCTAAAATTACATTGTTTCCCTACTAAAATGAATAATATTAAATTACGGGGAAGGCAAATAGGTAATGGGAGGCCTTCACGGGCCATGGTGGTGGGTTAGCCATGGTTAGGGCCCGGCTTGCTTCTAAATAAGCCGATGGCCCTTAATAAATAAATAAAAAACATTAACAATCTTAAATATGTAATAGAAATGCAATCAGTCTGTGATAATTCCGTTAAAAAAGTGATTAATATATTTTTAACTAATTTTTATACCGTATTTTAACCCCAAATAATTCTAACATTTATTTTACAAGTTAAAACTAAACTTACTATCAGGTGTTAACAAGAGTCATTAAAAATCCTAACAAAATTCTAAAATTACATTTTTTCGTTGCTAAAATGAATAATATTAAATTGCGGGGAAGGCAACTAGGTAATGGAAGGCCTTCACAGGCCATGGCGTTGGGGGAGCCATGGTTAGGGCCCGGCTTGCTTCTAAATAAGCCGATGGCCCTTAATATATAAATAAAAAACATTAACAATCTTAAATATGTAATAGAAATGCAATCAGTCCATGATAGTTCGTTGAAAATTGATTAAAATCTTTTCACAAATTTTTATAACGTTTTTAACATCTAATAATTCTACAATTCTTTTTACTAGTTAAAACTTAACTTACTATCAATTGTGATCAAGAGACATTGAACATCCTTACAAAACTTTAAAATCACATTATTCTGCTAATAAAACGAATAATATTAAATTACGGGGAAGGCAACTAGGAAAAGGAATGCCTTTACGGGCCATGGCGTTGGGGGAGCCATGGTTAGGGCCCGGCTTGCTTCTAAATAAGCCGATGGCCCTTAATATATAAATAAAAAACATTAACAATATTAAATATGTAATAGAAATGCAATCAGTCCATGATAGTTCGTTAAAAAGTGATTAATATTTTTTTATAGTTTTTTATGGTTTTATACTACCTAATAATTTTGAAATTTATTTTACTATTTAAAACTAAACTTAATATCAGGGGTTTACAAGAGCCATTGAAAATCCTAACAAAATGTTAAAATCACATTGTTAAGCTAATAAAATGAATAATATTAAATTACGGGGATGGCAACTAGGTAATGGAAGGCCTTCACGGGCCATGGCGGTGGGGTTGCTATGGTTAGGGCCCGGCTTGCTTCTAAATAAGCCGATGGCCCTTAATATATATACAAAAAAACTCTGACTATCTTAAATATGTAATAGAAATGCAATCAGTCCGTGATAGTTCGTTTAAAAAGTGATTAATATATTTTTATCTAATTTTTATATCGTATTTTAACCCCTAATAATTCTAACATTTATTATACTAGTTAAAACTAAACTTACTATCAGGTGTTAACAAGAGTCATTAAAAATCCTAACAAAATTTTAAAATTACATTGTTTCCATACTAAAATGAATAATATTAAATTACGGGGAAGGCAACTAGGTAATGGAAGGAATTCACGGACCATGACGGTGGGTGGAGCCATGGTTAGGGCCCGGATTGCTTTTAAATAAGCCGATGGCCCTTAATATATATATATATATATAAACCACTAACTATCTTAAATATGTAATAGAAATGCAATCAGTCCGTGATAGTTCGTTAAAAAAGTGATTAATATATTTTTAACTAATTTTTATACCGTATTTTAACCCCTAATAATTCTAAAATTTATTTTACTAGTTAAAACTAAACTTACTATCAGGTGTTAACAAGAGTCATTAAAATTCCTAAAAAAATTCTAAAATTACATTGTTTCGTTGCTAAAATGAATAATATTAAATGACGGGGAGGGCAACTAGGTAATTGAAGGCCTTCACGGGCCATGGCGGTGGGGGAGCCATGGTTAGGGCCCGGCTTGCTTCTAAATAAGCCTATGGCCCTTAATATATATACAAAAAAACACTAACTCTCTTAAATATGTAATAAAAATGCAATCAATCCATGATAGTTCGTTAAAAAAAGATTAATATTTTTTAAATAATTTTTATATGGTTTTATACTACCTAATAATTTTGAAATTTATTTTACTATTTTAAACTAAACTTAATATCAGGGGTTTACTAGAGCCATTGAAAATCCTAACAAAATTTTAAAATCACATTGTTTCGCTAATAAAATGAATAATATTAAATTACGGAAAGGCAACTAGGTAATGGAAGGCCTTCAAGGGCCATGGCGGTGGGGGAGCCATGGTTAGGGCCCGGCTTGCTTCTAAGTAAGCCGATTGCCCTTAATATATAATATATAGACATACTAACTATCTTAAATATGTAATAGAATTGCAATCAGTCCGTGATAGTTCGTTAAAAAAGTGATTAATATATTTTTAACTAATTTTTATACCGTATTTTAACCCCTAATAATTCTAACATTTATTTTACTAGTTAAACTAAACTTACTATCAGGTGTTAACAAGAGTCATTAAAAATCCTAACAAAATTCTAAAATTACATTTTTTCGTTGCTAAATGAATAATATTAAATTACGGGGAAGGCAACTAGGTAATGGAAGGCCTTCACGGGCCATGGCTTTAGGGGGGCAATGGTTAGGGCCCTCCTTGCTTCTAAATAAGCCGATGGCCGTTAATATATAATATATAAACATACTAACTATCTTAAATATGTAATAGAAATGCAATCAGTCCATGATAGTTTGTTAAAAATTGATTAATATTTTTTCACTAATTTTTATAAGGTTTTTAACATCTAATAATTCTAAAATTCTTTTTACTAGTTAAAACTTAACTTACAATCAATTGTTATCAAGAGACATTGAACATCCTTACAAAACTTTAAAATCACATTGTTCCGCTAATAAAATGAATAATATTAAATTACGGGGAAGGCAACTAGGTAATGGAAGGCCTTCACGGGCCATGGCGGTGGGGGAGCCATGGTTAGGGCCCGGCTTGCTTCTAAGTAAGCCGATTGCCCTTAATATATAATATATAGACATACTAACTATCTTAAATATGTAATAGAATTGCAATCAGTCCGTGATAGTTCGTTAAAAAAGTGATTAATATATTTTTAACTAATTTTTATATCGTATTTTAACCCCTAATAATTCTAACATTTAATTTTCTAGTTAAAACTAAACTTACTATCAGGTGTTAACAAGAGTCATTAAAAATCCTAACAAAATTCTAAAATTACATTGTTTCCCTACTAAAATGAATAATATTAAATTACGGGGAAGGCAAATAGGTAATGGGAGGCCTTCTCGGGCCATGGCGGTGGGTTAGCCATGGTTAGGGCCCGGCTTGCTTCTAAATAAGCCGATGGCCCTTAATAAATAAATAAAAAACATTAACAATCTTAAATATGTAATAGAAATGCAATCAGTCCATGACAGTTCGTTAAAAAGTAGCCAGTAGAGTTAAACAAAAAAACAGGCAAATTTGAAAAAAAAATTGCTACATAAGATTTGTTTGCCTTAACAGCTTTATTTATGTCTTAATATGATTATGCTAGGTTTTTCCCCTCGTCGGGGGTGTGCTTAAGAGGTGTAGGGTGAAAACGTACACAAAAGGGACATTTTTAAATTTCTGTGGTCAAATCTCGTAAACGGTTCAAATAACGAAAATATGTCCAATATAAAAGTTAAAGAGCAGAAAATTCCGCATTTAATGAGACCAACCGCATATATTTGGATCACCTGTTGTCATGCTACAACACTTCAAACTGCACGATTTTTAACTATTTATTAAAAATTGTCTCCCAAATGGTGTATTTTTGTAATTTTACGGTTATATTTTGTGAATTACTAAAAATATTAAAATAATTACCGTTTATAAAGTCAAAGGGCAATTAAATCTGCATTAAATGAGGCCAACCTAAAATTTTTATTGCCTCTTGTACCCAAACTACGTCATATTAAGTTTAACAGAGATGAATAAAATAATGACATAAGTTGTATCAAGTGTGTTCTGTGTAGGCATATATTATATCATGAAAATAACGACTATTACATCGGATATAACCGTTTAATACTTAAATTTGACTATTTAACGATAAAATTAAAGAAATTTGCAATTTTCAACCATTCGATTCTATGGACTCCTCATTTACTTTTTTGTCAAATTGCATAGAATTTTTTAACCAATGAAGTCTGTTTTAATATCAGCAGTATTTTAACAGCAGCATTACGTGGTTTGCATGTAATATTAAAAATATTTACTTAGATCACACTGTAGAAATAGTGTGTAAAAATAATCTTTTTAGTTATATAAAAAATTATAATAAAAGAAAAAGTAAGAAAAGAATTTATGAAAAATTGGCTTTAGATGCAGAATAAAAACACAATTTGTGAAATAAATTTTGCTGAAGATTATATTTTATCATTCTTATATTGTAAGTAATACCAAATATTATATGACAATATTATTTTATACCAAGAAAATTAAAAGGAGGAGAAAAACACTAGTGATAAAATACCCCCGTCGCAGCAGACCTGCGTACTCAGCGAATTTCTAAAATAGTAATATTAATAACCACATAAACCTGTAAACCAAATATAATAACATGCTCATAAATAGGAAACTAATGTCTATTCTCATAATGATAAATATAGGGAGATTATGCAGGTATGCTGCCATGGGGAACACTAAAGGTAGGTTTTTAACATTAAAAAAAAATTATTTCCACCATATGAAGCCATGTACTAAGTTTCATCAATATCTGTCCATTGCTAAAGGAGTTTGCCTATTCTCCATATGATTAACATGAGAAAAGAGTATGCAGGTTTGCTGCCGTGATGAGCACAAAAACCAAGGTTTTTTACCATAAATGGATGAATCTCAACCAAATGAAGCTGAATTCCAAGTTTATATTGAAATATTGGTTAATAAGTGAAATATTAACACATCCCAATACTACTTATAATTAACATTGGAGAACCAAAATACAATGTACTGTCTTTAGACTTTTTAATATCTCGGTAACTAATGGAGATAGAGCAAAGCTTTAAATACTAAATTGTGTGTTTTTATTAGCTAAATCCAATGGTCAGAATAAAAATTTAAAATTTTTAAGATTTACATATGAAAAATGCAAAAAACCCATTTTTTGGGTACGAAACCCCCCAAAACTACCACTTCCGGTGGGTCGATATGTCTGGTTTACGAACTCATCCGAATAAACTTAGGATTATTTTTACCCCCCAACCCCCCTACTTAAGCACAAGGGGGAAAACCTAGGATAATCATATTTTGACATAAATAAAGCCGTTAAAGCAAAAAATCTTTTGTAAAATTTTTTCCTAGTTAGGTACTAATTCTACCGGACTATAAATAAGTATTAGAAATGCAATCAGTTCGTGATAGTTCGTTAAAAAAAAGTGATTAATATATTTTTAACTAATTTTTATATCGTTTTTTAATCCCTAATAATTCTAACTTTTATTTTACTAGTTAAAACTAAACTTACTATCAGGTGTTAACAAGAGTCATTAAAAATCCTAACAAAATTCTAATATCACATTAATTTGGTAATAAAATAAATAATATTAAATTACGGGGAAGGCAACTAGGAAATGAAAGGCCTTCACGGGCCATGGCGGTGGGAGAGCCATGGTTAGGGCCCGGCTTGCTTCTAAATAAGCCGATGGCCCTTAATATATATATATATATAAAAAAAAACAATAACTAACTTAAATATGTAATAGAATTGCAATCAGTCCGTGATAGTTTGTTAAAAAAAAGTGATTTATATTTTTTAACTAACTTTTATATCGTTTTTCAAACAAAATAATTCTCACATTTATTTTATTAGTTAAAACTAAACTTACCATCAGTTTTTAACAAAAGTAATTGATAATCCTTACAAAATTCCCAAATCACATTGCTTTAATAAAAAAATAAATAATGTTAAATTACGGGGAAGGCAACTAGGTAATGGAAGGCCTTCACGGGCCATGGCGTTGGGGGAGAAATGGTTAGGGCACGGCTTCCTTCTAAATAAGCAGATGGCCCTTAATATATAAAAAGAAACATTGATTATCTTAAATATGTAATAGAAATGCAGCCAGTTCGTGATAGTTCCTTAAAAAGTGATGAATATATTTTTAATTAATTTTTATATCTAATTTTAACCCCTAATAATTCTATTATTTTTACTAGTTAAAACTAAACTTACTATCAGTTGTTAACAAGAGTCATTGAAAATTCTAACAAAATTTTAAAATCACATTGTTTCGCTAGTAAAATAGATAATATTAAATTACGGGGAAGGCAACTAGGAAATGGATGGCCTGCACGGGCCATGGCGTTGGGGGAGCCATGGTTAGGGCCCGGCTTGCTTCTGAGTATGCCGATGGCCCTTAATGTATGATAAAAGACTTAATATTTTAAACATGAAATAGAATGCAATCGGTTCGTGATAACTAGTTAAAAAAGTTATCGATATTATATATTATTTTTTATATCATTTTTTAACCCTTAATAATTCTCACATTTATTTTATTAGTTAAAACTAAACTTACCATAAGTTGTTAACAAAGGTAATTGATAATCCTTACAAAATTCCCAAATCACATTGCTTGAATAAAAAAATAGATAATGTCAATTTAAGGATAAGGCAACTAGGTAATGGAATTCCTTCAAGGGCTATGGCGGTGGGGGAGCCATGGTTAGGGCCCGGCTTGCTTCTAAATAAGCCGATGGAATTTTAATATACATATATAAGCCATTAACTATCTTAAATATGTAATAGAAATTCAATCACTAAGTGTTAGTTCTTTCAAAAGTGATTAATTTTTTAAAACTAATTTTTATCGTTTTTTAAGCCCTAATAATTCTAACATTCATTTTACTCGTTACAAATAAACTTCATGTGTTAACAGAGGTCATTCGCAATCCTTACAAAATTCTTAAATCACGTTGCTTTGATAAAAATAATAAAAACAATGTTAAATTACGGGGAAGGCAACTAGGTAATGGAAGGCGTTCACGGGCCATGGCCTTAATGTTCCGGGAGTTAAACATGTGTTTATTTCTAATAAAAAGGAAGAGGCATTCAAAGATGTATAATCTGGAAAAGATAAGATTAAATTTATGATTGTCAGAAGTGACCGCTCATGTTTGGCTCAAAATGTTGTCACCGAGGATGGAACCGGGGGCTATCTTGTGAGGCCAGAACTTTACCACTGAGCTACCGCTCCCGTATAATTTTGTTCTTCACGGAACATTTCCACATTGTCTAGGAAATACATGTTACTTGAATTAAACTACTGTGAGGTTGTCAACATATTTTCATGCTTGAAAAAATTAAATAATAGGCTAATTAATCTATTAAGGGGAATCGGCCCTCAAAATGACAAAAATTTTATTTTTCAGATTTTTTTTTTCATTTTTCTCATTTTTATTTTACATTCAATTCTGAACAAGAATACTACAAGACAAAACTGTTTGCAAGAGTATTTTGGGGTGTTATTTGCAACTATACAAAGTGATGCACTCTTTTTTAATTAGGTCTAATTTTATTTATTTTTAATTCTATGATAATAAACAATAAAAATATATATTTTTAGACTTTGCTGGGCTACTAGGACTTTTGTTTTATTTAGAACAAATATAGTTAGCCTACCCAGTATTTCCATATAAGTAAGAGATATAGTTCCCTAACCATTACATGCTCGCCTATTGCCGAACTTTCATTGCGATTACGCTAAGGGAATTTTCCATGTTTTGAGGAAGATATTTGGATTTAGTTTCAGAACCATACAAGATAAGAAGATGAAATTATTTTTTGTAGGTTATCAAGACAATAGTTGCTAGGCATTCTGGTATTTTTTTAACCAATTTGACTTGTTACATTTTGTAAATAATTTTTTTCTAGATGGCAATTTTATTTTAAAAACCAAATAAAAGCATAGATGGTTTACATATTACCACTAAAGCTATGATTGTGAAAATACAAGAATTTTTTGTGTTCTTAGTACCTTTAATTTGACACCAAAAGCGTTAAAATATACGTAGTAGCTTTTATTTTATATTAAGTTAAAGAAATTAGCTAATTATTGACCAAAAAGGGGATTTTAATTTTTTTATGCAATGTACATCTCGAAAAGGTTAAAATTACAAAAAAATATTCTAATTAGATCCATACAAACATAATAAAAACACAATAATTCTTGTTAAGTCATAAATTAAAAAAATTACCTGTTCGAGTGCCGAATCCCCTTAATATTAATATTTTTCAATGTTAATACATTTTAAAACGTTTTGATCTGCTTTAGTTTTAATTTGTTTATTATTGTAATGTGTTTTAAGATTTGATTTAAATTCTATCAATAATTTGGAATATAAAAAAAGGTTACCATAAAAGTTACAATGAAATATTCATGTGATTTGCAAGTTTTAAAGGTGGATAAATTTTATACGACAACAACGCAACAATTTGTAGACCAATCAACAATCAATGACTGCATTCAACCTAAAAATACTTTTCTATGATAATAATAATAATAATAGGCCTACATTAAATTGCTGTTCATCAAACAATTAAGTAAGTATATGTAATTTTAAATTAATTCTATCACTCACTTATGCTTAAAACAATTATTCATCTAAAATTCAAAAGGTTGATTTTATAAGCTCATTAAGATTGTTTTTAAATATTCATGAATATTGCGTTGACCTTACGAGTTCTAGCGAATTTTCAGCCCAATAGCATCATTGTTGTACCTCGCATACCAAACACAAGAGCCAAGAGCGTGGGCCTTTACCGTTACAATTTATGCCTGTTCAAAATCAGAGTCTTTCGCAGTCGGTCTCCTACTGAGAACTGGCAAACAAATAATCATTGAATGAATCCATAAAAATTAATTTTAAATAATAAAATAACCTTATAGAACTGAATTTATGTTGTTTACTAAAACATCAATGTTCTTCACTTGATGGGCTCGTTATTTATAACTGGATCGACAGAAAGTGTTAAATATTTTCATTGAGTTATTTTGTACATAAAGTTTATCGTTTTAAATACAATAAATATCTTACAGGATTACATCAGAATTTTTTTATTATTGTGAAAATATTATGAAACTAAATTGAAAATGCATGGCTCTTACATTTAACATTTTACTTGTTATAATCATTTCCGTAACTTTATGTACAGGGGAACGTCGAACGAAATAAAATATAAACATTTCAACCATAAGAATACGTCAAATAATAAAAATTACTAAACTTAATCAACAAACCTATAACGGAAACAGGTGGAAATTAAGCTGAATACACCCAAATTAGCAAAATCGGTCGGATACGTTTACTTTTGTAATTTTTCTCTGGAAAGTTTTTACAAACATATTTTATGTATGTATATTATAGAGATAAATTTGGTTGTATACAACCTTAAAAAGTATTGACTCCCTGTGAGCCAAAATCAAAAATGTTGGTGAAAAGTTGTCAAGATGCTTAAGACCAAACTGTATGTGTAATTACATAAGTTCTTACAAATTTATTGGCATTTTTATATTTCACATAATATAATAGTATAATACATAGAGCACTCTTGAGAACCCTCCTATCTATAGTGATACTAAACTAAAATTCACCTTACTCTTTATCTCTCTTCATTGAATGAAACTACTTCATCGCATTACTAGTCTTTTGTGCCCTCTTACCTGAGCTGGCACAAAGGCAGTATGGCCAGCTGTTCAATTGACCGTTAGCCATAACCGTTTACTCCCAACAAAGCCTTCCTTTCTTCAGTATTCTCTTAGGCGTCCCATCAACATTTTAAACGTTTTATATTTCCTTCCTTCAATCCAAAATATAATGTTTCTTTCAATTATTATTATTCTTTTATTGTAAATTTAATTCAAAATTGTAATTTTTCAAAAATTTTTGCAACGTAAAAAACAGACATTTACTACCGTAGCGGAAGCTCAGTTGTATAGCTGGCGACACAAGCCAGTGCCCAGGTTCGATGATGGGCGACGACATTACAGGGACAAACATGAACGGTCACATATTGCATGTATAATGCTGTCCCGATACTTTGCTGAGTTTAAATCATCACACAGACTGCAGGTAAGGTAAAATAGTATACAAACAAATAAAGAAATAATTCTTTAGTTTTTAATAATGTTTGTAATTAGTTTTTGTATCACTAATTTTATTGGTGCTGACATGTTCACCGAGGTAAATATCAGTAGCTTGGAACATTTATGAATTCCAAAATTAATTTTTTCCCCTTGTAAACGGGGTTTTAACCCAAATTATAAAAATATTAAAAACAAATTTAGAAAAAAAACATAAAACTTATAACTTCAGTGTCGATTGCGAAGCTATATGTACTCATAAAATTTTACACTTTTCTACATTATATCATATTGAACTACAACAAAAAAATAATTTTATGGCGACTTTAACATTTGCACCCAACTTAACACATTTGTTTTCAATTATTCTTGCCTATTTTTCAACTGTTAATAACTCTTGGTAACGACGTTTATTTTTAGAAATTTATTTTAAATGTTGTTATCAAATTTTAGATGTACATTAAATGGTAGATGTAATTTGAACCTTTTATACAACCATTAACGAAAGCTTGGGTTGACAACATCTTAACTGTTTACATCTGCCAATGTCCAAAACCACTCAGATCGGATGCTGTTTTACCTCTATCAAAATACAGTTTCAAAGTATAGAACGGGTGTCTTTACCATGTATTGCATTTTAATAGCAAAATACGTATGAAAAATACGTATATGTACATCAAAGAATAAAAATTAAACTGTACTGTAATTATAAAAATATTTGAATGTACAAAATAACAACAATTTATTAATGGATTATATTTATTTTATTGGGAACTATGTACAATTTTTTGTCAAAAATCAAATTTTTGACAATAGATATTAATAAACTCTTCATTTAATACCCTTTAAAAAAATATGTAACATTTTTTACTTTTAAAACTGTAAAATTCGTGTAACTGACTTTAAAAGTTTTATCTACAATGTTTCCTGAGTTTGGTTTAGGCATTTTGTATAGAATCTCCCTAACTTTATATAGGCCTACTAACTTACTGTTTGTCTGCTGAAATCAATAATAAATAAATTAGAAATAAAAACCAATCTGGCCTAAAAAGACCGAAAAACACAAATAAGTATCTAAAAATTTATTTCATTGACTCAAGGTCTCAAAACTCATGTTTGTCACTTAGTTGAGACAACAGTGAGTACAGTGAGTAGACGCTGACGCTGGGATGGCTCATAACATAACTTTGAACCAATGGTGGTACGATTTATGAGCTGATACGATATTGGCTAATAAACTAGATTTCTTCTTTTTTATCCTATTTTTCTTTTGAAAATTTATCTTTTAAGACACACTTATTAACAATTTTAGTAAAGACCCGTTATATCCTCAATGTGTTTTCTTGAACAGTTAAAATTGAATTCAATAAAAATATTAAAAATTAAACAGGTGGTTTTAAAGATTTGAAATTAAGTGAGGAATATTCATCAGGTTCTAATAAAAAATATTGTATTTAAAAATAAAGCATTTGTAAATGAACTTCAACTACTTTTCTTTTCCCTTGGAAGCGTTTCTTTGTCATCAAAGATCTTCACGGTCGTCCCGCTATTTCCATGATCAGCTGTTTCTGTGACTGTTTTCGGGGTTTGATACCTGGAGAGGCGTGGTCGAGTCAAAGACCTCTTAAATTTGTTGACGCTGGGTCATTACCTCCACCTGACGCCAAACCTGTTCGAACACTCGAGCCATATTTAAGGCATTCATAAGTGACAGCCCCTCCCACCACCGTCGTAAGATCTGCCGGGAGCTCAATTCATCTTGTATTGTACTAGATGACACATGTGATTACAACTTATATATGACTGACATAAAAGAAAACAAATATGCCCTAAACCTGATTTGGCAACTTGCTTATCTCAAATAGATAAAATTTGTTTAATCAGATAAACTTTTATATAATGCAACTTTTACTTTTTTTAATTTTGTATTTGAAAGGTGAGAGGGTCAATTCAAGGCTATCAGTTGGGATGAATAAGTTAATTGACCATCTCAATGGAGCACATATTTCCTAAACACCTTACTCCGATGGGTAAAATATCGTTAGCTTTGGATGGACGGTTTAAAAAACATGAAAATTAGAAATCCATATGATCGAATATTTGCATGGTTATCATATTCCTACACGTTGAGAGTGTTAAATATGATTAGGCCACTCCTTATTTCTGACGCTAACTAAACCAATAATATTTTTGTTAAAATGTCATAAAAAGTAAAAGATATTTTTTACACGAGCTCATGGTATACACCTTTTTGAGATTGATTCACTGCACTTATCAATGCGGTACTAAAGTTAAGCTATAGTTTGAAATAAAAATAGAAAGTGATGATACATTGGTGATTATGTTTAATTTTAAATATTTAATAAAACAGCTAAAATAGCTTCTGAAATTTTGATTCTGCACAATAAGTGTAAAAGTAATTTATACCGTTTTCCACGATGATACTTTTGTCAAACTAACGTTTACATTTTGTAAAAATCAATACACTAATTTAAACACTTTGTTCTAAACCCGACTAGTCGTTCACTGTACAAACTAAACCCTAGTCTTTAATTTTCATACAGGTAACAATTAAACTGTCAGTAACGTGAAGATAACTGGCTACGTCGGCTCGGCCGCCGGGGATGACTCAGGATTGGCGACGTAATCGTAACACGCCGATCGGAGTGGAACTGGTTTCTAGAAGCAATCCAGTTACTGGAGCGGTGGGGGCAAAAAGTGGCCGGCAGAATAATGAATAGGTGGTCCCAATCTTTGACATTCCAGTTATAAAACAAAAAGTCACTTATCCAGTCAAGTCGTTGAACTTCGCAGCAACCTTGACCACGAACGTTTAACGAACTTCTGCTTGTTTATGTTTACGCACTATTAAGCTAGATTGTTATTGTTAGTATATTTTAATTTGTTAATTCAAATATAACCAAAATTAAAAGTAATATTGTATTATTGTACTGCCATTTAAACTGTTACCAAAAGATATGCACAATAATTGTGAGTATTATTAGAAATATTATTATATTTTATGCTAATAATCTTTAATTAGTCAAAAAAGCAATGAATTATTGTTTTGATAATAGGATAAAAGTTTAAACAATTTATATATATATTTGTAATTAAATGCTTCAGTACTTTTTCGTCACAAAATCATAACAGTTGTTTCCAAAACCTACACTTTTGATAGAAAAATAATATGTTGAAACAAAAGATTCCTTTTGAAATCATTTTAAACAATAAACAAACTAATTTAAACGCCTCCAGATCACTTGGCTGTTTAAAGAAGTGGTAAAAACAAGATAGAGCCATGGGGGATTAAACTTTTTAAAGATAAAAGTTTTTAAAACGACTTTAGTAATTTTAAGTAGTTTCCTTATAATGTGGTCAAGAATGGCAGAAAATAGTCGTGGTTTAAGAAATACAAGTTTCTTTTAAACACTAGCGTTTTTCCTAACATTTAAAGCTTACATTAAGCTTACATCGAAACTCAATAATTTTGGTTGAAAATGAAACGCAACGTTAAAGTTATATTCAGGGCTTCCCTCTACATACCACGTTTACCTTAAAATAAACACTAAAGAAAATCCCCTAAGCATTTTTATATTAAACATTCCTTGGTTTAAAATGACATTGTAAAAATAAAATAATTAAGAGATTACTATGTTAAAAATTAATTTCAAAAGCAAGAATTTCGGTGCTGGCAAAACAATTGCACTAATAGGGTGAAAGTAACCATTGCACAACATAAATTAATGTTTTAAAGAATTTTCCAAATTGTGAATCATTTTGTTTTCTTTCTCCGTCAGCCCATATATTATGCCAAAATTAAAAGTTTATTAAATACAGTTCATGTTAATAAGTTTTTTTGGATGTCAAATTAAAATAAAGGTTTCTTACTTTAAAAACCTAATGATTTTGAAGGTACCTTCTGTTTATACTGAATGTATGCGACTCGTAACAAAAACTACTAATAAATCGAATGTTAATAATATATTGAAATGTTAGACTACTTAATAAAGAAACACATTTACTTTCGTTCTATAATGCTCAATAACTGACCTTGCATCGCTGTGAGTTGAAACAAATACCAGTCTAATTTAAAATATTAATAACCAGTTAATATCAGAGCACTATTAAAAAGCGATCTGCAAACTCTAATCCAATCTGCAAGACCAGTCTGAAGACTCGCCAAAATCCAATTAACTTTGGTCTTTTATTGGATAAATCACTCATCCCCCTCAAACAGTCTGCGTGTCCCGTATCTTATTGAAATCAAATTAAAATGTACTTGATTGCGAATCTTCAATAATGGTTATCGTTTTTTAAAGCCTCTTTGATTTGGTTGGGATGTGTTGTGAGACACATATGAGATAAATTTTGTATTATAAAATACTGTTTTACTTACTAGTAACACATTTATTATATTATAGGTAATAATATATCGAATAGCTTTAAGTTTGGGGAGGTCTGCAAGTGACAGAGGCCTGCACATTTTTTATTTTCTATTCAGGTGGATCAACGGCTTAACGTGTCATCCTAACCATATTTTTGTCCTCGAGCCGGGAGTTGAACCCGCACCCGTTGGAGAATAACCCAGAGCTCTATCTCTATATACCACCAAGCTACTGCGGCTGCCTATATTATGTTAGAACGTTTAAATTAAATTATAGGTTAAATAGTTTCAATGACTACTAGAGCTGCCCTGGTAAAAGTCTAGAGTGGTCAGATGCTTCAGGAAACTTAGGACAATTTTTTCATGAAAAAGGGAATAATATCAAGTTTGTTGGGGTTTAAATTACTTATTTTGTTGATTTTGGTTGGATCGTTGGATGTACAAATGAAAAAAATAACTGATCAATAATCTGAATTAAATAAATAATACATATAATATATATTACATATACATTGCAGTTTTCTTAAGGTATAATTTAGGAAGAAAACCAATAAGTGTTATTAAGTCAACAAAATTAAATTTTTAGAAAGTTTTGAAAAATTTAATTCTGTTTTATTTATTTATTTTTACTTGTTTTGATATTTTATATTAATTTATATATTGTAAAATTATAATAATACTAAAATAAAAATGAGCCCAAGCAGTTTTGATTAAATTCAATGGTTTTAATACGTAAAACAGGGATGGTTGAAAACTGTGAATTGTCTCTCAACTGATAAGGGAAGACTTTTATAAAAAGGTCTGCTACCCTTTTACAAAACGTACCTTATAAAAAAAAAGCTGATGCTAACCTTTATAGAAAAACTAGAAAATATCCTTGTGGGTATAGTTTCAATAAAGATCAGCGTTTTCATATGTAACACAGCAATAATAGTTAATGGCAATATTTTATATTTATCCTCATGATAATAATAATAATTTCCGGGATAGTATGTCTTACATAACAAGGCATGGGATCTTTTTGTTGGGCCCACCAATCCCAGGCCCACAATCAAAGCGATTTTTTTTAACCTCCAATCTGAGCAGAATGGAAACGTGATTTCTTACACTAAAAATGATATTGATGCTCACCTCTCGAAGGTAAGCTGTGAGAGAGAAATGATTCACAACTGAATTTGTATCCCGTGACCTAATAACAATTTTATTTTCCCCAAATTTATTCAAACGCTCATTTTTAAATTTATAAAGCCTATAAGCTCAAAAAGTCAGTTTAAATATTGTAATTGTAAAGTTATCTTGTACAATACTTAAGTACATACGGAAGTTATCGTTATTCAAACCATAAGAACAGAGGGAAACGATGTATAAATGTTTAAAATGAAAATATAAAATGAAAAATTAATATTACATATAAATATTATATGATTATAATATTTATATGTAACCGTTGCTATAAGCACTACTGTAATAAGGATATTACGAGTATAACTTACTCAAGTATATACTTCTTTCATAGGTAGTAACATTAAAAATTGACATTTCAAAACCAAATTCAAACCTGTTGCATATTGATCTCTTAAAGAAACAAGAGCCACATTAAAATACAGATTATAGCTCAGCATTTGCCGAAAGCAGTGGTAAAATAGAATCTAGTCTACTTGTTGCTCTAAATGGAACAATTTATTTTAAAACGATATAAATGTAACATTTAGTTCTAAATCAACGACATCCGACCAATCCAATATTGTGAATATCAGTAATCATAACAAATCTACACATATTTACATCTGTACGTTAACAGATGTTTAAAATGTTCATCCCAAACCCAATGTTATTCTAACACGAAAATATCAAATTTAATTTGTGTATAGCGCCCTTATTTTATGTCCGATTTTCATAATTTTTTGGCGGAAACAGCTACAGACCAAGCCTTATACAACGACATCAAAAACTTGAATATCGGTTGAAAATTGTAGGTGAAGTACTAAAAAAAAATAAAAATAAAAAAAAATAAAATAAATAAATAACCCTTAGGGTATTGAATAAGTACTATGAGATCGCCCACTGGTCGAAATTCGAAAAAAATACAGTTAGTATTAAAATATTGAGCCAATTAGTTTTATAACTGACACATCTGTTTCTGATTTGCTAGCATTTGTTGCTACAACAGGTGTCTCATGATCCAATCAATTATCCTTCTCCCTTAGATTAACATTGAAATTTTGAAAGCCTGTAGGGCATAGCCCTGGGGGTAGGTGGGAATTATAACGCGATTCTGCTCATCTACAGCACAATACCTTTCTAACGGTATGCGCGGATTTTCACTACGATGCACACAAGCTGAGAAAAAAGGAGGAAAAGAAACATGCTTGGCTATTAATATATAGATAGCTTACGCAGTTTGCACATTAGCTGATTGTTCCATTACGATTCATTATTTAGATATTATCTAACTAGCCTCAAAAGGTGTGATTTAATGTGAGACAAAACATCGATTATATCAAGCGACATCGATTGTGGTTACGTTTTGCATGGGTGACCTATAAATTACTTAGTACTACATTTATTATTTAATTTTATTTAATACTAAACCAGATTAATGTTGGTACTAGATAAATTAGTGTATGCAACGATTTATTTAGAATGTCGCCACTCATGAGGTGCTTATAACACAATCGAAGCGAGTTAGATCTTACATTAGTTGATGTAAATAGTGTTTTACATTTGGTCAATGCATGTAATGTATTTCTATGAATTGTCAATGGTTTAAAAAAATACCGTCAACAATAGCGCGCAAGTATTACCGCATTGTTTGTATAAATACGTGATCTATAATCTCATTCAAATACATGATTGCGAGTAGCTCAGTACAGTGGAAACAGTAGCGAGGAAAGCTGATTATTGTTTCTATCAGTTGAGTCGGTATCAGGCTGACGAGATTGCATTGATTACAGGAATCGCAATACTGAATTCTAATCAACGCCTATGACACAGATTTTCTTTTGGATATGTATCTATTGTAACTTCATGAACAAGAATATTAAATAAAAACAACCACCATTTATTTGCAAATTAACAAATATTTTATGTCGAATAAAGTCATACCGTAAAAAAATATAAATGAAGTTTGCGAACGTTGTATTGAACAAACAGTTTTAGCGATATTATTTACTTAATAAAACTAAAATTAGTAATTTAAATGATAACATTATTAATTGGTATTTTCATTTTGGTAGACAACAGTTTGTTTTATTATTATGATTTAATTAATACAAACTATGTAACTAATCAATGTGTATTTACTAAATTCATAAATGCTTGTATATCTACCAACATTTTATTTTGTGAGATATAATTTTCACATTTTTACCTTTTTGGCTTCTCGATAGTCAAAACATATGTTTACAACTATGATTACCATAACTAAATTCAAACCATAAAATATAAATTAATAATAGACCTTAAACAAAATTTCTTTTATGTTTTTAGTAGAGATTTTTTATAGAAGTACACATTACCCATTTCAATATGGTTTTGTTCCACGGTACACTGCATGTTTCGTGGCAACAGGCACATTTACTTTTCCATGATATCTCTAAGAAGGTAAGATAAATTCAAACCAATATTCAATTTGGTTTGAAAGTTTAAAGTAATTGAGCTATTTCAACCGTAAAGTGATTGGTACGACCTTTTAAAATATAAACGGCTCTAACCTGGCAGCTGTAGTGGATATCGCTGTGTCCTGTGGATGTTATCTATTAATTATAAAGCGATTCCACTAGTTGTATACTTTTATGTAAGCAAACTATTAGATTTAGTTAATACTTCGTATCTGCTCTTATTAAAATGAACTCTTCATTTATATAACGCACCAATTCCTACCAAAGATAAATTTCAAGTTTTATTTTTAATAATAATAAACTATGAGGGGTGATTGAAAACCTTTTTTTAGTAATTCGTCTTGAATTTTCAAACATTGTTAAACGAAATGACTTGGAGTTCTTAATGGATTTATCTATGACCGTTTCAATAAACACCGACAATGATTGCATAAAGAGATACATTAATCAACCAAATTCAAGCGTGATGCACAATAAGCTCTTAAGAATACAACATGAGTCCCATTAAAATATATGTTCTAGACCAAAAACTTAGCTTTTGATGAAACTCGTTGTCCGTCGTTACTCCATGTCCAGTTTCAGTCATGGCGAGCGAAGCCCTAGGCTGCTAGGGAGATGGTGTGTAAAATGTAGGGTCTACTTTTTTAAATTGCTATTTCCTTCCAATTAATATGCTTTGCATAATTAAGTAAGTTAGCTTTAAACAATTTAACAATCAAAAATTATTCATTTTATTAATCCAACAGATATAAAATTGAGTAGTTTAAATAGTATAAGACTTTTTTTGTTCTTTCCATTCAAAGAATAATACATAGTGATTATAAACGTTTTTATGTACTGGACATACTAAACCAAATCCTTCTTGCGTTTCCTCTTCTACTATATTTAGACAAACACCTCGTGTGTTTACAATCAGCTAATTGAAAGCGTGTAAAATAAATTTATTGTAAAGGTTTTTAAATTGCAATATTTTTTATTTAAGGCAGTAAAATAACGTTATAGAAAATAAAATCTGCTAATATAGAAAATGTTAGTTTTTATTTAGTACACATTGCATGCAATTCGATCCAGTGGAAGTCTCAGACGAATGTCGAAAGGATTGAAAATGTAGGCTTTTCCCATCTTAAATCTTCATAAAAAATTATTTTTTGTGTTTGCCGATTTAACGTATTTTTTCTAAATACAAATAATACCTGCTAATATAAGACTGAAAACGTTTGTTGTAATGCAACCCTCATGTAAATTGGCCCAATAGAAGTCTCAGACGAATTGTCCAAAGGTGTTTTTTACCTTACTCTTTTACGTAACATCAGCAGCTGATTGTTCCATTGCGATATGGTTTAGTTTTTTATGTGCCCAACCTAAAAAAATATGATTATATATGAGCAAGAACGATTATTAAGTCAATTTACATTATTTTGTAAACTTTTTTGATGGTTGACCGACCATAACCAACAAATTTTTGACATGTTTAATTTAGTAATTGATTAAGTACAAGGTCAATTAATTGTATATGGTTGTAAATGAAGGAGTGTATGAAACAATTCTATTCAGACCTAAATCCTCGAGTAAGAATAAAGTAAGAATAAGGAGATTTTATAACAGCATGCTCTAGGTTTTAAATGCCAATCGGTATGAATGTGTGAAATTCGATAGCCCAGATTGTTGGCAGGTATATTCGAATAGAATATACGTTTTCAATATTACTTTTTACGGTAGTTTTTTTTTTTTTTTTTTTTTTTTTTTTTTTTTTTTTTTTAATAATGATAATACACTATCTCCTTAGTTTACGTTTTTTGCCAAGCAGATTTTCCTGACCACTTGATAAGGAAAATCCGCATTGACATCTTTAATTGTTCCTGATTTTTAGATCATTTTTCAGAGCATCCAGATTTGACGAAGAATTTGAAAATATAAAAGTGAACCAAAAAGCTAAATGTTATTGTTTATAAAACTGTTGCGACAATTTTCCATCACTGATTAGTAAACAAAATTCATGACGTTTCGGGATCTGGAATCTGATCCCGTCATCAGGTGGATGAAATGCCTGTGTTTTTACTAATTTTATTATTTTTAAGGTATTTCATCCACCTGAAGACGGGAACAGATTCCAGATCACGAAACGTCATGAATTTTGTTTACTAATCAGTGATGGAAAATGTCCGCAACAATGTTCTAAACAATAACAATTGCTAAGTTTGGTAATATAACACTAGTTCCTTCAGACAGTCTGTACGAGATTTTCAATACTCCGCATACTGGCACTTTGCGTTGCCTACTTCACAGGCTCTCAGGTCGCTGGAAAATTTACAGACACTGATAATTTAGCTTCTTGATGATCATTTTGCACGTGTTGTTGAATTCACAATGATAAACACACTTTTACGACAAAACAACACTTTATTATTACATTGTTTACATTATGGTGACTAGTTTCGACAGTCTATGCTGTCATCGTCGGACCTCGCACTCATCATTGTTACTGATAATTTCGAAAGTGAGGATTAACAATATTGTGATTTATAAGAAAGAGGACTTCTTTAATGTAAAATATTAACTGATTTGTTACTTAATCCTAAAATTGAATGTAAAATTAAATTTTCCATAAGACTAACATTAAAGATTAAATAATTTTAACCATTGATCAGTAACTTAACATGTTGGCAGTTTTATTACCTTTTATGTATAAGCTACACAAACTGAAAAAAGCTATTTATATATTCTTCTTCTAAAACATTATCTACTAATCGATTAAATGTGAGCTAATTAGGACCTCTAGGAATTTATTTTAAATGTACCCCGTATATAAATGAAAATAATGTTAAGTCAATAAAGTTGGCCTTTCTAACTTTAACTTGCAGGAAACGACCCAAACTTGTCAGTTTGAAAGAAACGTGGGCATTACAGCTCGTATTTGACGGGGAGAGTGGACGCTGTTTGTCTTGCCCTGGGCCGGAAGATATTTGTCAAGAGTTTGTTCCGCTTGTTAACGTCACAGTCAAACAGTTTTAAAATCCTTGTGAAATTCAGTGAATACTCTGTGAAAAGATGTTGCTGTATTTATGGATGTCGTATTATGGTTACCTTGTTTTGTATTGAAGGATAAGTTTTTATTCCCGAGAAGTCTTATACATATTCGTTAAATCATACCCTATAAAAAAAATTTTTTGTGTGATGTTGGTCATTACTTAGGAATGTGAGAATTAGTTGAGAGCTATAGATTGGATTTTCATTCAATTATACGTTATTTAAAATATTTGATAAATAAAAAGAAAGTACCAATTTAAATCGCGTTCATAATAAGTTCTGGTTTAAAATGCTGTGTACTCATCAACAAAAAAAATCCATACTTGTAAAACATTATCAGTCAAAAGGTTTGTAAAAATAAGGTTAAAAGTAAATGTTTGTAAAAATATTAAAACCATTTTAATAACCAGGTTGACAAAACCTATTAATACCTATTAATTCATACTAGTGTTAGCCCTCTGGTTGAAATGCTACCAAAGTTTCAGTTGATATGGACACAATTAGTAAAAAAAACTAAAAAAAAATCAAAAAACTTAAACATCTTCCTGATTTGTTAGCATTGGTTATTACAAAAAAATGTTCCATGATTCAATCAATTACTCTTCATCCATAAAATTAACATTGAAACTTTAAACTCCCATAAGGTATAGCCCTGGGGGCCAATAATTATAATGTGTACCTGCTCATCTACAGGTCACCACCTTTTTAAAGATGTGCTAGAATTTTTCCTACGTTGCCCATAAGCTAAGAAAAAAGGGGGGAAAAGAAGAATGCTTGTCTATTAATATTCAAGAGAGATTGATGGAAATGCAACAATTTAAGTTGATTTGAACACAAGTTGTTTTTAAAATATTTTATAAATTTTAAAACATGTATTCAATTATTAGCCAGATTACATGAGGATCAAACATTTGCCATTTGCTCGGTAAACTTAAACAATTCATTATTGTAATATCAGTTACATGCGTTACGCTAAAATGCCAGGTGCATAAAGACTTGTTTGTTATACGTGTTCAAGACGAGCTCGTTATCCTCGCTCACTCGCCTTTCAGACTGTTTTGATGAATGCCTACGGTTGATGCAATCCAGTGTACATTAGTTGAACCACATATTAAATATGTAACACATAGATTATAATTATTTGGTTAGCAGCTGATTTCATAATTGTCACGAGGCCTAATTCTTTAGTTTTTAAATTGAAATTACAATCATATAAGTTAACTAGTTGTTTTATACTTTAACAAAATATTTTATTCATCAAATAATTTATAATAAGCAGTAAAAAAATGTAAAGCTTTTTATTATTTTTACTTTAGTGCCCATTAATAATTTACTATCTGGCTGCATTTCAAAACCAAATATTTATACTTAAAAACGTCGGCTGCACTTTGAAAGTTTAGTCAGTTGTTTTCATTATTTCTTTGGTTTTTAACTGTATAAAACCATTGTGAAAATATTTTTAATTCCAATTAAAATTGTAGCTTCATAAGACTGTTCCTGACATAGAGACCTTTATTTATATTATTTTTATCCCAGAACAAAGTTATCTGGAAAGCTTGAGGAAATCGTTATAGCCACGTTTTTTAGATTCGTGTTTATACATACATAGTACAAATATACCTTACTTGTATTAGAATATAGGATAACGTAGTGAGTGCTTGAAAATAATTTAGCGACACTGGATGGATATATTTCTTAGTTCACATAACTATCGATTTAAATGTTTACAGCTCTAGGGCTATAAAACGTTATTTTGGCATTGAAATGTCATATTGAAATAATCTAAATGATAACATAATTCTTACTGCTTGAACAATATAATTTGACGATTTTATTGTTATTTGTTTATATTAAACTTCCCTTAAATATGTATAATATAATAGTTTTAACGTGTAAACAACTAAAGAATTAACGCAATGATTAAAAATGTTTTTTTTTTTGTTTGTTTTTTTGTAGATTCTTGACGCACTTTAATGACTTGTTGCGTTGGTTTTAATAACGTAATATAAACCAGTAATATTACGTTATTAAAACCAACGCAACAAGTCATTAAAGTGCGTCAAGAATTAACAGGTTCAATCAAGTGCATTTTGATTTGATTTCAATAAGATAGGAGGACTTATAGGAGGACTGTTTGAAATGGGACTTGAGTGATTTATCCAATAAGAGACCAAAGTTTATTGTACTTTGCTGGGTCTTCAATATGGTTCCCTGGACTTTATTAAACTATGATAAAAATCTTAATAGTCATCTGCTATTTAAATTAAAATTCTTCTACTACAAGATTGCTACTCGGAGTAATTTGAACTAATAATTTCAAAATAAACTATATACAATAACTCATTGATAATTATGCATGTGTTGGTCATTTAAAATTAATGCATTTTCATGATAACTCCTCAATGATGCAGATTTGTGTTAAGACAATAAAGCATGTAAAACCAAAAATGTGTATCAGCAATTATATATATGCTGAACTATTACAAATTCAATTAGTAAAAACTTAAAAATACTAGACATGGCTGCTAAAAAGTCTACAATCATCTTAATAATATTATTATGGCTTATTAAATTTTGCATATTATCAGCTAGGAAGATGACCGAATTGTGGTTTTCGGAACCTCAATCGGCCCATTAACTGGGGTAGATAATCATGGATTAACTGTGTAGCAGATATGATCTACACATATTCCCTAAATAGCGCATCTCTTCGTCTTGCTTCAGGTAAATTAAATATATATTTATATATATTAATTTCAACTGAAGTGATATTACACATAATCGGGAGTGACCAAGAATGTACAACTTATTGATCCCGAGTGTTTTATGAACTCCGGAAAATTTTCATCTTAGCTGCTGCTTTGCCAATTTCCATCACATTAATTGACGCTTCCAGCTCATCATATGTGAAACGTCTAGAGACTTCCAATGAAACTGCCAAATTTCCCTTATTTAATTAATTTTGAATTTGATGTTTCGGTCTGCATACGTATACGCATAGATTTAGACATACAGGGGCTGCGTTTGGGATTTCACTTGGGCAAGGCTGTAAGGCTGCGTCTTGATCACTCTATTCACCTGCGGAGGGATTTCTTAGCAGAGACCAAGCATTCCTACACCACTTCGTGATGTTCAGGTTTGCAACAGTTTTCAAACTTTCCCTCTCCTTGAGTTTTTTAGAGAGTTTATTGTTTTATCCACAACCTCTCTGTTGGTAGTGTCAGATATCTCATTGTAAATATCCTTCGCACTCTTGACTCCATGCTGGTTTGTACTCTTTTCTGAAACATCTTAGAATGGTCGTTTTAGTGGATGACAGGACAAATCCTGTGAACCGATGACAGATTTTGATTTCGGGATCTCCACCTCTTTTTCATACCCTCGCACTATTCTCTATATATTTTAAATATACGCTTCTTGCAGTGTAGTCCAGGCCCTAAACAGGTTGAGCATGCACTGAAAGTCTAACGAACTTTAACTATTGATTATTGTTTTGGACATTTAGTTGATGTAAAAAATCGATGTTGCCACATTTCCAGAGTGGGCCCAACACGGGGGACACCCCTTAGAGGAAGACATAGAGGAAACTGTATTGGCCTGTGTCATGTTGTATATCATTTTAAAGGTTTTTGAATTTAAATCACTATGCCAAAACGCCGATCTCAAAAGGTCAAATATAATACGAGTTATTTTTTTTTATTTTGTGTCTTTCAACGCCAGTGGCATTTTTAACGTTTTGACAGGGAACGGTCCAAACCCCAGTCTTGTTACTATCTAACATCGACCAGTTGTTAGAAAGCATCATTAATTAATAGCCCAATGACAAATGGCAACTGGGTCCGGAATCGAACCTTTAAAAAGCTATTAACTTTTCTCAGGATCGAACCGACAACCTTTGGATTCAAAGGCGAGCACTAGAACCACTCAGCTACCCAGCCAGTTATTGCATTATTGTAATTATTGCATTTTGAAATTTCAGTAATATATGATCTTTTGCAAAGTTTGACTGCCTGCAATTTCTGGCTCGAACGTTCGAGTTTGTGGCATTGTTTTCAATTTTATTTAGATTCTATTTATCTCTTTTTTAAGGATAGATAAGATCCTGAATATTAAGTTGAATTTTTTTTAAAGTCTTCATTTGCAGTAATCAATTGCTGTACGAACTATTATGATTACATTATGATATTAAGCTCGATTTGGCATCAGACCATTCAAATTTTAATGATATATTAAATAGGATCCTGTTTAACTGAAAGAAATTTCTTAATTTCGGTAAGCAGTCAAACTTCGCATAAAATCATTTAACCGACATTTCAAAACACAATAACTCGCGTTATATTGGACCTTTTGAGATCGGGTCTGTGGCGTTGTAATCTACTTTCAAATGCCTTTAAAACTATGTATAACATGACATAGGACAATATGTTTCCTTTACAACTTCCTCTAGGGGGCGTCCCCTGTACTGTGCCCACTCTGATGGAAATGTGCGAACATAGATTTTTTATATCTACTAAATGTCTCCAACAATAATCAAAAGTCAAATTTCGTTACACTTTCAGTGCTTGCTCAACTTGTTTAGAGCCCGGACTAGTGCTAGTACAAGGGTGTTTTTTTCCAGGAAACCTTGCTGAGGCAATCATTCTTAGATCTATTTAGAAACTCACCGTTCAGATGAGCAACGTAAATATTCAGAACAGTGCCTACATTTCCAATGCGGTTCCGGAAAGGGCCATTTGGACTTTTTAAGGCAGCCAGCATATAGCTAAAAGATCACTCGCGTGATAGTTAAGCTGCCAAAGATGTTGTTCGTTTAGCCCAGGGAGTACGTGCAGATTTAATGGAATGTTTTTGACACGAACAACATCACTTAAGATTATTGTTTTATTTATTATTATTATTATAACTAGCTCCGAATTGAATTGCAAATTTTGTAAAAATGATGTTACTGTAGAGAAGAAAAAAGGTGTTAGAGAAATTGATAAAAGCAATTTGGATTGTTTAAGTCCATAGTTCAATTGATTTACACAAAAAATTATACAAATAAAATAAAACTAAGGTCAATATTAAACAGATTTAATTTTAAATACACTATGTGACGCTCAAAATTTACATTCCATCATTCATTTTATGAACCATTTCACTGTCGATAATTATTGAATTAATGAATGTACTATTAGAGAAATCAATTGTCGCATTTGTGTATGTGTTCGTAAGGAGAATTGGCGATGTGTCTTACTTCCAGGATATTTGTATAGAGTTTGTTCCGCTTGTTAACGTTCATACCAAGTTTCAGTTAGTTCAGTTTAAGTGCATTTCCGCTGCATTCCATACATTCGTATCATAGTTGCTTGATTGTTTAACAAATATATGTGTTCTTTATAAATATAATAATAAATAATTTTTTAATAGTCCGTTTACAAAAAGCTTCATCACGCAGTGAAAATAAGTGTTGTTATCAAAAAAGAACACTAGGAAAACTTTAGTAATTAATTAAAGTTAAGTTTGATGTTTGGTTAATTATTTATTTTTCATCATAATAGCAATTATTTTTTTACGATTCAATGGCTGAAAAAATAGCTATGGTTAGAAATAATTGTATTAAATCCGACGATGGAAAAAATTGTTTGAAGAAACAAATTTAGGTATTGTAAATTAAATTATTATTGATTAAATCAATTTCCTTGCTTCAAGTTAAGCCTTTCTTGAACAAATTAGAGTAGTTTGGTGACAGCAGTTATATTTAATAATCAATTGCGGATTAACTTAATTTATGTAAACAATAAAACATATTTTTCAAACAAAAAAAATTAATAAATAAAAAGTAGAAATGTTTCATAAAATAACTTAGTTTTACTAAGCGTTACTTAAATAAAATATTAGTTAACGTTTTTTTTACTAAGTTATAAAGTTTGTGAAGTCGTGTATTTCTAATAATATTTTACCAATTCTTATTTTATAATAGTTTGTTATATATTTTTTATATAATTTTAGTTTTAGAAATAGTAAAAAGTATCGAATAAATACAGCTTTTTTGTAACGGAATCCCGAAAAATCGCAGGATAGCTTCCAATTCATGAGAAAATAGCACTGCAGCAACTGACTGCTCTCTTGGGACTACAGTAAATAAGAGCACAGGATGCAACTTCCACATTTAAACAACATTTATGTGTTGGGTCCAAAATACATTATTATTGTTTTACATGGGCAAAACTAAGGAAAAATCTTTTTACTTATGACTGAATAGTTACCTTAATGTATATATATTAATACAATTAGAATTTTATCTGTACATATCTTGGTAACAGAGGAAAATTAGTACCGTTATTCTTCTTTAATATGACACTTTATTTATAGCTCTAAGCTTCATTTGGCAGAAGATAACACGATTCTAAAAAACCCTTGCATTTGGGTGCCCGCCAGGGGTAGACCGGAGCCCGGGACCACCCCGGTATCTAGTTGGCTCTGGTTTAAAATTTTGTTTATAAAACTTCTAATATCAGCTATGACTGCCTAACACCATCTGTTTTTCTCGATTTTTAACTGAAGTTTTCCATCAGTTTTTATGAAACTACCAAAGTAATATTACCAAAGTGTAACAAAGGAAATTTAGCACCGTACTTCTTTAATATGACACCTTAGTTATAGCTCTAGGCTGCATTTAACAGAAGATAACAGGATTCTAAAAAAAACATTTGCATTGAGAAAAACATATAATTTGAGATAGTTATAGCTAAAATTAGAAATTATATTTAAAAATTCCAAACTAGAGCCGACGATATCAGTCTTTTTACTTTTAGAAAAAGTTAACAGCTAATCTCTAGCTTAATTCATTAGTTTTAAAACACGATCCCCGTAAACCTCTGCATCTGTAAAACTTGCCACTAGAGAAAAACAGATGATTTTAGACAGTTAAAACTGAAATTATAAATGTTATTTACAAATTCTAAAACCAGAGAAGACGAGATCCTTCTTCTTACTTTTAGAAAAAGTTAAGAGTCAATCTCTATCTTAATGACTTAATTTTAAAACACGATTCTAGTAAACCTCTGCATCCATAAAACTCGACTAGCACTAAGGCCGCGGGCGCGATTCGGCATTCGGGCTCAGGTAGAGCAGAGCCTTAATGCATTACAGAAAAATAAATAAATGTTATCTAAATTTCTGTCCCTCTGTCTTCTTTTCTGTCTTTCTGTCCCTCCCTGTGACACTTATGTACCTCAGTTTGTCCGCCAGTCACACAAAAACGGCTTTACTTTGTTACAAACATATTTTCTGTCTTGAAATAGAGTGGTGTTAAGAATCTTAGCAACTTTTATTGTCTGTACGACCTTAGGGCTTTGCCCAATAGTCCGTCAAATTAGCTAAGATTTTATAAATTCTAATCTTTGTCCTATTTTCACACGAAAACGAATAAATTATATTTAAATGATAACCACTCTTTTGTCATGCCTAAAGAAGGATCTAAGAAATTCTAAAGCAATAAGGTAAACTGAAAAAAATGAAAATACAATGCTAATCCAAGGTAAATATAAAATTCGATTTCTTATTACATGTTGTTTTTAAACGGCTGGATAAGAAAGTTTGATTTGATCAACACAGATTGCAGCACTTACATTATAAAAAGAACCTCATTCATTTATAATCCTCCAACTTTCCGATAGCCCAAATAGAGCAATTGTGGGGAATTGATTCCTTGGTCCCAATAAAGAATATGAAAGTTATCGATGGTTATTTTACAGAAGGATTTTTCTTTCTTAACTATTAATACATTCTTTCCATAGGATTGATTTTTTCAATCTGATTTCAATCTGATTAGAAAATTTGATTTTTCAATTTGATTTTCATTACACTATCTGACAAAAAGAGTTACCGAGTTTCATAAAACACTAACATCAACCTCTTAATATATCTGAATATATTTTAGGCAGTATACAATATATTGTACTGTACCGTATGGTTAATTATAGCATACCGGCTTTTCCCGCGGCTTCGCCCGCTCGTCAGGTTTATCTCGTTCTCTACGCTCACTCTCTGTCACTCTCTCCATATATATATAATTATATAATAAATTGGTGAAATACCTAAAATAGAATTTTTTCATTCCAATTGTTTCTTAGCAACCAATAAAAAAATAAAATCAAGTTTCAAATTTTTTAATTTTTTTTTAATCTTTTTTTAAAATATTTTTTTTACAAAATTATCCTATGTTACTAAAATAATATATAATATCCTATGTGTGTAAAATATTTGGTTTGATACAAAACCTGTTAAGAACAAAAATTCTATTGTAAAAATATAGTCAAGCAATATCAATTAATAAAGTAATCATTACTTGAGTTATACGTTGAAAATTTTTGATTGTAAAGGTAACATAGTTGCAATATTTAACTACCTAAATTTACATACTCCAATACGGTAAAACTTGGTATACTAAAAGTGAGGTAATCAAAACAACTACAAATTTCTCACGACTGGCATTGTTAATTAAAATAATTTTGTAATTAATAAACTTATAACTGTATATTGCGATAAAAAGGAGACTGAGAAAGAAATCTTGAAATCTTTGAATGATTGCATAAACATTACGCTTCAAACAAGCATTCGAATTCAAACTACGTTGCAAACTCGTTATGAAGATTCCTTCATCCGCTTTAAGATCCTGGCTTATCGCGATACTTGTATGCTTTATTATTCCTTATAACTAATCCTTGTTCAGCGTTGAGGGAAAATAATTTTAAATTTATTTGTTAGGGTTACGTGTTAATTGTTGTTATGTTTACATGTATCTGTAAATGATTATTGGTATAAATATATTTGTAATATGGAAAATTCAGAATTATAATTTACGTGTAGTAGAAATTAATAGGGATACTTATATAAGAAAAACTTATATGGAGATACGGTATAGAAGTGAACTGTATAGCGGTATTTAGAACTATCAATGTATATGACATTGTCGGTGTATAGCTAGTTTCTTAATCCATACTGTTCAAGAAAAGATTATTGTTTAGATGTCTTAATAACTAAGAGGTAATAGAACTTATTTTAATAAACAAGTAAATAAATAGCAATAAAAACCCAAATTTTATACAAACTTTAATTGTAAATTATTTAAAACGGATTGACAAATGTGAAGCCATGTGCGTTGTCATAAAATGGGATGAGTGTTCACAGGCTGTCTCTCATCTTGAGCAAGACAGAGATTGTCGTCTTTTCAAAGAAGCTGATAGATACCATTGTTCCACTAAATGTTGGAAATGAAGTGGTTCCCTCACCTAGTTGGAAGGATTATGTACTCCACACGGTGGACAAGTATGCTAGGAGCGTCGCTCAGCTTAGGAGGCTTTTGGCTAACAAAGTATGACGATGTCTATAGTCCAGTCCGTGTTATTTTGAGGCTCAAAGGAGGGGCGGATGCTCTCAATAAATAGTATACTGCATGGGGCTCACACGAGAGCAGCGGCAAGAAGCACTATGGTCGCACAGTGTCCGAGCCGGTTGGACTGGTAATCTATGGAGTTATCCCTGTCTACCACTTTGCACCGGAAAGAAAATCAATCAATGAGAGACAATTTTGTGTCGGCAAAGTCCAGGCAAGAACACCGGAATGTCAGCGAACCTATTCCGGACATGGCGAGAGAGCTTTGAGATGGGGAGTCTCTGTCGATGGACTGCGAGACTCATAAAGCAGGTCCAATTCTATGTGGAACGGTGGCATGGTAAGGTAGACTACTTCCGGACTCAAATGTTGTTGGATCATGGCTATTTACAGTCGTGCCTGCAAAGGATGAGCAAGACCAGTTCACCTAACTGTATTTTCCCAAACGTTCACGATGACGTGGAACAAAAGTTTTTCTCTACCCAGGTTGAAAACGTTTACACCTGGAGGCTAAACGAAATCTTGGATCATTGTGGGTGGACTTGATCTACATTTGTTGGAGGGTGAAGACAACTGGGGATGTTTATAACATTTTTTCCAGAAAGTCCGCCGATGCAAGAGGACCGATATAGATGGGATCACTGTCTAGAACTTTGGCAAAATAAACAGATGGAATTGGAGTAAGTCCTAAAGGGTGAAAACCAATAATCCTGGTACTGATTTATTGCTATAAGCGATCTACAATATTGCCCGATTAAAAAGCTGTGTAGGCCATACCCCCTATCCCCCTCTCCCATGAAATGTTGTCATTTTTTGTTATGTTTACAATTTATAATACCAGTATTAAATGTGTTTCAGAATTAAATTGACAACAGTGTATTGACTTTCATTGGACTATTTTTGTGAATCTTACTTAGGTTGGTAGTCTAATGAGTATGAGTCCCACACTACACTTTGGCCACCTGTGTGCGGAAAAGCATTATTTCTCCCTAAAATGTCTTTTTTAATTTAATTTAATGTCATTTCAGAGGGCTCGTATAATTTTTAGTTTTAAATAACTAAACAATATATATACATAGATGGCAAATGTATCTGATATTACCGATTCTCTGACACTGTGTACCGACTCCATATAAATTATTCATAACCATGATGTGCAAACAATGCCGTGGCCTGAGGACTCTACAAGGGAAACACTATCTTACATATTATGAATATATATGATCAAACTAAAATACCAAATGATAGATAACTATTTTTCATCACACTGCAATCAGAATAACAGTTTTCTTCTTGTAAATGGTCCGTAAATTTATATTTTGAAGTAGCCTTTTAAGAGTGTACAGAAAAAACTTAAGTTAAATTTTTTTTCGTGCCCTAGCCTAAAAACTTGTTTAATTCTTAAGCAACAATTTTAATCCAAAACAAATGGCAATGTAAACAAAAATGGCATGCAGGCTACATTTTAAATGAAAGATTTTGACATTTTATTCATTCTACTTTCACATCAACTGTTTTAAGGAATATTTAATTTAAAATGGAAGTCTAATACTGTGCATAAATAATGAAATTTAATTTATTTATTTTTAAATTAGTTATTACTTTAATCTGTTTCAATATGATGATAAACCTTGTCCATTAATCAGACGGAATAGTAGTTTTCATTACTAGTCTCGAAAGAGACTGATTGCGGGGAGAGATTGCGTTTACGGGCGAGGCGAAGCCGAGCGTGGCAATGCTATCAAGCCCCACAATGGCATTGAACATTATTTTTCATTACGATATCGAAAAACTTGTAAATATCATGAATATTTTTGTTTATTCAACTTAGCATAATAAAACGAACTCATAAAACTGAGTTACCGCGCTTATGTCTAGTCTAAGTACTCATAAGCTGATCGGTCTGCACCTCAAAATCCCATTAAAGTTATTTCCCGTGCACCACTAATGCACAGAAAGTCCCTATGTAATTTTGCCGTGCAGTTGCGGCAATAAAATATTTCCTTAGCTCATTTTACGTTTAGAAAGTGTACTTTCGTGTGTAGAGTAATGCAAAGTATTTTTCCTGTGCTTAATCGCATTTCCAATCTCGACTTCGTCTCGCTTGTAAAACGCAATTGCGCACATAAAAAAGCTTATATCCATTTTGTATGTATGTAAGGTATGTAAATAAATTGTTTAACAACTGATGAACAACGGACATCTCTTAATATTCGTTGATTCATAAATAATTTTAACAAGATTTAGTTGATTTAGGGTAAAATTTTACAACTGGAATATTAACCGTAAGCTTTTAAAATTATTTAACAAATTAAAAACGGATCCTGTATCATTTTTTTTGTTTAAAAACGTTACCACCTTAACAGGAAACCATGTGAGTCAGTATTTTTGACGTGGCAGAGGACCTTAAACATTTTAAAGCAAAACTTGTGGTAACCAACTGTAAACTTTTATCATTATGCTTATGAGTCTTCCTGCTAAATATCACTTCCATAACAAAATACTCTTTACTATAAAGATTGGTTTTAATGTATATACATTCGTAGTTCATGAACATCTACTGATATAAAAAAGAAGAGAAAAAAAGTTTGAGTAACTTTCTAATGCCATATTATATATATATATATATATATATATATATATATATATATATATATATATATATATATATATATATATATATATATATATAATGTTTTACAATATTCTAATCAAACTGATTAATTAATAATGTAAAAATTTACATTTGGGATTTTATATTGTTGTAAAATTGTTCCCTTGGTAACGATAGCAAGTTAATAGAGGAAGCTCTAAGAAAGGAAAATAAAGCGCATTTCAAACTTCCTAACTGAATTAATTTCATTATCAAATTGATGTCATATTATTCATTAATAACTAAAATAATAAACAGCTTGGTGATAAGAAAGAAGTGTCAAAGGAAAAGTTGTATTGTGCAAATGAATTTACACTGCCTTATATAATTTTGTTGTTAAAACCAAATCAAATAAAAAATCAATGTAATTTAAAGTAAGTAATGTAATAACATGTTTTGTAACAACATAAAACACCAGACGAATTGCTGAAAAGATATTAATTGTATTATTGCAAATAGCCTAAATCTGTCCCAAATTAAAAATAAATTACTAAGTGAAGCACGGTAGTGTTTCTCCCAACAGTAGGCCTACTTACAACTTAATTAATTAACACAAAAGGTTAATAAAAAATACAGGTTTTAAGAATTATGAAACAGCCCCCTGTATTACAAGTATCTTCTCTGTATTTTTGTTAAAGGTACAATTATATGGTTCATCAAGTTTTACAACTGTTTAATAACTTACAGGAAATTGTCTGTAATACAAATTAATACAATTTACGAGAATTCTAAGTTTATCTGTTTCATAAAAATGGCTTGTAATTAGTCAAGTGTCAGGGCCTATAAATTAATAAAAAATGTATTCATGAGGCCCGTTTCACAAAGAGTCTGGAATAAAAGTCTTGTATTACAAGGTTTGTAAAATGTAAAGTACAATTCCTTAAATATCCGTTTCATAAAAGCAATCCTACATTCATAAAAATTTCAGTAAACTTTACTTCTATTATAGATGAACCATGCGATTTTTTTCATAAACAAATAAGAATCAACGAGATTAAACAATGTAGTTTGTTTTTAAGTTTAAGTGGACTCCTAGTATATTTATTATCATTTAATATTATTTTACAACTCCATATTTGTTCTTTTATTCATTTTTTATGTCTAATCTAATAATTAAACATTTTTCTGGAAAACCCCACTGATTCATCGATTTAAGAGATACTGTATAATTACTGTATAGCCCTACTGTAAAATTTTATTTTACATTTCATGTACGAGTATTACAGGACTTTTATAAAACAGGCACTTTGATGTTATTATTTTTACTTCACTTTATACAAATGAAATACCTAATAGCGTTTCTGGCGGTAGCACACTATAAATAGATATAGGTCAATTAGCTTGTATGGTATAAAATATGAAACTTGTTTAACTTTTTACAAAATTTTTAAAGTAAATGTCTAATTAAACTAGTAGTGCAAAATGAAAGAGCTGCCCATGATGTCATCACGAAGACGTAAGCAATGATGACGTCATCAGCAACGCCATTGGTGACGCCATATGACGATCCATGACGCCACATAAATGACGTGCTGATGACTTCATCGTGATGACGTCATGGGCCAGCTCTTTTATTTTTTACACTACTGAAACCTAAGTATTTTTTCAGGATGTAAATGAGAGAGAGTCGGACGCTCGCAACAGCAGGGGAGGTCCTCGTCGTCCTGTCAGCCATCACCCGCCACTGTACAACGTGCTCTGACTTTTTCAGTAACAATATTACGTCTTTAGAAATATTCTACCCTATTTATACATTTAAAAAGATGAATAGAGTTGTGTTGAAGTTATAATTCAATTAACAGCTACAAAGATATTTAAAATCCATTTTCTTTTTTTTCTTTTTTTCATCTAGATGTCATTTCATGATATTGTTTGTCTTATTTTTCTGAGTTATTTTCACTTATAGCTGACAAATGTTAGTAATTGAACAACGATAAATATTTGAATATAGGCTTTATAAAATGCTTCAATTTGTTCATTAAAATCTCTATAACTATACAGCTGCATGTGTATCTCTATATAAAAGATAATTCTTTCTATGTTAAAGATTTTCTACTTCCAATCAAGCTAGAAACATTAAGTTTTTCATACACGTAGTTTGTATAGTGAATACGACAAAAATTCCAAAACATTGAAATTTCATTTCCCAGAGATATATATATTTCCTCCACCTACTATCCAAAGCCGTATTTTACGCCTTGGAATAAGTGCTAGTTTTCACCCCATGTGACTTGAATACATAATTTTTCTAAAAATGGAAAATTAACTCTACTTTTTTGTACCACGGAGCTAAAGTTAGTTACATAATAATAACATTAAAAGAGAGATTAAAAAGAACACGAATGACAGTCAGCTGTCACTTGTATTTGTTTCGTTACTCTTTGTTTACTAATAGGCCTAGCAGCTGTGAACGGTAGCATAAGCCATTCTTTCAGCAGTGTACGTGTTTGTTTACATTTCGCTTGAGTAGGCTATTAACCTAACAAGTCCAAAACCTAAATGTATGAATTTTGACTGGGTTAAATTTCTATATATATATATATATATATATATATATATATATATATATATATATATATATATATATATATATATATATATTGTGTTCTTAAAAAATGTTATAGCCTACCTTGTTAGTTTTTTATGTTGATGTGACTGATCCAGCTTGATGGAGCAAGGGATCATATGAAGGTAAAGTTAAATTATACGCGGTAGGCCTATTGTTATAGGCCTAAATGTTATACGTGTAGGTGGAGGAAAAATGCTGTGTGAATCAAGGGACTAAAGTACTTTTTCTCCCTCAAGGAGAAAAAAGTGTTCTTTAGTCCCTAGAAGCACAAATAACTATTTCTTATTCAATCTTTACTTGATGTTGTTGATTTATTGTTTTTCGGCTTAGTTAATTCTTTTAAACGTTTCTTACCTTAATTGGGGACGTTAAAACTGTTAGTAATAAGAAATAAACTGTGTCTTTTGGTAAATATATCTAAAAAGAACAAAATTGTTTGATCAATATTTTGATGAATCTGAAGCCAACTCTCAAGATCAATTTTTAGGATTTGAACTCTCAATGTTATAATGGTAAACTTGAGACTTAATAAACCATGAAGAAATTGGAGGATTCCTTTACTATTTTTTTAAACAAAACCTCCCACCGTCAATTATTCTTTTTGCGAATAGTAAGAATCTAAAAGAACAAAACTTTTCATTATAAGAAGTAAGTTTCGAAATTAATTGTAATTGAAACATAACATATTTTTCAGCCCTAAGAAAAATTTTGAATTTTTTTTATTTTCATTTTTTATGGCTTGAGACTTTAATTATTAGAGCAAACCCTAATATATATGTAAAATAATAACATAATGAACTCTCATCTAAGGTACCTTAGGGTCAGCGTTTACAAGTGACCGGTTTATCTTGATATATTGTTATCTTTCCAGCTGGATTACCTTAGTTAATGCATATCCCAACATCCAGTAAGTTTAATAAATTTAGCTAAACAACAAGTTATAAAATATTATCATGATGCTCAGTTGACATTACAAAGAAATACATCAATCAGGAGAAACCCCTTTTAAAATAGTTTAAGGATGTTTATAAATCTACTGTAATTTAAAATTTCACCTTTATTTCTTTCAAAAATCTTACTTACTAGTTGCAACGAGTTAAACCAAAAGAACGATGATGGATAGTGGTTAATACCTCTGCTCAAAAACTTTGTGAACGAATTGGAGTCACTGAGTTATAATACTGTCAATGTAGTGTTGGCCTCCATCTATAAAAATATATTGTTGCAAGAATCCACAAGGCATGACAACTTCAAAAATACTAATGGGGTAGAAAGTTAATGTTCAAATAAATTATCAAAACCGCACTTTCTATGTAGGAGGGACAATCAAAACGAAGAAAAAAATAATTAAAGTATAGGTTTACATGCAAAAAATTTGTACCATAAAAATGTAATCGCCATTATCTTCTAAACCTTTAGGATTTTTAAGGCTCAAGGGTGCAAATTAAATCGAAAAGTTGTATTAAAATTAAGAGTATAATAAAAAATGGTATAATATGAGGGGTTCGTATTTAAAATTAATGTCATCCGGTTTGGAAAAAAAATTGGTACGCAATGCACATTGAAATGACTGTCAATTGATAGCACGTATTCAGTTTAGGCTACCCATAACTGCATGACTGTCAATTGATAGCACGTATTCAGTTTAGGCTACCCATAACTGCGCAATTGTCTTTTGCTAAAAATTTATTTTGTAACACGTGGGTTTTACTTCTTCAGATATCATCTGATTTTACTATTGTTGCCTTCTTTATTTTTTTTAATTCCATATTGCAAATGCATAACTGTCCTATTTTTTACTTTGTTTATTTTAACAACAATAACCCTCAGTATAAACACAGATAAAAGATTCTTTTATCTGTTGTATAAAGCACGATAAACAGATTATAGTTATTTATGCAAAAAGTGCGTATATTGCCACTTTGCTGCACTTGAGAGAAATACTAACGCACAAGCCGCAGGCGAGTGCGGAATATTTTCCTTTGAGTGTAGTGAAGGCAATTTTCGCACGAGTTGCATATTCAATTTTACGACTGTCAAATATTTATTATACAAGTATAAATAATATTTATTTATGCTATTTATGTCCTATATTAAGCTTTTGCTACAATTAGTTAAAAATTCATTGGAATTTTCTGGTAGGAGATTTAACGACACGTTTTTAGCAGTCCCTGCAAGATTCAGGATGAATAAGTGACTTCACTAAGGCCACTGTCATAGTTGATCATTTTATGCACTTTACACACAGTCTCCCCTTAAGATAGTTTGTAGGTTATGCTTGTGTAGATTTCATCGAAAACTACCACAAGGATAGTATATGAAATGTTTATATCTATCTAGTGTTGCTTGCCAACTTAATTCTTGATTAAACAACGTTTTGTTTCTGCCTAATACATACTGTTTTGTGTTCTGATGTTTAAAAACTGGAGTGTGCAAAGTAAATCTGTCGTACCCAAATAAATCTAGCATGCGCAAAGTAAAATGAATACGATAATCACCTGTTTTACAACTCCTATAGGGTGCGTAAACAACTGCTTTCTCGGACAGACATAGTAAAAGACTCAATATACTGCATTATCATTTGATAAATCAGAAACAAGCTATAATTCAAAAGCACGTGTTTACCATATTGGAGCACGTGATTGGTACTTTAACAGTTGAATCAGATGTTTCAAAAATTTTTAAAAAATGTATCGACCTTGCTAATATCAGAATATAGGATGTATTACTTGCTCTCGTTCAAAAGTGTTGGTTAGGTATTAATCTATTAGATCGTTAACGATTTTAAAATTAGAATAAACGATTTTACTCTAAAAAGGCTTTATTAACTTCAATCCAATCAAATGGACCAGATTGAAGACTCACCAATCCAATTAACTTAAGTCTTTTATTAAATAAATTGCTCATCCTTGCGTTGAATTGTATCTGCATTTCCAAGAAATACAATTCAATAATTCATAATAATTCACCATCCAATAATGTTTGAAGCAGTTCTGAGGTTCATATTTAATGCACTGAAAACTTATACCTAATGAATAAATTTTAATTAAAAAGAGCAGTTCAATACAGTACTGTACTATGTTATCGATCATTGTTAAACTTGATTCCCTCAGGGGCAGTGGGCTTTCCACTGTACGGGTGTTTCTTGGCAACCCCGGGGTACCTGAGCCAAGCTGTGAGACCCTCCTCACAGTTCTTCCCGAGCTAGGGCCTTTCTTCTCATCTTTCAGGTCTTAGCTCACCGTCTTTATTCTTTCCTGAGCTAACCTTGCTCACCTTCTTGTTTTCGACCCCGAATCAAGGGTGTCTTTCCACCTTCTTTCGACCGGCGCATGCTGGGGGGTCCTGGGAGTGTTCCTGTTGTGTTGCAGGGACTGATGTGTGCCTCGCACTGCCGATGGTCTCCTCCAGTGTGTCGTCAGAAGCCAGCCGCTTCGGACCTTAGTCAGGGAGTGCGGCATGGATGCAGGGATCGGACTCTGCATTGCCACGGTGCGACCCCCAGCACGTCCGGCACATTTTGTGTATCGGTGCTGGGCAAACGGAGGTTCGGGCCCCGGAGTCCCGGGGTAGGGGTGTCTTATCTCCTACGGGGGGTAGACCTCCGAGGGTGTACCCGCTCTCGACCGATGAAGGGCCGCCTCTTGCCGCACGATGCGCTGGTGAAACAAAAGTATGGATTTTAAAATGCAAAACACGAACGATGATGAGATAGAGCAGGCCGCCTTTAAGCGCAGCTCAAGACTGCAGAGGTCTCCGACCTTGAACACTGGAACGCCGACGAAGGGTATTAAAACCACCCCCCCGCCGATGCCATTCAAGGCTCTTGGTGGTGTCGGATCGTCGTCCAAAACCGGACAGAAGAAGGAGGAGATCGGTATGGCGATGGAGGTGGCCGAGCCGGCAACACCATTAGCCAATATCCAAGGGATTCCTCCCAGGAAGAGCCCTCTTCGTGCGGCATTCGAGCTGCAAATGCTTCGTCAGCAGCAGGACGACGCCCACGAGGAGGAAGACTCACTTCTGAAGAAGATGAAAGCTCTTTTGAAGGAGATGGCCAAGGCCCTCTTAATTCAAAAGAACGTGAACAAGGCGATAAAAGAGGGGATCCCGAAACTCGAAGATGCTCTAGAAGAAATCGAGGAATGCCGGAAAATCAGGCTAAAGGCAGTGAAGCAGGAGCGCGATGTCACGAACCGAGTCATCTCTGCTTCGCCTCAAGCTCACCTGGCTGAGTCCCAGACTCAAGCCAGAAAGCGAAAGAAGAGGCAGAGCGGTTCTTCGCCTGGAAGCCCTGAGCTTGTCGAGGTGGACTCGGTGCCGAGACCGGTTTTTGTCACTGCGGCATCGCAGACATCTCCTGTCCAGGCTACTGAATCCGCCCCGGGCGCTGCCGTGATTCCAGCGGCTACTCCTGCAGAGTTTCCTGCTCCGGCGGCTAATCCTGCCTTGGCAGCAAACTCTGCCTCAACACCATTGGGGGGCTGGAAGACGCGCCTGTCTAAGAAAGAAAGGAGGAGGCAGAAGCAAGCGGAGGCGGCTTCGAAAAGTGCGTCGAGGGTGGAGCGGACGCAAGTCTCGAAACCGGTTGGGGAGGCCTCTGGCAAGTCTGTCAGAAAGCCTAAACAACCCAGGCCTAAGAAGCCCAGGACAGAGGCAATCTTGATCAAGCCTTTAGGGGGGCGATCTTTTGCTGATGTTCTGGGTCAGATTAGATCGCAGGCCAAACCGGAGGAGACCGACACCGTTATCAAGTCTATTCGGCGAACCCAGAACGGGGATGTCCTCCTCGAACTGGGGAAGTCGAGTGACAAGATCGGTTTTGCCGCTTCCCTCAAGACTGCACTTGGGGACAAAGGCTCAATCAAGGCCCTAGAACCGAAGTGTTCGGTCGAGATTCGGGACCTTGATGCCCTCTCCACCGAAGAGGAGGTGACCCGTGCGATCCAGGTGGCACTCCCGGAGATACCAGCTGATGGAGTGAGGGTATGGCTAACAAAGCCCAACCGAAGTCAACTCCGGATGGCTGTTGCTGAAATGGGCGAAAAGCACGCCAATAAGCTGCTTAGCCTTCAGCACCTCAGAGTCGGTTGGGTCAGTTGCAGGCTCAAACGGAGGGTGGTAGTTTCGAGATGCTTTCGCTGTCTCGGTTTCGGCCACTCCTCCCGAAACTGTAAAGGGCCCGACAGGAGTGCCAACTGCTTCCAGTGTGGAAGCCAGGGCCACAAACGCAAGGAATGTTCCTCGAGCCCCTCCTGCTTCCTCTGCAAGGATTCAGGCTCCAGTGCCCTCGGTCACTTACCCGGGTCTGGTCAGTGCGGTGCCTTCAGAGCCGCACTTGAACAGGCAAAAGGCAGCGGCCGGTAATTCGCATCCTCCAGGCCAACCTTCATAGATCCTGGGGAGCTGATAACCTTCTAGATCAGCTCGCCCTAGAACTTGGTGCTGACGCGCTCCTTATCAGCGAACAGTATCGGGACAGAGACCCAAACATTTGGATCTCGGACAGCCTCGGTACTGCTGCATTTTGGGCACGTAATACACGAGATGTCTTGGTGCGGAGTCACGGGCGCGGCCGAGGATTCGTCTGGGTTCGGTGTGGGGACGTGACTATCTTCAGTTGCTACCTCACACCCAACGAGGCCGTCCAGGACTTCCGCGACAAGATAGATAACCTAGAGGAGTGCGTTCTCGGCACCACCGGGCATGTCGTCGTTGGTGGCGATTTCAATGCCAGGGCCGTCGATTGGGGAATGCCCTCTACCAACTCCCGGGGGAAATACATCCTGGATTTCATCGCCAGGGCCGGTCTTGTCGTCCTCAACCAGGGCGACACACCTACTTTTCGGCGCCCCGGGCAGAGAGGCACGATCCCCGATGTCACCTTTGCGTCTGAGTCGCTCCTTCCGAGGATCTCTGGCTGGAGGGTTGTGGAGGACTACACGGGTAGCGACCACCAATACGTCGTGTTTGACCTGCATGATCAGGCAAATCGTCGAGTTTCCGCATCTCGGGAAGGGCCACGCCGGTGGAACACCAACAAACTGGACGTGGTCAAGTTCACCGAAGTCATCTCTCGGGGAGCGCAGGGGAATCCTGGTGAGGCTGGGGCCGAGGCACTAGTAACATCCACGATGGAACTGATCGTCTCGGCCTGCGACCAGTCTATGCCGCGAAGGAAACCCCGACGCGACAAACAACCCGTTTACTGGTGGACTGAAGAGATTGCGGAACTCAGAAGAACATGTTTAAGAACTAGACGAGCCGCCACAAGAGCGAGAATCCCCGCAGACAGAGTTCGTAAGTCGGAGGCCTATAAAGCTGCGAGAAAATCTCTCCGCCAGGCGATCAACAGGAGCAAGGCGAATAGCTGGAGGAGACTTCGTGACGACGTTGATTCCGACCCCTGGGGCCTGGGTTACAAACTTGTAACACAGAAACTCGGCGCCCGCTCTCCACCTTCCATCATGGAGGGCGCCACCATGGGGAGGATCGTCGCTGCGTTGTTTCCTGAACATCCACAGCGACCGCCGGTTGACTTCGGACGGGTAGAGGACGTTCCACTCTTCACTTTCGAGGAGCTAGAAACCTCCGTTCTCTCCTGAAGAGCAACAAGGCTCCTGGCCGGACGGGATTCCCAGTGAGGCTTTAAAGAAAGCATTTTTAATCAACGCTGACTTGTTGATGAGAATGTACAATGCCTGTTTGGTAGAAGGGGTGTTTCCGGCTCCCTGGAAAACAGCAGGCTTTGTACTGATCAGCAAGGGCAAAGGTGATCCCGAGCTGCCGTCGTCCCACAGGCCTCTCTGCATGTTGGACACGGCTGGAAAGCTGTTCGAGAAGCTGATCCGTTCCCGCCTGACTTCTGCCGTGGAAGCTGCCGGGGACTTATGCCCCCGTCAGTACGGCTTCAGAAAGGGACGGTCAACGATCGACGCTGTCACCGAAGTTCAGAGAGCTGTGGAGAGAGCCGAGAGCCACAACCATTTCTCCCGCCGAGTAGTGCTTCTTGTTACGCTTGATGTCAAGAATGCCTTCAACTCTGCGAGGTGGGTCGATATGCTGGATGCGCTTCGCAACACCTTTCGTATTCCTGCATATCTGTTGCGGCTCATCGAGGATTATCTACGCTCTCGAAGCCTGATTTATGACACGAGGGACGGAACGCGGACGATGGAAGTCACTTCTGGTGCCGCACAAGGTTCAATACTCGGCCCGGATCTCTGGAACGTTGCCTATGACAGCCTCCTGAGGTCCGAGATGCCTGAGGAAACCACTTTGGTTGGGTACGCCGATGACGTCGCAGCTCTCATTGCTGCACGCAACGTTGAGCTGGCCCAACTGAAGTTGAACCGAGTTATGCGGGTGGTCAACAACTGGATGTCCGATCACGGTCTCTCACTTGCTCTCAGTAAGACGGAGATCGTGATTCTCACGAAGAAGAGGATCGACACCGTCGTCCCGTTTCGAGTGGGAAGGGAGGTGGTCACATCAACTCGTGCCGCCAAATACCTCGGGGTTATGGTGGACACCAAGTTAAGCTGGAGGGATCAGATCTTCCGTACGGCGGATAAGGCCGCTAAGGTAGTGACTTACCTTAGTAGGCTGATGGCCAATGTCGGGGGTCCCCGATCCAGCAGAAGACGTCTGTTGATGTCCGCGGTCCAGTCCGTGCTTCTTTACGGGGCAGAGGTGTGGGCAGGCGCTCTAGATAAGGAGTGCTACAGGTTGCGACTCGCCCGGGTTCAGCGTCAAGCTGCGCTCCGAGTGTGTTCCGCCTACCGGACAGTGTCCGAGCCTGCCGTCCTGGTGGTCGCCGGAGTCATCCCTGTCAAGCTCTTGGCAGGGGAGAGGAAAGCGATTTATCAGAGACAAGGCGAGATCGGCAAGGACACGGCAAGAACAGAAGAGCGCTCCCGAACCTTCCAGCAGTGGCAACACAGCTGGGAGCACGACACCCGAGGACGATGGACTGCGCGACTTATCAAGCAGGTCCAACCATGGGTGGAACGGCGGCATGGGGAGGTGGACTACTACCTGACCCAATTTTTCACAGGTCACGGCTATTTTCGGTCGTACCTGAACCGGATGGGAAAGACCGGTTCACCAGACTGCATTTATTGCCCGGGTGTTCCCGACGATGCGGAACACACATTCTTCCGCTGTCCCCGTTGGGAAGGGCCCCGCCTGGAGGCCACACAAATCTTTGGTGTATTTTCGGTGGACTCGGTCTGCCAAAAGATTTTGGAGGATGAGGGCAACTGGGATTGTTTGTCACAGTTCGTCCGGGGCATCCTCCTGGAAAAGAAAACCGATCTGGACCGCGAAGTGGCCCAGATCCCTTGATCGAGCGGCTGGATAAGGAGCGAGCCCCACGGGCGTAAGCCAAATTTAGGCCTAGCCTGACGTAATGTGACAAACAATTCCAGGTTAGATTCCTAAAGAGTAGAGGAGGTTTTTTAGTGGGTAAACCCGTTTTTTGGGGAGCCCCACACTACAGGCTGGCCACCTGTGTGCGTAATGCATTTTTCCGCCTCTCCCTCAAAAAAAAAAAAAAAAAAAAAAAAAAAAAAAAACTTGATAACGGAACAAAACGAAAATAAAAAATAGGTTTTGGTAAAGTGGACGTTTCTTAAAACAAAACTAATTAACTAAAAATGCTAATAGGCAAAGTAAATGGATGCCAAATGGATCGAAATTTTATGTGTACCTTTGTATTTTCATGATATTTTAAAAAAATTCAAAAGTTACATACATATTTTGAGATTGCCATTTGTTGTTATGTATAGTATTATTTAAGTGTACAATTAATTATTCTTTTTACTGAAAAAATTAAAATGTAAGTTACAAACAATAAGTGGAAATAATGGCTTACATACTATTTTTACAAAATAAATCACAATTATTAGATATGTTGTAATATTTTTAAACATAAAATAGTATGTCACCTATATATTTCGTCTAAAATATTTCCCATGTATGTAGTGCAAAGGCACTAAACCGAAACGTAACGCCTCAACATTACTTTTTTATTGAATTTTCCCTGAGGAAGATAAGATAATATAAGTCTTAAGAGTTTGCAGTACCTCCACCATCTTGGTATATTGTTTCATAAGAACAATGTTAAATTCAAAAAATTACTGTGGGTTTGTTTTTCGTCAGAAAATTTCAAACTTGATGTAATTTTAAATGTTGATATAGTTTCCTTCGTATGACGTGATAGAAAATTATTTAAAAAAAAAATAATATATATATATATATATATATATATATATATATATATATATATATATATATATATATACTCGCCTGCGGCTCGATGGGGGCTACGCCCCCATGCCCCCATAGGGGTTGCCCGAATTCGTTAAAAGCAAAAATATGTAGATGTTATTGATAGAACTATTAAAGTTATAATTTTGAATGTCAGAGCTAAAAGTACACTGTATCATAATACTTATTGTTAATGGTGAGATGAAAGATAGGATAGGTAAGAAAATAATCGGCAAAAAAAAATAAAAATCCCATCAAATGAAAACAATAGAAAGCCTAACAACGGGGTATTTTAACGGACAAAGGCTATAATTTTCACGAAAGAGTTTATTAAAAAAATAATAAGAATACAAAAAAATGGGTTGGAACCCTCCAAAGACCCCTAATGTACAAAAATATACTATTTATTAAAATATAAAATAGTGATATGTCAAATAATAATTAATTATATGAATAGTCTACTTAGTATTATTAATGTTGGTCGAGTTAAATTTCCGGGAGTATTTAAGGTATTCTGTGAAAAATCGATGTGGAATAAAAATTATCAGTTTTCCATTAAAACTAGTTGTAATTAAGGCGTTGCAAAATGAAAATAAATGTAATTTTTGTAAAGGTATAGTTTAGGTAAGGTGAAGTTTAGGTTAGAGAAGTTTTAATGCAAGGACTTTTAGCTGCATTTGACGTTGTAGGTAATGTTCGTAGTCGTAGTTAAAGTGATAATGTTTCTCTGTTAGTTAGCCAGGGCTTAGAATTGCTATCTGGCGTATCCAGTTCCGCCACGGGGAGGCCGAGAAACGTAGGAACCATATTTACACATATTTACAAATTAACACAACGGGCAGTTTGATATGCAGTTACCCTAGCCTCTGCGATAAATCTCAAAATCGTAACTAAAAAGACATCGGGGAGGTTGGTGACGCAGTTCCCTTCGCCTCTGCTGACGAAGCTTGGAAACTAATGAAACACACCAAAAAATATATAGTAAACAGGGACTTTTGATTGGCAGGCCCCCTATCGTACTGCCATAAAACGTCACAATCCGACGGGGAATTTTGATAAAGCAGGCCCCCTAGCTTACTGCTCAGTACAATAAGGCTTTAACGAAGAAGTTCGTCATACACAATGTTTTTTGCATATGCGACACCTTCGCGAACCCTATCGGGACGTACCAGAACAGCGATGTTGTCTGGATGTCGTACTCTACTGAGTAAGACGTACAACTGACCATGCGTGAAGCAGTCCGTCCGAAGATCAACACCAACTGACTCTATTGTTTGACCTTGGCTCTTGTGCCCGGTCATACAAAAGGCCAACATCAACGGAAATTGACGTCGGCGAACTTTAAACGGCGAGCCCTCGACAAAGGGAAACGTAAATTGTATTCTAGGGATACAAATAGGTTCCCTTTGTCCAGGAAGTCGGACTGTGATCAACCGGTTGGTGATAGCAGTCACTATGACTTTTGTGCCGTTAACAAGCCCTTCAGCGATGTTGAGGTTTCGCATAACGAGGCACACGGAACCAATCTTCAGACGGAGTACATGATCAGGAACGCCTTTCCCAGTAGCTTGGTTCAAAAGCTGAACATCGACATCCAGCCCATCATCACATTCTCTGTCAACAGTGTCGGCACTTCTCAGCTCGTAAATGTTCCCTTCCAAGGAGTTTAAGATGGTGTTATTAATCTCCTTGACGTTCACAATCAGAGTCGAGAGAATGGCCCTGTTGGCGCAGAGGTCTGGATCCAAGAGATCATTTTTGGGAAAAACGAAATCAATCAGATCGGGTAAGGATGTGAAAAAGCTAATACCAGCCAGAGGAATTAGTTTTTCGCATTCCCTCCCCTCACCAAAAGAAATCGACCCAATTGTTCCGTTGCCTACCCCGAGTAAGAATTCGGAGTAAGCAGTGGAACCACTTGTCCTGTGCGGTGTAGTCAGAGAAAAGATTTTGAAGTATCGCCACAGATGCGATGCCCGAAGTGAAACACTGGCAATGTCAGATGGAGTACGTGCCTTTGCCACAACGGGCGCTATCTGTCGGAAATCACCCGAGCAGAGAAGGATCTTGTCCCCAAATGGCGCATTAGAGTTCATTAAATCTCTCAGAGATCTATCGATGATCTCAAAGATGAACTTATGCGTCATTGGTGCCTCATCAAAAACGATAAGCTGGGCAGCTCTGATGAGCTCTGCTCGCTGAGATCCGTTGGTAATACTCCAAAATCCAGAACCATCCCCAAGATCAAGTGGAATTCGGAACATGCTGTGTGCCGTTGTGCCTCCCGGCATGTTTCCAGCGGCAATGCCGGAGCTTGCAACAGCGAGAGCCACTTGGCGACAGCCTCTCACATAAGCAAGAATGACACGAATGAGTGAGGTTTTGCCATACCCACCAGGGCCATCTATGAAAATGAGCTTAGATGAGCCTTGGCGATTATGAAGGAGGCAACGCACGTGATCAAAAACGCGTCGTTGGTCTTCAGAGAGCTTTGGTCCCCATTCTTCGACGATGGCCATTTGATGGTTTTCCCCGAAGGTGAGGAGCTTCCTGCCTAACTCAGTCGTGTCATCTTGCACATATGGGAGGCCGTGGTCGACTAAGGAAGATCCCTGCCGGCGAAGACTACGATCAATTTCCAGAAGAGCGAGTTTGAATGCCAATTCTGGATCGTGTGGGTTTCGTTCAATGTGGTCCTCGCAAAGAGAGTTTTTGAAAGCATCCCACAAAAGAGCTGCGGGAGCTCCCATATTGCAGAGGAGCACAAAGAACGAACGCAGTCTTGGCCCCAACATAAATTGGGAAGCCTCGCGCAGGACGTAATGGTATTCTTCCTCGTCTTCGACTAAGCCGAGTTTGCGAGCAACCTCCTGAAAAGTGCGGCAATTACTTCCACCACGAGACAGGAGGTCGGCATAGCCACGACAAGGAATACACATCAATAGAATCCTGAGGTAATATTGTTCACTTCGGCTGGGGGAGACCCAAAACAAGCGACAAACCTTTTCACCACGCTGGCGGGCAGTGATGAAATGGATGCCGTCTGGGTGGTCGAAAACCTCCCCCTTATTAGGACGTTTTGTATGAACTATATAATGTTCATAAAAGGATTGGTATGTAAGTCCATCTAAATCGGGGACTAGAGGGCGATCGAAGTAAACAATCAACTTAGAGCTTGCTCTGGAGATTACATCTTCCAGTTGGCCGGGACGGAAACACACTGACTGCTTCCCTTCGAGGTGAACTGGAAGACATTCAACGGTTGGCTCGGACTCAGAAATGGGAAATTTCAAAAGCCGCCAGCACGCGTCACTGGCCCCGACCATTCTCTTCGTCACGTAATGATCTACCTCATCATCTTGTTTGCTGAAGGGAGTTACAGTAACGTTCTGTAAAGAACCTCCCTTCATAAGATATTTGAAGAGGTATTTAATTACGCGACGCGTAGAAGCAAGCTCTAAGTTAATATGGGCTTCATATTTCAGCAATAACGCTGAATTGTATGGCACAACCCAACCATCATGAACATTAACATTTTTGTTCCTAGACCTAATCACTCCATTGTTGGAGTAGTCACGTCGATACTGAACAAACCCTCTTTCATCGACATGAGTGGTTTCACAAGCAGGCTTTGGGAAAAACTTAGAGCAGTAACCCCTTGCAGAGTCCCAGCAAGGAAAGTCAGTTCTGTGATCAGATCCACAAGGACCGTGAATCATATGTCTCAAAACCAACTTTCTCAGCCGACCTTCGGCTTCTTCTTCGGAAGGTAAATCCACGCGAATAATGGAGTCAATTTCGGACGCTTGTACCGGCCCATCACCTTCGATCTTGAACACGATGTGTGCATGAGGAAGGCCCCTCATCTGCATCTCTATGACGTAGACCAGGTAGACCGTGCGCCCGAATATTGCTCCACAACGCAAATCACGAAGAAGTTCCAGAAGCTTTATCCGGAAGACTCTGCAAGCGGTACTTGGGTCACTGCGGCTGCCACCGCGGGGACAAGCTTTCTTATTCTCTTCCCAAGTCGCACTATACGTGAATGTGAGAAAGAATGTGGGGGATCCCAGGCGTGAAACAAGTGCCATTGCGTCCTCGTAATGGACTTTCATATACCTAGGTCCCCCAGTAAATGAACTGGGTAGGTAGATTTTCCCGGGCTGTACTCCGCCCTCACCCTGAACCGTTTCGTCATTATTGATATCCTCTGCAATTTGCCTACCAGTACGATCACCCTGTTGAGCCTGAATAAGCTCATCCAGAGGTCCTGTCCGCAAAGCATTTTGGACCGACTTTGACTGAGCAAACTTTATATAACGCAGTTTTTCTTCCTCGTACCTCGCAAACATCTCAACCTGCCACACTTGAGACAGACGGCCGAGGTGAGAAAAGCGAGGATGAGAAAGAAGAAGGCAACGAGAATAGTTAAACTGTGTTAACTTTTTGCCACGATTGTCAAGTCGACCAACATGCCAACCCAAAGTGCCTTGCGGATAAAGGAGGGGATACTGGAAGGGTTCCATGAGGGGACTCAAAAGATCAATTGAGGTTGGACGATCTGATCCAACCTTCCAAATAGTTAATCTCCGGGGTTCAGTGACAGATTCATCCGTACTTAAAACGGCGTGCACTTCAATGCCTGTTTGCCTATCGCCGAGAACATTGCCGTGAGTAGATCTGTTCGTCAATTCAAAATCTAAATGAGCGTTGATTGACGGCTCATTGGCCAAACGACGAAACTCCCTGATAAACGGATTTTCACGAGAAAGATAACGTGTAATGCTATCAGTGATTCCGCCATCAAGGGACCTACCCAAGGCAATGTTCTTGCGTTCCTCACCATCATCGATGTACAGACGGGATCTGTTTACAAACTGAACGATCCCAGCATCAGTTTTAAACTTTTGACCAGGATCGTCCAGGCTGTAAACTTGATGGTACATCCTACCTTCAATCTTAAAAAAAGAAAGTCCTTTAGGATGTCGATACCCACCTGTCACTTCTAGTGCGCAAAATGCAAAGAGGTCATTGAATGCACGCGCGCGTTCCAGAAAACGACGATCAAAATAGAATGGCTCTTCAAGCGGAGGAAGACCCAAGACATTATATGCGCCCTCTCCACAACACCATTTTTTCCTCCCTTTTTCTTCTTCAAATAACCGTGCATTGCAGAATGAACACCTGAATACATCACTATCCCAGAGACTAATCTTAGATAGTTTGAAAGGATTTATTTTATTGAGTAAATCCCCCCTCCAACTTGCCATAGGACCATTAGAGGCAATATCTTTGGCCAAAGACATCGGCAGATGCCTCATTTCATTTAATTGAGGATTTTTGAGGCGGAAAATATGTACCCTCTGCCTTGAAGCGTCAGGATGCTGCTGACTATGCCGCTGTACTGCTGCCCTGTGGACCTCAGGGTGCTGTTGAGAGTATCGTTCAACAGCGGCCCTGTTGACCTCAGGGTGTCGTTGCCTGTGCCTAGCAGCTTCATCTTTTCGCTTTTCTGGGTGTTTCTCGCGATAACGTTTTTTTGCCGCCTTTAATTGTTCAGCGCGAGTGTTGTCGTCGAGACTCTTGGGTCGCCCACGCTTAGCCTTTTGAGGTATTTCTCGACATGTTTTACTCTTAATCTGCTTAGAAAAGGGGGACATAACAACCTGTTGATTTAAAGTGTGCAATTCATCATCAAACTCTGGTATCTGCAAAGGAAGGTCAACTAATTCTCTACTTGCTCGCCGAGCGAAGCTTAGCTTAGTAATGTTGTATTCCCTCTGGCACCCATCTAACGAAGCATTTACCAATAGTAAATATGCCAGGGACAGAGAGTTGTCACACTGAAATAGACGTGCCCGATTAGCGTCAGGGTTTAGATCTCTTTTACGTTCAGCGTTGACAGCATGAGAATCAAACACGAACAGTAACCCTTGACTACGCCAAAAAGCCACTGTTGCAAGTTGGCCAGTGAACAGAAAGCCTTCATTATCAGACTGTTCGGCTAACTCAGCATCCAAGATAGCTGACAGATATTGTACGGCTTCATCAAAAGAATCATAATTAATTGGATATAGATCATTCATGACGAAGGAAGTTTCCACAATGGTAACGTCCTCGTTCATAACGGTAAATGACGCACAGAGTTCCTCAGGAAGAAGAAACCTATGAGACACACTATTCTCAGAGCGGGAGTTTACGTACAGACGATCTCCTGATAATAGGATCTCGTCGATGGTAGATCCAGTGAACGCTCCCCCCAAAAAGTTCCAAGCCAAAGCACAGGCTGAATTAGCCATGCACTGAGCATTGTTACTTTCGGGAGGAAAGCGACTGTCACCTTGGTGGAAGGTACCAGCAGCAATACACTGAAACGCCATCATAAATTGGAACAAGCTGACACGTGATGTAAAATTTTAATATACGAAACTCTCACGGTCATAGAATCCAACGGCACCAAGTGACTGCAAACTCCCATATATCACTTACCACTCAGTAACTCCCAAGCGAGAACAAAACTTACCGCTTAATCTACTTTACCGACATTTTCTGATACCCCGATGAGTCAGTTACACATGCGGGAGTATATAATTTAGACTCGCCTACGGCTCGATGGGGGCTCCGCCCCCATGCCCCCTAGTTCATTCCCCCTAATTCATTAACGTCTCATGGGTTGAAAAAATACAGATCAAAGTTCAAATTTTGTCTCAACGTAGGGTTTGGTCCTTAGGTTAACAAAATCCCTAAGGTTAATCTAGGGAGAATTGTTGGCAGGATTCCTAGCTATAGGTGTAACAAATACGATAATTACTAAATTATGACAATGACTAAACTGGTATTAAAATTGACTTCTGGCTTTTACTATAGTATGACCTAGTTAAAGTTAAAATATGTACTAAATTTCAAACATATAAGTACCATAATAGTAAATTAAAGTTTTAGGATAGCACCATTTTCGGTGAAAGAACTTTACAATTTAGAAAGTACGCCCCTATTAACGGGTGAAGGGGTGAGGTACAGCTAAATTTCATAAGACTAAATTTTCAGAGTGTCTAAAATAAAACGTAACACTGTCAAAACATGTATCGATATTGCAGTATATTTGGCAGATTGACGTAAATTACTAACACTTTACATGAAAAAACTTCAAGTTTTTACGATGTTTTTGGACTTAACTTTGAATGAAATCGGAAAATAGCTGATACTATTGAAAGAACGGTTGAGGTCATAATATGTACTGAATTTCAAGCATCTATGTGCCAGTATGGTATAAAAAAACTTATTAAATCAACAAGACTTTTGTGAAAAGATTTCAAAATTTTGAAAGTACGCCCATTTTAAAGGGCGAAGGGGGTGATATACGCCAAAGTTTCACGGGACCAAACTTGTAGAGCGAATAGAATAGAAGGTAATTATGTCAAAACTCAAATTGATATTGCAGTATATTTGGCAGATTAAAGTAAATTACAAACACTATACATGAAAAATGTTGAGGATTTCTTGTTTTTTAAAACCTTTTTAGGCCTCAAATTTGATTGAAATTGCCCACTGGCTTTTACTATAGTTAGATTTAGTTAAGGTCATATGTACTAAAGTTCAGGCACATATCTGCCATAATAGTAAATAAACAATATTAAAATAGCATATTTTTTGGAAATGAATTTAGAAATTTTGAAAGGACACCCCTTTTAAGGGTAAAGGGAGTGAGATATGGCAAAACTACACCGGAATAACTTATATAGAGCGTCTGATTTGTCCGCTCTGACGCCATGAATTTTCCCTCAGATTTTAGGTAGGACCTCTCGTTCAAAAGTTACGACCTGCAATGTCGTGGTTTTACAATTATTTTGGACTGAAATTAGATTAAAACTGGCCAATGGCTGCTACTATAGTATGACCTAGGCAAGGTCATAATATGTACAAAATTTTAGACATCCATGTGCCACAATAGTGAATAAAAAAATTGAAATAACTTTATTATTGTGAAAGAATTGTAAAAAATTGAAAGTACACTCCTTGTAAGGGTGAAGGGGGTGTAATATGGAAAATGTGTGAGGACCAAATATGTAGACCGTCTAAAATATAATACAATAATTGAAAACGTACATCGATATAGTACTATATTTACCAGATTTTAGTCAATTACAAACACACTATACGTTAAAAATGTTAAGGATTTCGTGTTATTACGAGTTTTTTGGTCGAAAATTAGGTTGAAATCGGCCTATGAATGCTATTATAGTTAAACCTATATAAAGTCATAATATTTACTAAATTTCAGACATCCATTTGCCTTAATAGTAAATAAAAAATATTAAAATAGCGCAATTTTTGTGGACGAATTTTAATATTTTGAAATTACGTCCACTTTTAAGGGTAAAGGGGATGAGATACGGGAAAATGTCAAGGCACCAAACTTATAGACCATCTAAAATACAGTACAATAATTGAAAAATATTTATCAATGTAGCACCATATTTACCAGATTTAAGTAAATTACAAACACTTTACATGGCAACATTTTAAAGATTTCGTGTTTTTACGATTTTCTTTTAGCTAAACTTAGATTGAAATTGGCCAATGAATGCTACAATAGAAAGGCTACTATTGAGGCATTATATGTACTAAAGTTCAGATATCTATTTGCCATAATGGTAAATACAAAAATTAAAATAGCGCAATATTTGTGAAGAAATTTTGAAATTTTGGAAGTACGCCCCTTTTTAAGGGTGAAGGGAGTGAGATATAGTAAAATGTCATATGACCTAACTTGTAGAGCATTTGATTCCCAACTAACGATTTTCCCTCAGATTTGAGGTAGGAACTCTCGTTCAAAAGTTACAGAGAAAATAGAAAACCCTTACATATTCAAATTTTTTATTTCTACCCTTTTAATTTTTTTGGAGGGGTTGAAATGGAAAATTGGTGGATTTTAGATTTTTCCCGATGGTTTCTGAACAATAGCCACCTACATGCCGAATTTCAAGTTTGTAGCATAATTGGAAGTGGTTAATACTTTTGATTCTTGTGAGTGAGTGAGTTACACATGCGGGTGTATAGTTATTTAGACTCGCCTACGGCTCGATGGGGGCTCCGCCCCCATGCCCCCTTAGGGGTGTCCCTAAATTCGTAAATTAATAAAAAGTCAAGTAGGAAATTATTTAGTTCCACGGAAGAACTGAACAGCCAAGACAGTAACAATACCGTCTAATACACACAATTCACAATCGATGGTTAAAAAAGCTTTGAAAATCTCCTATGAATAGGTTTTAATAACTCTTCGTAGTTAAAATTTGTTAAACATTTTTGAGTGTTATATAATAATTATTTATTCTTGGTGTTATGCTGAATGGAGGGTCCACTCCCTAATTTGTTGCCCCAATTCCGAAATTTCTGTAAAAACTTAATGCAGTGGACGGGCTTGTTAAGGGCTCAACTCCCATGTGTTCGATGAATTAGTTTGTAAATAAAAAAAGTCGAATATTAAACAGGTTAGCTTTACCAAAAAAAGTGCACAGCCAAGACAGTAACAAAAGGCTAATGCACACTTCTCAATCAATAATAATTAAAGCTTTAAAATTCGTCAAAAATTGTTGCAATAAATCAGTGAAAACAATAAAATAACATTAAAACGAAATAATATAAAATCTGATAAACGAGATAGAAATCAGAAAATACTCCAAAGTTTTAAAAAGATTCCCTAAAATCCGATTAGGAACTTACTAAAACTATGTAAATTAGTAACACCAGCCTCGACAATAGCTGAATTCATATTTTTAATAGTCTCTTAAAAGAGGTAAGGTCCCCAATTTCAAGTTTTCGGTAACTGTTCTGGTTTACGAGATACCAAAGGTCTATTGAGTTTATCATCCTGTAATAAATCTGTATTGAGAGCTAAAGTGTAGAGATACGGCAAAATGTTCTGAAAACTTTAAGCCATTAATAAAATATTTCAGTTTTATTCAGCAACATTTTTCGATAGGACCAATTGTTTTGTCAGTAGAGTGGAAAAACAGAAAACGCGATTGTACAAAATTAGTCTGGAGATTTACGCAATTGGTGCGATGTACGACAAAAAGTCACAGGACCAAAATCGTAGTTCATCCAATTCAGTACCGTAGTAGTCTCAAATCTATAAAAGGCCTAACCGTTTAGACGCTAGAGCTGAAATACTAAAATTACGATTTCTCTATTTGGTCAAAAGCCACTACTTATTTATCACAAAACTGGGAAAAAGTGAAAAATGTATTTTGAGAGTAAACGGAAAGAGATACGACAAAGTCTGTCAGAATCAAAATTGTAGATATTAAAAAGACCTATAAAAGTTTAAACATTTTTGTAGGACAAACCATTTAGTCGTTAGAACCCTAAATCTAAATATAAATTTCACAAAAAATCAGTTTGGATTGTTAACGGTGCGATGTACGACAAAAAGTCAAAAGACCAAAATTGTAGATCGTCCAATTCCCTATCGTAATATTGCTCTCAGATTTCAGATAAGACTAACCGTTAGGCCGCTAGAGCTTAAATACTAAAATTACGATTTCTCTAGTGGACCAGAACCGGTGTTTTCCCACTACTTACATTCACAAAATCCGGAAAAAGTGAAAAATGAATTTTGTGAGTAAACAAGTAGAGATATGGCAAAATATATAAGGGGCGAAATTGTAGATGTTAAAAAGATCTATCGAAATAAACCATAAAATAATTTTTACGACCATTCGTTTACTCACTAGAGCCCAAAAACCGAAAATGGCATTTCATTAAAAACGCTCTGGAGGCTTAACGGTGCGAGATACGATAAAAAGTCAAAGGACCGAAATTGTAGAAAATTAAATTCCCTATCGTAGTATTGTTCTCAAATTTTAGATAGGACGAAGCGTTTGGCCGCTAGAGCCAAAAAACTAAAATTGTAATTTTGGAAGTCCGCCATTTTGATTTTTTTTTAGTAGGTTAAAACTACAAATTTGCAAGTTTCAGATTTTATCCTTAGCATTGACCATTCAGGCTAGACGTATGCCAAATTTCAAGTCTCTAGCTTAAATAGTTATGTCAGAAATTCGTATCCCATATAAGTGAGTGAGTCAGTTACACATGGGGCTGTATATATTATGGACTCGCCTACGGCTCGATGGGGGCTACGCCCCCATGCCCCCTTTGGGGGTTGCCCCGAATTCGTTAATTGTTCTAAGTTTTAAGAACTGAACAGGCTAGTTGAGGCCTCCACCCCAACTCTATACTTAACTTCTCTGACTTTTTTTAATAGTTCAGGAAATCTTAAGCATTTATGATATTCTCTTGATATTTAAAGTTTAAATTTATACTTTTGTTTTATATTTTATATAAAATGCTCAGGGTATGTTTGTGGAGTAAATTTCAGTCATCCAAGTGTCACAACAGTAAATAAAAAATATTAAAATAACTCAAATTTTGTGAAAGAATTTTGAAAAGTTTTGGGGTGAAGAGAGTGAAATGCTACAAAATCTTAAGGGCCGAGCTTAAAAAGCATCTAAAAAAATATAATTCTGCCGAAACATATATCGGTATAGCAGTATCTTTACCGGGTTTAACAAAATGACCAAAAACTGTACATAAAAAAGGTTAATAATTTAGTATTTTCACAGTTTTTTTTTTTTTTTTTTTACTAATCTTGGATTGAAATCGGCCAATGGCTGCTTCTATAGTAAGAACTAGATATATTCATAGCTTATACCAAATTTGAGGCATGTATGTGTCATAAAAGTAAACGATAAATATTGAAATCGAGCAATTTTGGTGAAAGAATTTCGATATTGTGAAAGAACGTCAATCTTTACGGGTGAAGGGGGTGAGATACGGCAAAACTGCATTGGACTGGACTTGTAGAACGTTTACAATAAAATGTAATACTAGCAAAATAAATATCAATTTGGCAGTATATTTGGCAGAATAAAGTAATTTACAAACACTTTACACGAAAAAATGTGAAGAATTTTGTGTTTTTCAAGTTTTTTTAGACTTAATTATAATATAAATTGGTTAATGGCTGCCACAAAGGTAAGATCTAGTTGATACCATATATGTACTAAAGTTCAAGCATCCGTGTGCAATATAAGTAAATAAAAAATTTTAAAATAGCGAGATTTTTGGAAACAATTTGGAAATTTTGAAAGTAAGCCCCTTTTTAAGGGCGGAGGGAGTGAGATACGGCAAAATTTCACTAGACTAAACTTGTAGAGCGTCTAATTCCTGACCATGAATTTTCCCTCAGATTCGAAATAGGACCTCTCGTTCAAAAGTTACAGCGTATTTAGAAAAGCCTTACATAGTGTAGATTTTACCATTAAAAGAAATATTTTTTTGAGAGGGTTAAAATTTGAAAATTATATGTTTGGGGATTTTTCCTATGTATTGACCATACAAACTACGTGTGTACCAAATTTCAAGTTTCTAGCTCATCCGGACTAAAATTACGATTTCTCTATTGTTCCAGAAACGGTATTTTCCCACTACTCATGTTCAAAAATCCGGAAAAAATGAAAAATGTATTTTGTGAGTAAACGAGAGGAGATACGGTGAAATATGTAAAGGTAAAAATTTTAGATATTTAAGGGATCTATCGAAATAAACCTTGAGAAATTTTTTACGACCATCCGTTTAGTCACTGGAGCCCAAAAACCGAAAACGGCATTTCATTAAAAACGCTCTGGAGGCTTAACGGTGCGAGATACGATAAAAAGTCAAAGGACCGAAATTGTAGAAAATTAAATTCCCTATCGTAGTATTGTTCTCAGATTTTAGATAGGACGAAGCGTTTGGCCGCTAGAGCCAAAAAAGTAAAATTACAATTTCGGAAATCCGCCATTTTGAATTTTTTTTTAGTAGGTTAAAACTAATAATTTGCTAGTTTAAGATTTTTACCTTAGCATTGACCATTCAGGCTAGACGTATGCCAAATTTCAAGTCTCTAGCTTAAATAGTTATGTCAAAACTTCGTATCCCATATAAGTGAGTGAGTCAGTTACACATGGGGCTGTATATATTATAATAGATATAGATATATATCTTAATATATATAAATCTGCACTCGAATAACGACTAAAACATAAAAAAATAATTATCACCATTTCAAACCATATTAAACCATTTTTAGGAAGGTTTAAAAAAGAATTATCTGAGTCATATTAACCACCATTCTAAAGAACATATTTAAATTTCATGTGAATCCGATGCAAGATTATAGAGATAGTGTTATAAAGACACGTATAATTAACCGTAAATTAACATTGTCCTTCGGGGACTAAAAATCCAAGATGGTGGAGTCACTGCAGACTCACAAACATTTGTACACGGAATAACGTTCTATTTCATCTTTATATGTCCGGCGCGCTAAGTTATCACCGCAATTCCTTTACGTCAAACTTGACCAGAGCGGAGGAGATTATGTCTGCAATGAAATATGATGTTATGTCTCATCCCCCTTGGACAAGTTGTTACGAAAAATTAACGTTCAGTATCAAACTAAACATTTTAGAATATATTTTTGGACTGGTTTGGCTACGCGTAAATTTAAAAACTATGTAAAATTAGTTAAAAATAATGTTAATACAATTACGACGCCCAACAGGGCATTTTTTCAATTTGTACAAACTTGGTCTTATTCGTTTTGGTATTATAAAATAAATCGATTGACCAAATAAAACTATAATGAGACCTGATAACTTTTTTGTGTTTATGAAACCCAATGAAGTATATTAATGGAATATTCTGAGGATAATGTAATTAATTTCCATTTTTTTCATTCGTGTTTTTGTAAATTCGAAAACTTCAAAGTGAAAAGCAGATTTAAATTGATTTGTAATCTTATCAATGTTTAAGTAGACTAAAAGCCATTTTTACAGATGAATTAGTAATAATTATTAAATGAGCCTTTCAAATTGTGATCTCTTGACTTTATTAAAAACATGTTTACTCTGGAGTTTAATTAATATTTACTTTAATATCTTTGAGCAAACCGAACAAATATTTTGTATTCTACTATATTTATCTGAAATTTATGTTTTGACGTTAATAAAATTTTGTGAAAATTAACAATATAAACAACAAACAAAACAGTTTTCTCGGTAAGAATTGCTTGACCGTTGCTTGATAAAACAATTACTTTTTGGCAGAAATTCTTAATATTGTTTAATATGGTATCAACGGTGGCTCAATATAGTTTTATTGCACTGTAGTTTCAATGAAAACTAATTATTGTTTTGAACCTGTATCTAATTTACTAAATTAAACTGGTTACAAGAATTAAGACGTAGAATAAATATTAATCTTAATTTGTCTAGTGAATATTTTGTATCCACGTAATCCATGCATGCAATATCGTTTTAACAAATCAATCAATAAACAAATAACTTCATTATATAATACGTAGTCATAGAATAGGTATACTTTTGCTGCAAATTTATTATAGTAAGGATTGTATACAGAACACAGTTTGGTTCTTTATAACAATTGTAATAAGAATATATAATTATGCCTTTTTGCACGATTACTGGTTCTCATACAGTTCTTATTTGACAAAACACTAATTCTTGAATGAGCGATTAAAGTTTGAAGTTTAACATATTAAAAATATCAAAGAATACTTAAGAAAGCAAAGGCACATGAACTGACACAACAGGCGGTGAGGGAATCAACCTCCCCCAGAAATGGCTAAGCCCACACTGAACCATTATGTTTCGGGCCTTGGCGCTACGTAAATTAACGTAGGCAGCCGCCCGCGCCACTGTGGCAATACGTTAATTAACGTACTCCGCACTCAACGTGTTTTAAGGTAATCCAATCATAGATAAAGCCATCGGCGATTCCTTGACTATATAGAGTTATAACGTTCATGGAGAATATTCTGTTTGGTACGTTATTTACTACAAATAATACTTTTACCAACCCAAGCTAAAAATTAACAAATAAAAGTTGGTTTTTTATAAAATATTAATAATTGACGTTGCCAAGTAACAATACCTCAAACGTTGGGTTCAGATTCAATAGCCTATTATGCTTTTGATATATTTTTCTCAGTTATAAGTCTTTTGTTTGGTTAAAAACGAGTGGGAAAGAAAATTACTGTTTTGATTTTCTTAAGCTAATGTTTTTGAAAAATATTCAATAATTTTTTAAGTGTTATGTATTTCAATAAAATTAGTTTTTGTAGTAATTTCAACAATTTGTCATCCAAATGTCCTTGATTGAGTAATAAAATTCATTTTATAGTATTTAGTAAGATCTGTATTAGATACGATAAATTATCGTTTTAAAAGATTCCTGGATACCGATTGTTATCACAACGTAATATTTTACGGAGGGCAGGAGGAGTAGTCTGACATGATATTGATGAGTATGCTTTGATGTAAGTATAATAAGTTGTAAATAAGAGAACAGCTGAGACTCTGCTCTTAGATGTAAAAATAATTAAAAACTCTTATTTGAAGGTTTTTTTTGTATGTAGACTTTATTGCTTTACATAGATGATTTCATTACTGAATTAAAATATTTCGCATAATGTAGGTGATTAACCAATACTATATGATATGATATAACTATATGATACAAATACTGACATGTTATAGGCAATATGTAATCAAAAAGTACAACGTACATTATACAATTAACTTACGTAATACATTCGTGTTGTTGATTAACACGCCTACAAGAATTACAAGCCCACAGCTACATGGAATGAATAGTATAATAGAAGAAGATTTTGCAAAGGGTTGTGCACTGAGGTAGGGAGCGTTGTAAAATATAAAACCATCCAGAAACTTACAAAGAGTCTTGAAAATGATACTACTTGCGTCTTTGTGAGATTTAAATTTCGCGTTAATCTATGTGTAGGAGATTACAGCTCGTATTTGACGGGGAGAGTGGACGCTGTTTGTCTTGCCCTGGGCCGGAAGATATTTGTCAAGAGTTTGTTCCGCTTGTTAACGTCACTGTCAAACAGCTCTCTACGAAAGTCGTCTTGTTTGTATTTTCTTTATCTCCTTAAAACACAAAACTTTCGTAGACCCAAGCAAATGATGAAAAATTAACTGTACAGTTATTATAATGATACACTACTAGGTCTATATATAAAATAATCATATACGAAAATTTTATCATGCTATAATTGTTCTCCATATGACTTTTACTAACTTAAATATTATTTTCAATACAGAAAAAGATCTTAAAATAAACAGCAAAAACCAAACAAATTAATAATAACACTGTTGTTAACAAAATATAAATAAAGGGTCTGCGGTGAAATACATAAGACGTACCGTAACCTTTGACTTAACAGTGGCCGTAATTATTAGATATTATTATTGTTATTATTTAATAAGCGTGTGTTCAAGATTTGCTCTAGGCTTATAATGTTTGCACGCAAAATGTTAAGATCGGGTTTAAAGTTAAAAAAGTAATACATGTGTATACTAAGTTTTAGAGGGTTATTGTACTTGTAATGGTAAAAAATAACACTTGGAATTTTTCCAAGTAAGGCAGTAATAATTTTCATATCACAAGATTGTTATATCTACTTGTAATCGGGGGTACTAAACATTTTTTTATTCAACTTCCAATCTTCTTTTAGTGGATGGCATAATCAGTGTCAATGGTATACGCGGGAGTTCCTATTCTATATCCATAATTATTTAATTCGCTTGCATCCACTACATCCTTATTCTTTTTACTCAATGGCTTTTTAATTTTAATGATGATGTACTTCGATGAAGAGTTATAGAACCACATTGTGAAACGATAACGCCTGGATTTATTCTTGCATATTTCAAACGATTTTAAATTTATCATCAATTACTCTTTTATTTAAGAAGAGTGACATAACCATATACTTGAATGTAGGTGCCCCACTGTGTTGGTGAAACCAGATTTCAATGTCCTACGATAGTTTCCAAAGGAAACTCTGGATCTAATTTGAAATTTCTATGTAGATTTAACGCATGGTTTGAAGATTCGATTGTAGGTTCGTCGTTGAATACTTCGAATCTAAGTCCTATGATGGTGCGTGCCATTTCTCGAGTGTGAGTGGGAATCAAAGTTGCCATCTAAGTATTCCAGTAATAAAATACACCCTAAACTATTGTACACCATCTAAAGTAAAATAGCCCATTCCTTTATGTTCTTACACTCTTAGACATACGTTTACAATTAATTGCTTAAAGGTAAATATGGGCGTGCAATCAAAGCAATGTCTAACCGAATCACATTGACTTGCTATACCCCTTTCATTGACTCTGCCGCTGAAAACCGATCAAACCCCTACTGCTCTTCTGCTCTAATTGCTTCATCTGTCAATTTACATTTGTGTTATTTAATTATATATAATTTTATTAAGAAGATCTCAATGATTTGTAGGCAATATTCAATAAACTACTAAAGTTTTTTTATAAAATAATGGTTTTACAACAAAGCGTTTACGGTACATGAAATATATTTTATTTGATATTTGCTTGTTAAATTATTACACATTATATTAGTAGTTTATAAAAAGATTTTATTATGAAGGAATTTGAGCCACGAGTGAGATAAAAGTTAATATCCAAGCGAAACGAGAGTTCCAAATATCGCACAAGTGGCTTAAAGGCGGAATGCAATCTATGCATACCCTACCTTATCTCGACCAAAATACATTCAACAAATCACTGTAAAATAATGTAATATGTCAAATATTTATGTGTTATAGGTGGTCACCCATTCAAAACCTATCTACGTCCTATGTCGTTCCACCTACCAGTCTCTCACTCACATGTAATCACTCTCTTTCAAGGTTAGACACATAAAAAAAACATGAATCGTAATTGATCTATCACATGATGTGCATCGATGTATGTTTTGTATATTTAATTTTTTTATGAATGATTTTATAACTGCATACAAATATGTCCCAAACACAAAAAAATGATTTATCATACAAATTAACTAAAACTATAGTTATCAAATTGATTAACTTGAAGCCAGCAAGTTTTTTTTTCAAAACAACACTCCTCCACCACTTTTCAGCAGCAGAGCTTCATCCCACGACTGATGCAAACTAGGAACTTAATGTGTAGCAGTGTCGACATGTTTGGAGAGAGTGCAGCACAGTTCAAGAGAGAAGCTAAATTATTTCTAATCAGCACGTTAAAATTAGATTAGAATCTCTTAATATTAATACTATTTAGTTGACAATCAAAGGGTTGTCAACATTAATGTATTTTCATTCACTGCCACATTTATTCTCATATTTAGGTGTAGACTTATGTTCTATGTTATGTTCTACGTTATGATTATGTTCTATGTCACGATAGTTAGCCACTTGTTGGTGTTATTTCATAAATTATTTTGAAATTTCATTTGTATATTAATATGTATTCGTTTTTGTAAAATAACGTATGCCGTGTAAAATAAATAAATAAATTAATTAATTAATTAACATTTAAATGTAAATCAGTACATTACGTTAAAAGTGTATGAACAATCATTAATCTTGCAATAATTTTAAGAGTCTGGATTTTAAACTGTATTGGACAGGACCTTACTGTATATTTTTAACTTAGGCTTATTAAAATTCAATCCTTCTTAGTTTCTATATAGTTTAAGTTAGTATACACATGTGATATAACAAAGTAAAATTTTAAAACTAAGATGTGTTTAATAAATGTGGTAAAAAGTGTTCAGCTCTAAGGATTTAATCATATTTCATATGTAAAAATATTAAAATCGAGTAAACGACATTACATCAATAAAGATTCTTCGTATTTTAGATGTAAAATATTTATTTCATGAAGTGCACAATGAAATGGGTTTATATTTTTATCATAAGTTGGAAAGTCATGAACAGTAGAAAAATTATGGAGTAAAATTGACTTTGGTTGTGAAATTTTCTTGTTGTAAAACTTGTACTAAAATAGGCCTTTAATAATTTATAAATGTAATAAGAAACTTTTGTGAAATATAGAAATGAATGTAAAATCCAAGTAAGTTTTCATTCATTACAATTTTTAAAAGAACTTTATGAAAAAGATAGAGTTTAGCTCGGCACTAATTGCTAGAGATCTAAGAATCGCACGAATATTAAACTTCAAAACAAGCATTCGAATACAAAATGTACTTCAAACTCGTAAGAAAAATATTACTGTTTTAATATTTTTTGCATTTATTTTTACATCTGTTACAGCCCTTTGTACATTTGTATTATATTTTACCAAGTTCTTGAGAATTAAATAAAACAAAAAATAGTTCTAACCAATATTTCAATAATAAAATTCAAATCAAATAGTTAACAATTAAAACATTATTATCCCGCAGTCAGAAGAATAATATTCTTTAATAAAATTTTCAATTCCTTAATTTTTAAAGATAAATTTACTACTATCTATAAAAAAAGTGATGGTGAATATACGATTTTAGCGAACCTTTACTGACAACTACTTTAATTAGTAAAATATTTACAGACTGTCTGGAAAGATTACAATGTTACAAGTTTCTTCAAGTAACTGTTTTAGTTTCGCATATATAAATTACAAGGTATTATTGTGAGATAATTGGTTATAACTTCGACCAGTAATTGTATCCCCCCTTCCTCCAACTCTCATCGGCGTCAGTCGAGTCACGACAAAAGCTTTTCACGACCGTCGCCCCGTGAACGATCACATGAGAGGGCATCGGCTTAAGCTATTCTCTTTAATACCTTTAATACCTTTATTGAAATGGCGACCTAACTCAATAGGTAGTTTAAAGCCAAGTATGAATGAGAGATGAGTGTAGGATGATTGTGGCGCGATCTTGTAGTCTTGTTACTGACTAAGGCCGACATTCTCCTTAGACAGGACTGTTAATTCATAGCCCAACAGCCAATGGCATCTAGGGACCTACAGTTTAACGTGGGATCCGAACCACAATTTTTACCTCCTATATACGAATTGGTCTAATTATGAGGATGGTCCTTATGGATGAACTAGTATTCACTAGTGCGGACGTTAATCCCCACCTGGGAATATCGCATCCACAAGCCATCGCTTATAACTATCCACAATTCGTGACCTCCAAGTAGCTGGATTACAGGACGTCGCCACCGTCCCAGTCAATCTACAGTTACATTAATTAAACCATCTGACTGAAAGAATACTTGTAATGATCGATAAGTAAAATGAACAGATGGTTTGCTTTTCCTTAAGTTTCAGCAATTCTAGTGTATTACCATTACACTAATTATAGTGTATACATAGGTATACACTAATGTGAATAGACTTTCCGTTTTCATGCAATACATTTTGTTTCGAAATTTGAAAGGATTGCAGACGCAGCGACAGAGACGTTTCAGTTGATTTTCTAATTAATTATACAGCTGAAAAAAAACTTAACCACAACATGATCGTAACATTTAGGTATAAGGATTTCATCTTTGATTAAGACAATATATACAGAACCGAATAAGTACTGACATCCCATGTAAAAAAGATTTAGTTTCCTCTCGAAAACCAATGGAAAATAAAACATCGATTACCAGTACTTCTCCTCTTTGCCACAAGATATGTGTTTAATATAATTAACGTGTTTACTAAATCTTTTAACGTTTTCCACCACTTAAATGGCAGAGTTAGCTTACTTGTTGATAAAGAAGAGTTGTAAACTGATTTACCTATCATACCTCATTTACCATTTACCACTTGTACTTCATGTACGCCGCAGGACACCACATAGCTGTTAATAGGTTTAAAACGCGCCTATGCTGTGAGGAGTCGATTTACGTTAGTATATGGTCAAAAGTATTACGCTTTCCTTTGTTATTCCATAAAAACAAATCGTCAAGTATATTTCAGTACCTGTTTTCTTAACCTGCATTCATTTTAGTTCGTACATGTAGTATTGTTGCCTACTAATTAATTGAAACCACAGTTTTGCTGCACATATTATTGACTCATTCATTTAAGGTTTTATTCTGATTTTATGTGGGCACTCCCCACGGAAATGTACAATGTGTCTCAAAGTCTAATCAATATAATTTTTAATATTTAACTAAGAAGTATGCTCCAGTTATTGTTTGTTTGTATTAAAAAAAAACAAATTGCAATGCCATTCCGGGATTTTTTAAAACGGCATATTAAATAAATTATATTTTCATTATTAAGAGCTGTAGATCCGTGGGTTTTTATGTCAAAAATATAAATATTGTGAACCATTTTTTGCATAAAATTATACTTCCACTTTTTGTAGGTTAATTTTAGGTTTATTTTTACTCGGGGATCAACACAACAATGTTCACAGTGGATTGTCTTAATTAACAGCACTCCACGCCCCGGTCATGTTACAATGCTGGATGAGTTTAGTGTTTGGCGCAGTAATCTGCTAAATGCGAAAACGAACTGTATTCAGTCGATTTAAAAACATTCTTCAAACTATCCTTTTTTAATGTGACTTTGAATACAAGTAGCCTTAACCATTAAAAATTTAAAAAAGAAATAGTAAGTTAAACATAAATTTTATGATGATTTTTTTTATTTATAGCTTTAGCGATCTAATGGTTGGTCGTATGAAAAATATGAATTATGTTTTTGAATGATATAATTTTTTTTTACAAATTATACTTATAATTTTTTTGCGCTATGCCCTCTTCCCGTCAAAATAGGTTTAATGCGGCTTGTAGGATTTATTTCGTTACTTTGAGCTATATTAGGAAAAAAATTCCTATAAGAAAGACTGTTGGGTTGTTTTGGATAACCTTCACCCGATTCACAAGGTTATTTTTTTATTAATATTTCATTTTAATCTTTTATTTTATTTTATTTTATTTTTTTTTTGTAAGAAAGTTATCAATATATTTGAATATCTTTATCATTCTAAGAACTCATCTGTTACCTTCAGTCAGTAACTATCTATCTGAACTTAAATAATTTAAACCGTTCAAACTTTGCCAATTACAGATTGGTGAAATCTAACAGCTTTAACATGTTGAGGTCAAACCTACCCACCTCATCCCAAAGAACTTAGATGTCTGTGAACAGAAAAATCACTTTTGATTTTTAAATTGATATCAATTTTTTTATTTATTTATGAGGTGAATAAAAAGCATTAAGAGGCTGTTCAACTTTATTTCTCCCTTTAGATATTTTGCCCTTCCCTCTAGTATATTTTTGACCCACAGTTATATATTTATATATGCTTTCATTTTAGTCTTTATTTATTTTATTACAATATTTTATAATTAGACATATAAATGTTGGCTTATTTTTATCCTTTTTATTTGTTTTGTGTAAATATCATGCAGTGGACTCATTTTTTAATTTAATTTATTTTAAATTTTTAAATGGGATCCCTTCTGAGTGGTACAATTTCTTGGTGGTACACTGCTTCATCGCTATTGGTGGATTATTTTTGTGATTTCTAGTGGAGGGGAAGAAGAGTAAGAGAGGGGTATCACAGGAAGCAGGATTGCCAACTGAAATTAGTTGTTAACCAAAAATATTGTCCTCTGTTTGGGTATTCCAGGGGAAGAGTAATTTTAATATTGTTAATTTTTAATTTATGACATTTTTTGTTACATTCTATTTTAAAGAAATGGGAGGTATTTAGGCAATGAAATAATCATAATATAAGCACTATGATAAAATTAAAAAAGTTATTACGACGTTACCATATTTCGCCTCGGGGCCGTAGCTCGAGTTTGATGGCTGCAGAGGTTTACAAGAATTGTGTTTTAAAATTTTAAGATAGAGACTGAATGTTAATTTTTTCTAAAAGTAAAAGTACGGATCTTTTTTTTATTTTATTAGAATTTTTTAATAAAATGTTTAATTTCAGTTATAACTGTCTAAAATCATATGTTTCTCTCTAGAGGCGAGTTTTATATCTGCAGGTTTTCCACGATCTCGAAATCTAGCAGGTAGATTTTGCATAAACATTGCATTTAACAGTGCTTTGGCTAAAAAAAAGTATAGAGGCGGCCTCAACCCAAGGAAAAATCTAGTTTTGCCTAAAACTAATTTTTAAAATCGTAACTTTTAACCTCGGTCTTATGGGTTGCTATTTTTGTAACGAAATAACAACGAAAGGTAAACAACATTTAAGTAACATTAATTTTAAGCAGTCCTTTTAAAACAGTTGTTAACTGTGAAGAGGTATAGTTGGTTGTTGGAGTAAATTTAAAATCTTTATTACCACGATATTATAACAATAGTTAATTAAAACCAACGAACAAGGCTTGGTTTACTTGGTATGGTATATAAACAATAAAAATGTACTTCGAACAATGCTTAACTCAGTTAAGGTTGCTGCTACATTTATTTGATCAGTGCAACACTCTTTGCTTAGTACATAATATAATTTTATAGAACACCGGGTGAATACGCAAGAATGTTCCGTTGAAAATTAAAAATTACTTACATGGCATTTTCTCTTGTAGACGAAACAAAAACTTTATTTTAGTTATACCATGAACGAGGAATCATATCATCGATAGCCCGGAGATTGTGTACCACTGAGATATTGTACCACTCAGATGGATTGCGAAATCCGTCTGAGTGGTACAAATTGTACCACCCAGACGGGCTACAGCCGATACACTTAGGCATTTGCATTACAGTTCTGTAGTGCAGATAGTCTGTATATAGTTGAAGGAGTTGGTTTGTAATTCTGGAGAGATAAAGGGAAATATTGCAAATGTAATAGAACGGGAAGCGGAAGCAAGGATACAAGAACCGCTCTTCCAGGTTTCTAGAACCACTCTTCCTGTTGAATGTCCCCGTGAAGCCACGCCCTAGCAGTTCTGATTTGTGGATAGGCGTTCCCCACCTAAATATTATAATTTTTTTAATGTACCACTGAGAAATTGTACCACTAATATAGTGTCCCACCCAGAAGGCCCCCCTTTTAAAGTCGTTTCAAATATTTGTTTAAGTATGTCGTCAAGTAATTTCGCAGATGATGTGAAAAATATCATATGAAAATGATACATAGTAATAAAGTATTTAAAAAAGTATAATTGAAACCCCTATTTTGCTCCTATACATCAATAAGTATTTTTTGTTTTTTTATGAGGGGCTGAAAGGAATGCTGAAAGGCATTTAGTTAACACTCTAAAGGAACATGAAGAAGTTTGGCTTAATTAAAGGTTTGGCTTTGTGACCCAAAAAATAACTTTAAGGAGCATATTGATATGAGCAATTGAACTATTTATTGAATTTATTGACGTATTTTCCTAAACCTTACAGCAAGATACCCCAAGTTTAAACACACCTTACGTAAAAATATCCTTCTTATATCAGAATCACTGAGTTCTAAAGTGAAGTACAATTTTACCTCTTAATTAAATTATCAATTAACCTTAATATTGTAAAAATGTTATAACATAATTAGTTGTGAGCTTACAGTTAGTTGCTCAAAGGAAAGTTTGATGCATGCAATCAAATCAGTCTAATCAATTCATGCTCACTAGTTTCAGCGAATAATCACACTACCTATGAGTCGACTCAAGCTCTCTACTGCTCTTGTGCATCGTGTATCGATGTGGTCTTGTGTTGGTTAACTATATCAAGAAGATAGTGATGTGAGATTATATAAAAACCATTAGCATGTAATAGAATAAAATGCCTAAATACTGAATATTACACTTTTACTATCTTTTATTTTCTTAAGATTCTTGTTTTAACACTTGCACTGTCTTAAAACAGTATAAGATACGTCCAAAGCATAGGATAATAGCCTCAAATCTTAATACCTTCAGGCCTTTGTAAGCCGTAATAGATAAATAACCTGTTCATACTGAACCTACAAATCTATATTAGAGTATTTTAAATTCCAAAATATATTTAAGCTTTAAGTACATATTAAGGGTTTTTAACAATTTATGTTTTAAAAATTAAGATATGTTTATTACATCTTTTGTTAAATAAGATGTATTTAATAATATATTATATCTTGTTTGTTATTGTTTATTGAACATTGTGTAAATTTTGATATTTCTTAGTATATTTCGGGAAGTAAAGTTTTTTGACAAAGGTGATAACTAAGGTTTTAAAACGACTGAGATTAAAAAAATAACTCTTTTTTTGTGATCCTACTATTTTTTTATTTATTATTTTAAGTAACTACTTAAAAAAAAATTACAACTGTTTTATCTTTCTCGCAAATATGCAATCTAACCTATTACCATTAAAAACAATCACCTTATTGTAGACTACTATTTCTATTTTGGTATCATATATCTAAGACGATTAAGGTTTAAATAAGGTAGATATGTATGTATATATACAGTTCTCGAAGACGACTCTAACGATTTTTCTTTTTTCAAACTTAATGCAAATAACTTAGGGCCCTTTCACACGAGGCCACCGGTGGCTGCAACTGGTGGCCGACACCGGTTACCTGCCATTTGGGTATCCGGCCATTTGGGATAGTACTAAAGAGAGAGTATGTTAATAAAAACGCCTGCGTCTTCGCCTTATTTCCTTGATAAGTAACGCGAAAAGAAGGAGTTATTCTAGCAGCATTTTCTAGACTAGTTGTGTGGTGGCTATTGATGGAGTGTATTGCTAGTTGCCTGTACCGTCAACTGCAGTTACCCGGCTGGTAACCGGTGGCGGCCAACCAGTTGCAGAAACCGGTGGCCCCGTGTGAAAAGGCCCTTAGTTCTAGAAATAATTATATATATATATATATATATATAAAATTATTTTATTATTTTATATATAAAATTATATATATATATATATTAGGGAAAATGTGTACCGACTGTCCACAAAAGTACTGAAACATTTTAAAGGCCGATATCGATACCAAATAAAATACTATGTTGAATAATTTATATATATATATATATATATATATATATATATATATATATATTCAATAAATAAAACATTTCAACAAGAGCACCCTTTTGAGAATTAAAACTTTTATTATTTTTGGTGACTACATGTTTCGGGACATTAGCCCATCTTCATGGTCATTGTACCATGATATCTTTAAATAATATTTAAAGCTAAAATTCTTGAGTTTTATTAGAAATTTATTATAACTCGATCTGAGCACCATTAGGGCTTTAACATCCATTTTTTTACATTTTTTTTTAATTTTGGACGATATTTTATTCAAAATTAATTTTAACTGTTCACATCCCTTGTTAATTTTTGCAGAGGTTTCATTGTGGTTCTGTGTGTTAATTGTTGAACATAAATAAGCTCTTATTATGAGCTTAAATAGACAACTAGACTTTTTTATGTAGTGCAATGAATACAGAAACAGTCCCAATGACGGACTCGCCAAGTTGAATGTTTGGTGTGGCCTCATACACGATAAAGTTCCAGGACCTTTAATTTTTGTTGAGATTTCTTTAAATAGGGAAATTTATTATGATAATAGAGGAGTACGATTTCCCAAAGTTGGATAACATTGAAATGGAGAATGCCCCCGTCTATTTCAAAAGGGTGGAGCTCCCCCACGCTACAATTTGCTTGTGCGAAAAGCGCTGAATACTCGTTTTGGCGATCGTTGGATTGGCAGGGAAAGGCCCATCCAATGGCCTCCTAGGAGTCCAGATATCCTCTGTATTTTTCCTTTGGGGGGAAGTAAATAATGACGTATACTCGGTGCAGATTCGGGATCTGAATCACCTCCGACAGAGAATAGTCACTGGTGTTTGTGCAATATCCTCTGAAGTACCGACCAAACCCCGGGAAGAGGTCAAAACTTGCTTAGAATTATGCCGGGATAATAATGGAGCTCATATTGAGTTTCATTTTGTTATTATTATTTCGTTAACTTGTGAATTTAAGCTTTAAATAAATGTGTAAAACATTAAAATTTGCCTTTAAAATGTTTATAGTTCTTTTGTGGACACACGGTATTATTTCGTTGTAATAATCAATTGAAATTCTAAAAACACTCAACACTGCACTTAATTTGTTAAGAAACAATACTAATAAATAATGAAAACAGCTGTCAAAACCGTCACAAAGTACAAACTACTTGTTCTAGTATAAACACGTGGTTTTTCATTGAAGTCAGTTACTTATGAATTACATAATGCTACTTTAATAAGAACAATTCATGAAAATTTCAAAGAGTACTTTATACTTGAGATTGTGAAGGTTTATATAAATAAAAGTAAAGAAAAACAATGAAGCTATTTTAAAAATAACGATTGAATTTAAAATAAAAAGATGATTTACCTTAGAAGTAGAATCCACGAACTGCAAATTCAACATGTTGTTTAACAAAAATATACCACATTACAGCAAGTATAGGCATATATTAAAACAGTCTGAAATGCGAGTGAGCGGTGCGAACGAGCTCGTATCGATAAGAAACAACCCTTTTTTCACTTTCCATTTAGCACACTGTCTGTCACTGATATTACTATGAAGAATTGTTCAAGATTATCGAGAAAATACTCGGCCCCCATGCACTATAATGATAATGACATTCACTTTACCAGCTGTTTATTTTTATCTCGGTAAGGAAACAATGAACCACTTTAACTCATAACGATACGGCATCATATGTTTGGAGCAGTATGCAATTTTTTTTATTAAGTTCACAATTAATTATGTGTGTATTTTCCAATATATTAAAAGTAAACAAACCCAAATGTAATGCTTTGAAACTAAATTTGTTTTTCGAATTAGTAGCAAACTAGTAACAAACTGTCTTTGATAATAAATGTATTAAAAATCGTTCACGAAGGAAACTAATGAATTGAATAAAAAAACACAGTTATGACAAACAAATAAGATAACTTAAGCTCGGCACTAATTTATGGAGATACCGTATATAAATCACACAAGTATTATATGAACTAGATTTTGTATGAAAAAAAGCATCATTCAAAGTTTCTAAGATAACCTTACAATGTTTGTTAGACTTTCTCCAGTAATTGTATTTACTTTGTCAACCCACATCGGTGTGTTATAACGTGGTCAAGTGGATGGCAGCAAGGGCCGGCGTCAGTGAATGAAAATGTCACGACAAAAGCTTTTCACGACCGTCGCCCCGTGAACGATCACATGAGTGGGCATCGGCTTTGGCGATTCCATACGGTCACATTCATTAATTCTGATCAGTCCCATGTAACTGGGTAAATACTCGAACGGCCATTCTTTGAAATAAAAAGCTATATTGGGTTTCTTTCTCGTTTAGATAACTCAATCAACACTCTTTTTCCGAATTATATTTATTTATTATAACAAAATTATTTTTTAAATTCATTACAGTAATAATCTATAATAAAAAAATTTATGATTTTATTTACAACACATTTTTAAACTTTATCTTTGACCGTTGCAACAAGTAAAATGATGAAAATACAAGTAACATTATAAATAAGTACAGTATCAAACCACATTCTAAACTATTGCATAATGAGCTCTCAATATACAGGGCTCAAATAAAAATACTCTTAATACAACAATGCGAGCTCTGAATTTAAAAAAAGAGTTGTAATAAAAATTATGCAATTCGCACTTCTGCTGATTATATCATTACGATTCATGTTCTAATTTCTTTACGTACCTACAAAGCCTAAAGAGTATGAACTAATGTACGATTGTAATACAGGAATGAACAATTGTATACCCTTATAATATAATTGTTGCATAAACTACTATTGAAACGATTCTCACTAGCGGTATTAAATATTTTTAAAAGTCATATTTTTAAAAAAGTCATCACGTTTATAAAATTTTAAGACATTCTGATGCGTTTTTAGACATTAAGCGTTGCACCATTGTTGAAGTTACTGAAATTGAACATTAATTATTATTGAATCGATTGAACGTGAGTAGTGTAGAAAAGCCACTCCTGGCCCGGAAGTGACGTCACCGGAAGCCACATGCCACGGCACGCAGCTTCCGGTGGGCCAGAAGTGGGGACAATAGATGTCGGGGTGGAGATGGCGAGAGCGTCGGCGGTCGGTTGAGCGAAGAGTGCGCATAAAATAGAAGTTAGTTCAAAATTGAAATTCGACGGTGTTAATAAAAACTCTAATAGTTGAACGAAACTAGAAGTTAGTGTAAAACTGAAATTCAACAATCGGGGTGTTGAACGAAATTTGCGCATAAATTAAAAGTTGGTTCAAAGCTGAAATTCAACGATTGGGAGTTGAACTAAATTCGCGCATAAATTAACCGGGGTTGAAGTAAAACCTCGCATAAATTAAAAGTTAGTTCAAAATTGTAATTCGAAGGTGTTAATAAAAACTCTAATAGTTGAACGAAAATAAAAGTCAGTTGAAACATTGCGCAGCCATAACAAGAGAGAGAGAGAAGGTAGATAGAAGTGTTAAGTTCCGCGGATAGAACGAGAATGAAGAATGAAACATGACGCGTCGAAATATATGCGTGACTGTAGATGTCAGATGGTGAATTAATCAATGGGGGGGGGGAGTGGAGATGGCGCTCGGTTGAACTAAAATTGCGCATAAATTAAAAGTTGGTTCAAAACTGAAATTCAACAATTGGGAGTTGAACTAAAATTGCGCATAAATTAACCAGGGTTGAAGTAAAACTTCGCATAAATTATTAGTTAGTTCAAAACTAAAATTCAACAACTGGGAGTTGAACTAAATTTGCGCATAAATTAACCGGGGTTGATTTAAAACTTCGCACAAATTAAAAGTTAGTTCATGTTAGCTGAAGAGTGTACAGGAGAATGAAACAGGAATTGTCGTGAGCGCGCTTATATAAAGAAGGGTGGGGGTAAAATATGAAAACCTGATGAACACAGTCGATAGGTGTAACAAGTTCGAAGTTGTGGAAACGTAACATCGAACGCAAAATGTTGTGAATAACACTATCGTCAACGCTAACTTGCGAAGTTCTAGCAGAGTATAACGGGTTAAAACTTAATTTCTTCCTTACTTTTGTTAAATTAGTTTTAATCTTTGAAACAGAAGGTTTGGAATTACTTCGTAATATATGTTGTGTCCGCAAAAGTTTCAATTTCAAACATTGCGTATCCATCACAAGAAGTATGTTAGACGTGTAGAAGTGAGAACAAGACAGATGAATGAGATATAACGTCGAGCACGCGAAGGTGATTCAAACAGGACGACATGTGCTAATGTAAATGAAATTTCAGGTTAGTAGCAATTAGACTTGTATAATGAAGTTGGCGAAACGTATATATAATGAGTAGGAAGGATGCGAACAACACAAATGCGAGTTAATTAATGGTCGCGGCGCGATGAACAATCTCTTTTTATAGCGGTTATCGCGTGAGAAGATCTCGGTTGAACTAAATTTGCGCATAAATTAAAAGTAAGTACAAAACTGAAATTCAACTTGATAATTGGGTTACGGAAAGTATGTCAAGGTCATCCCGAGTAAGTTTTAAAAAAGCCTATCCCGCTAGCACAGGAAATAGTTCTGAGAGTTGAACTACCCGGTGATAGCGGGATAGGTAGATTTAAGTTTTGAACTTTATTCGTAAAAACAAATACAATCAATGTGCAATACCAGGAACTATACAGGTTGAATTTTTGTGATGAACTATGGAGTTGTAGAAACAAACGCCAACGACGAGAAAAAGGTAAACGCAGAGTCCCCAGATGATGTATTTGAAAAGTGTGAAGAGACGTAATATTCCGAGTTGGTTTTCCTGCTCCATTTCCAATCGTTTAATTTCCAATTTCAATTTATCCTCTTCCATTCTAGTTACAAAGGGAACTTCATCCATCATATCCATCATGATTGTATTAGTGTTTTAAATTTTAAAAGAAGTTATGTTGATAGTTTAAAAGTCGAAGACGGAATGAGGAGTGAAAGCGAGAAATGTTAGTTAAATTAAAAAAGTGGGGGGGGGGAAAGATGAATTACAAAGAAGTGGCGGGGGATAGATTTTGCTCTTCATTATTACCGTCAGTAGTGTCAGATGGTGCAGGAGTTAGATTTAGTAAACTGTCTTCGTCTGAACTTTCAACCTTATCACAAATAGGACAATCGTATGTTATTTCCAAATTCATTTTGATAGTTGTATAATTATCTACAAGTTCTTGTAAAATATTAAAAATAGCTTGTAACTCTTCTTTAGAGTTTATTTCAAAACTAGAATTCATCCGTGCCAATGGAGAGTTGTTCATCGTTGGAGAGTTGGCGAGTAAATGAGGAACGCCGCCAAGGGAGGGGGCTTATTTAACGGCGAGCTTATGATTAAATAAAAAGCTAAAATCTTCTTCTTCGTCTTTTAATTCAAATATCTTAGCTGTAGTAGTTGCCTCGTCCTCCTCACTCTGTGATGATGAAGATAATTCACCAGGACGTAAATATTGAACATCAATTCTGATCCATCTCATATAATATCTATCCATTATAGCGAGCAAGTTTTGAAACAATTCTTCCATTTCTTCCCTCTCAGTTATTATATGTTGAAACCTGACGAAAGGTGTTCCATGTTGTTAGTTAGAATGTTGGAAGTGAAATAATTCAAAGGTGGATTCAATAAGATACAAAACTTAAACTAATGGTGGGGAGAAATCTAAAAGACTTATGGTGGGGGGAATCTAAAAAAAAAAACAATGGTGGGGGGAAATCTCAAGGTCATCCAATTGAAGTTTTAAAAAAGAGTGTAAAACTGAAATTACACATTCGATGGTTCAACAGGATCTGAATACCAATCTGATCTGTATTTACATCTTTTTATCATATGTGTACAAAAATCATCTTGATGAGACTTGGTGCGTTGACAATAAGCTAGATCGAGAGGATGAAATTTGAAACATCTTTGAGGACAGCATGTATGAAAATATCTTGATTTGTAAAATTTGAAAGTTCGCAATTCCGGTGGCGGTAGTTGTTTTGTTTTGCACTTGCAGTAACAAGATCCGAAAAATTCACACTTAGTGCAAGCTAACCCGTCCACCATCATTGGTCCTAAATCTGTACACTGTTGTTCACAACAGTAACGAGGTTCGTACTTGTAATTTTGTTTTTCCATGTTGACGCTGCTGAGTCCAGTGAAAGAATAAGAGTGTATAGTGTTGAATAGTCAGTTTTATGTACTACAAAAAGTGGTGGGGATAATTTCAAGGTCATCCAAACGAAGTTTTAAAAAATTATACCTTACTAATGTAAGGAAAATTGATACTTAAGAAGTTTGTTTCTGTTTGTTTTCTTCAGACTTTTTCTCTCCCTCCTGTTTGTTTTCTTCAGACTTTTTCTCTCTCTCCGCTTTAGCCATAGCGATAAGTTCTTCAGTCGATAGTGGATGTACTTCAGGAAATTTTAAAATTAATTTAGCCTGATATCCTTCTCGGGTTAATATTTCTAAATCTTCTGTCATTTGTTCAACGGTGTTGTAATCTTTTCCCATAGATCTTTCCATCAAGTTCAATCATCATTCTGTATAACATCTTTAAAAATAGGTGTTGACGCAGCGAGAGTTGGGAAGCGAATGATTAGTTATCCAAGTATCACACCCTTTTTATCAACTTGACATTGATCACGTGATTCCTTAGTTTTATTTGATAAAAGCTATTTAACATTGGTAGTACTTGTGGAACTTGATGTTATGTTGACCAGTTGGCGATGAAGATGTTGTAGGTTGTGTAGAAAGAAATACTTCATCATCGCAGTATTTTGTTTTAGTAAACATCCTTACATTAGTAGCACTAACATCAACAGTTAAGTGATAACCACCGGTAAGTAAAACTCGCATTTCGTTGGTTAAATCTTCAAGTTGTTCAAAACTCGTAATGGTGTTGGTATCGTAAGATGCACACTTGACCTTTAAGGACATGTTGAAGTTTTGTATTTAGTTATAGAGAGCGAGATGTGTACCGTACGAAAGGTAGTCGTAGACTGATGAATTTCACAAGTTGATTTTCACTTTTATTATCACACAAAATTGGGTCAAGGTCATCCCGTGGAATTTTTAAAAAAAGCAACATATTGCTATGTACAAAGACATAACAATATGTTGCTTCTTTTATTTTTCTTTTTTGTTTTATATCATCTTTATTGAGAAACCATTACAAACACATATATTTACAATGTTATGTACAAACTAGTTAGTAGTAGGTGTTACATGAATAGTTAGTTCAGTTGAGTTGTTTCCACTCGGTCCGTGTGAAACTAAATAGAGTGCGCCAGGTTGAATAACTCGAAGATCTTCATTTTGTAGAAGTTGTACAAACCGTTTCGGTAGGAAGATTTGAAACTTCGGTTCGTCACCAACTGTATACGGCGCCTCGCTCAATGTGCAATTAATAGCATCACCAATTGAAGTGTCCATCTTCTTGATTGTATGTATGATGTAATGTTTTTCTTCTTTTAGTTCAGAACATTTCTTCGTCGGTAAGATTGTTGATTTAGAATGAGCGTTAAATTGATCAACCAAATTTTGAAGAAAGTTCTGTGATGCCATCTTGATGTTTTTTGTTAATCTTCTTGTTAATCTTCTTGTTAATAATAATGTCCGTCGGAGATGTTGTCTCTTCGGAGGTTCGAGTAATACTCATGCTGCGTCATGGTAGCGCTCTCACTTTTATTACCGACATTACCCCCACCATTCTGTTGAAGGAAATTATTTAAGCGGTAGGCATTCTTCAAAGCGCACTGTGACCTTCGATGTTTAAAACTCTTTGATGAAATACAAAGTTCATTGAAGTAGCATTGGAAATCTCTATCTATTATTGCATTTATCACTTCGTTGCTTGTAAATGATTGTATCCAATTAGCTTTTTCCAATCCTCTTGTGTAGATAGTTTTGAACTCTTTGCAGTAATGATTCATAATGTGCGGCATCATGTTATAATTAATAAAACCTTCATCCCATCTTAAGTTGTGAAAATGTTTGTACAACCATTTGTTTGTAACTTTCGCTTTAGTTGTTAGTCTATTGAATGGTAATGGAGGTTTGAATAAGTAATGATAAACTACAGATGTGTTCATATCCAAAATTACTAATTCTTTTATAATAAAATTTCCATCATTTCCTCGAAAAGCTTGAAATTCAATTATACCTTTTTTAACTTCCATTATATGTGGCGCATTAGAAAACGAAACCCGTTTGTTCATGATGAAGTCTCGTCAGCAACTGACTTGTATTACAAACACGATTGTTCTTCTTTAACTTCTTGCGCTTCTTCGTCGATATTAAAGTTGGTGTGATAGTTGTTCAATTGTCTCCACATATCCACTTCTTGAGGTATTCGATTAAAAATTGAAGTATCCACGGGACCGTATAAAATTGGAACGAAAGGTTGTCTGTCCAATGTATCGATTAGATAGTCTTTGATTATTGCACTTGAAAATATTAGTTGTTTCAAATATCTGGTGACGGGACCGGTAGTACAACTTAAAGTGTAAAATTCTTCTTTAGTCAAATGTAATTTTACATCATGTCTAGTTAAATCTCTGAAGCGAACCCTTTGTCCTCCACGATGTTTCACTATATCAACTTCAATATTTGATTCCAATAAACTTAATCTTGTTCTTCTTCCAAATGTGTTGTTACTCAAATAGCATTCCAAAAGATGTAAATGTTTCATAAATGATTCCCAAGAAGTTTCAGTGAATGTAACCATTTTATTTCCATGATTTAAAATAACAATCGGTGAATAATCCAATGATTTTAAAATTCCAACTGAAATACTTTTCGTCATGCATGAAGAAATGGGGTAGAAAATCCGAAGAAATACTTCTGTTAAAATATTAGTTGTAATGTTAACTTCAACCTTTTTTCTTTTTACTTCTTTTTCAGCTTCTCCTTCTTCTTTTTCTTCTTCTCTCTTCTTATGTTTGTTAAACTTGAGGAACTCGTCCATTTCTCGTTCAACTTGTTTTTCTATATCTGAACTATTCTCATCCATTAGAGGTGTATTTTCTTCTCCGTTAGTAGAACTCATCTTGCGAACGGTGTTTCCCATACGACGGTCGAAGATATAATGAATTTTCCACTCATGATTTTCTCGCTTTTATGTTTTTCGTTGAATCCTTGAAATTTATACACTCACATAAATGTTTGTTTTTAACTTGTCTTTCACAAACGAAATTCTAACCTCAAAAATTGAGACAGATAATTCTAACCTCAAAAATCTGCAGTCGTTGTACTAATTCTTTTTAAAGTACATTCTTCACGATTCCGGTCAGAGGTGTGTAAGTAACTATTTTATCATGTAGAATAAGACAGTATGCTGAAGTTCCATCCGCTACTGGTTCTTCAAATTCCATTTCAATTTTTATATCCACACTTGATGATTTTACCGATTCATTTTGTTTTGAACAATCTATTACAATTATCGGAGCCTTGGAATAATATTGGTCAGGTGATAATAGTGGAGTATTAGTCTTTCCATAATATGACGATTGAAATCTTGCATACATATCGTATAAAATGGAAAAACGTTTTTTGCTGAACATGACATTCAAATTGTCATACGGAAAGAATTGAGAGTTTAGGAAAACTTTACAATTCTTTATTTTACAGTTATCAAATTGACCGGCATTTGCAGTGATAACATCTTTTCGCTTAGTTTGAAAACCGAGTATTATGTACCTTGCTCGTTCCAAGTAAGTTGATGTCTTGACGGTCCATGTTTGTCGTTCGGTCTGAGGTAGTGTAGGATATTCATGGAATTCCCAACTTCGGAATGGCATCACAATATCACGGTCAGATTTTAACTTTCTCAATAATACGATTCTATGTTCATCAGCCAATCTTACATGAGGTACTCTCCAAACAACTTTATCTAATTGTAGTTGCCATTCCAGTTTATCTTCAGACGTTGCAGGGTCTGCAAGTATCAAGTCCTTGTTAGTTGAAGATCTGAGTAATACCAATTCTTGTTTGACATTTATTATTACTCGTTTGTAATCTTCAGCGAATCCCAAAAGCAATCGTAAAGGTACATGAAAATCAAAGTGACCGTTGGAATCCGGTGTTATAGTGTCTTTATCAGGGGCAACCCATCCGGCGGTGACTATTGAATTCTTCTCATGCGGTGTTAATGATGTTAATCCTTTCAATGTCGTTGTTATACCAACCTTTTTTGTCGAATCAACTGTCACCCCTGATATCTCATATCTTATTTCATCAAAAAGATATGCCATCGGGTTATTTATAAAAGGAACTGTTGAAGCAGTTTTTCCATCCAATTTTAATACCCGTCCTTCAATGTACAAATAACTTTCACACGGTAATGTGTAAATATCTTGTTGTTGAATGGGAATCCTTATTTCATCGTTATTGTTTAATTTTGATGAAGTGTAAGGGTTGTGCGTGTGATATTCCTTCTCCCATAGTGTTTCGTCGAATGTCGGTCCTTGAGATATATCCAGGATATCCATCGTTGTTAAGTTTCAATCCAATCTTCTGTAGAAAACGAATGTTGTCCGATGTTAACTCTTCCAATGTCGAGGAGCTACTGAGCTCCCGACTCTTCCGTTGCGGTTTAAATGATAATCCCATGTTGACCTTTATGTTGCCGCTCTGATGTGTATCCGTATAGTTATCGTTTCTCCTCTAAAGTCAACACTAACACCGTCTTGATCCAATATGTTCAGTACGATGTCTGAAATGAAACTGGTGTTTAACGGTAGGTATATCAAGTTTTGTGGCTTCTCAACAATTTTAAAACCAGGAGCCACTGTTGGATAAAATGTATGTAAAATATGCTGATTCACTCCTTCTCTATACGATCCGTGTATAATATTACACGTTACATCGATACTATTGACTTTCAATATTGTAACAGTTGTATCACCTGAATGAGTAGTTCCAGGAGTTAAGATTTTCTTTTTTGTATCTGTAAATCCAAGTAAACTGCCAATCGACTGTTCCAAGCTGACATCAATATAATATTTTGAAGTTATTTCTGCTTTTAAAGTATTATTGTTTCCTTTAACGGTGATATTGTCTTCTCCGAGTTGTTTCTGTAATAATTGGTTTATATCATCGATTTCATAAGCTCCAGTAGGAAATGTAATTATTTTCAATTCTGAGTATTTTCCTGAAGCATCCTTAGTTTCATAATAATGTAGTAAATTGTTCTTTCCTTCCGTAACATTGGGTATTGAGTTGTAGGTAGTCAAATCAAGTAATGCCGCTTCCCATAATCTTTCCTTGGATAGACGCAATGCTGGGAACAGCGTACTTTTCAATGTGGATGAATTTCCACTCAGTGACACTGTATACGATGACATCTTAAAGCTGATTGACACTCTTCGCTAGAAACTCCAAAAATAAATGCCCACATATTTCAGTATTGTTAGGTTGTTCTCTTTTGTAATTGTAAAAAATGTTTTTGGAGTTTCGAAAATAATGTTGCAGTTCTTTCGGCGGTGGTAGATTGCCAAAACTGTCAAAGTAGTAAACGGTTTGTCCGAGCTTTTTATAGCATACCCAATGAGTGCCTGGACCATAGGTGGAATCCAAATTTACTATTCCAGTTTCATTTTCCCATATTTTAGTTGGTAATGCATCTTTCATAAAAACTCCTCGAAAAAATGGTATTTTCAAACATTTTACATAATCATTTAACTGATGATTTGTTAAGGCTTTATTTGGAATTATCAATTGATTCTTTTTATTTAGTACACACGGTATGGTCTTAGGTATAAACCTGCTCCGTTTTTTACCATTTGCCAAACAGAAGTCTTCTTTACATTTGCCTTACGAGTTCTACGACGTCCTTTTTTAATGTTTCCACCTCTTTTGGGAGCGCTTCTTTTTGCAGGTCTTCCTCTGCGACGTCTTCCAGCACCTAACTTTGCTTTCGTCTTCATGGCTGTAGTTACTGCCCAAGCCGCTGCTTTTTCTGCAATACTTGCGTCACTTGATTTTACTCTTTGCCAAGCTTTTTCCGCTAGAATTTTATCCGCTATTGATCTATTTGTTGAATCTTTATACTTTGAATATGCTATATCGTGTTCTTTGCAAGCTTGATCTAATTTATTAATTCCAGGATCTCCTCTTGCTAAACGTTTTGACAACTTAGTTCCAGGTCCACAATATTGATAACCTCCGGGCAGATGTAATTCGTATGGTAAAGCGTCTATCGCTCGATTCACAACAGCACCAATTGGAATCCGTCTCAGCAGGGATAATGCAGCTGATGTTAAACCACGTCCTCTCTTGCCGCTGTCTTGACGACGACTGAGCGATACGGTCTTCATTATGCTGTTTTATGTAACCAACGTCTTCACTCTATGAAATACTTTATGATAATGAATCCTTTGTTTGTGTATTCTATACTTAAATATTCATAAGTTTTACTAGTATCTATCAATGATTTCATCTTTAATCCATTGGTTTCTCTGAGAATCTTCGATTTTAATGTGTTTCATCGATGCATTAATCAAATGATTATGCATATCAATAACTACATTACCTACAAGATTCATTACATACTCTACATTAGTAGCATCTTTGTTACGTGTAGGATTATCAAGATTTGTGATACGTTTACCATTACATGTATACACAGATGGATCGTTTGTAGAGGTTGCTATAACTTGATTAATAGTAGCAACATCATTCGGAGCTATTCCTGCTGATATGTTAGATATTCTTCTATTTTTTCCATCATATAAGTTATTTATTTTATCTAAAACTATAGTTTGTTTCACAACAACACAATCATTATCATCTTTACCAGATTTTACATGGGTTAATCGTCTACCTCCACATATAAAGTTAACACCAGTAGCTGATAGTTGTGGCACTTGTGTTAAAATAACAGCATCATGTTCTTCCGTGCCTAAACTTATATTTGACAATCTTTTATTTTTTCCATCCCACTTGTTATTTTGTAGTTGTAGTAAGGTAAACTTTTCACTTCCTTGCACAAACTCATCACCTTTCTTTGACACCACCTGATTTTGTTTAACAAAAGCGGATGTTCCTTTCTTCAAGCTTTCATTCATTTGTCTCATGGTAGCAGCATCCGAGTTGAACCATCTTTCAGATTGGACAACACTTTTCCATGACAATCAATAACAGCACCATTATATAAAATACAATTATCTTTCATGTATTTAATATTAACACCATCACTTTCTTCTTTAGGATATCCAATATCGTTTATAGTATATTTATAGAAGGAAAATCCATCTTTTTTCTTTTCTGGTATTACAGAGTGCAAATAACGCTTATTGATTGTATCTGTATCCTCGGTTGGATCTGCCACATTAGTTATTTTATAATTTAAAGCATTGTACTTTTTTCCACTTTTAGTCTTTTCCAACAGTAAAGCGTATTCCATCGCAGATAGAAAATAACCTTTATTAACAACATCTCCATTATTGACGGGTTTTGCAACGTTAATAACCCTGTGAGATTTTGCATCATACAGTTGGTTGTCGTCGAGTTTTAAACTTGTAGATGTTACCTCCTTAACTGTTTTTAAATTTGTTGCATCTCCATCTTCTTCTGGATCTCTAACAAACTTTAAACGTTTATTATTTATGTTATAGTCACCTTCAGTGTTTGCGGTAATCCACTTCTTTTTCTGTTTTCTCCAACTTGCACTCCTAACGCGGAGTATCGTCCGAACTTGTCGACGCTCATGTTAGAACTGACACATTATACGCCTGCAATTCTTATATATCCGCGGACAATTATACGATTATGCCGCGATTCCTGAGTTCGTCAATCAGAGCTACCCATTCATTATTTAAACCTGTATGACCGGCTTCCATGGCTTCATGCAATAGTCTCATTCTATCAACCAATTTATTGATGTCGTTGTAGTAAATCACATTCGTATTGTATAGATTTTTCATCAATCCTTTGCCAGATGTTGAAGTATCTCCTTTACTCTTTTTACTATGTTGTTCAAGAAGTGATAAATCCATAAGTGATAAAGATTTTCTTTTCAGTGGTTGTCTCACCGCTGGTGCAGTACGTAATGTTGGCAATTTTCGTGGAGGAAACAACTTTTTTATAACGATGTTATATTTTGTTGCACGTGAACGACTAATCATTGCATCCTTTAAGTAGTTTCTTTTATGAGCGTTAGTATTTTGTAGAATCTCCTTAAAAACACTTAAATCTTTGGATGAATATCTTAGTGGTATGTTTTTAAAAATTAATTCATAAAGTCCTTTTGTTCCTTTATATTTATGCTCACCAATAATGATGTAATCGTCTTGTGTTATTTCAAGCTTTGAATCGCCGATCTTTAATTCATTCCCATCAATTCTTGCTCCGTATACGTGTGATCTACTCAAATTCGGGTTTGATTTCATGTCATGTAGCATTTTCATTATATATTTTCTTCCAAGAGGTCCATGTTGTAATATATCGCTACTCAATTGAGTTAAATTTGGAATAGATTGTTCAGCTTCAGGTATTGGTTGTTCTTCTTCCTTTTCAACAATTGGTTCTTCTTCTTCTTTTGTTTCTTCTTGCTCACTAGCACTTGTATATGAATCATCATCTTCTTCTTTTTTTAATGCTTGTACTTCTTGTTTAGAAACTGGTAGTAAAACATCTCCTTCATAACGAGGTTTACCAATAGTTTCTGATATCTGTTTTAAAGGTTCCGTAATAGGTTTAAATGTAGTCTCTAGAAATTCTTCTCTTTCACTTAAACCCATCCTCAATGCACGATTCTTCATCCTAATAGAATCACTGAGTGATTTTATTTCTTTCAATAGTTTTTCTTGATTCACCATGTTTACACTGTGAAGTTCAACGTGTAACTAGATGTAGCATCGGTAGTTCAACGCATAAATACAAATTTATCCAACCCTATACGATATCTACCATTTTTAATATCTTCTTCCTTCATAATAACGAGAAAGCCATATTTCTCATTCCATGCTTTGCCACACATTTCTTTAAATTTCTCAAATGGCATATCCGCATTTACATGATCATTGTATATATGCTTTAAATTTGTTTCATCTTGCTTAAAGATAATCAACATATTTGCATTATCTCTTATAAGTTGTTTTGGAATTTTGCTGTATGTTTGACCAATATAAATGCTATCGATATTATGATGTCTTCCCATAGCGAAATAATTCCTTATAGTGTCGTGATTTTCACAAGACACATCGTCAAAAATAAAAATAGAAAATGGTTTTGCTTCATTTGGTTGCATAATTGTTTCACTGGCATTAAACTTGTAGAAATTCACTTCAGGTACACTTGCAAGTACTTTATCCAATAATTGATATTTCGGTTGTTGCAATGATTTTGAAAAAATGTATATATTGTTAAAGCGCAATCCCTTAGGATTAGTTATAAGGTTAAAAACAACATTTGTTTTTCCACAATTTGAAGGACCAGTTATTAAACATCTTATCGTATTTGGTAGTAATTCACCATGTTTACCATAATTTAACCTATCATTGTCAACCGTCAATTCATCAATATTATTAATATTAAATCGATCTTTTTGTTGTACAATCTCCATCTTGTATCAAGGTTAAACACACAATGAGCTATTAAATTACTATACCAAGTCTTTTGAAGGAATCCAAGAGTCTTCACTTTTATCGAATCCTAACCACCGGACTTTAACCATATCTTTTTTCCTTTGTAAAACCTTCTCAACAAGATATACATCACCGACATTTTATTTCAACAATTCATGTCCGTAGAATCCACCTTGAAGTAATTCACCCTTGTTATCCTTTAATAAGTAAGTTTCAGGTATAGTTGGTTGCACTTTATAAACTTAAAATACTTCATTAGTCCAATTTGGTAGATACCTTTTACTAAATACACCTTTGTACTTGCTTATACGAACTTTATCGTTGACCTTAAACTTTTTTGGTTGCAACTTTTCCAATTTAGGTGTTGTATTATTTCTGATGCGTTGTAATACAACCTTAGCATTAGCGCTGTTTACTTGGATAGGTTTCATTCCAATGGTACGATGATATTTGTTGTTATACTCTTTTATAAGTTGTGGTAATATGTCATACCACACGTATGATCCTCGTTTTGAAAATTGTTTGTACATCGCTCCTTTCAATGTTCTATTGAATCTTTCAATTATTGAAGCTTTAACTTCAGAATTTGTAGAATAATGATTTATTTGATATTTTTTCATCAAAGCTCCAAAGTCTTTATTAAAATATTCTTTTCCATCATCGGTCTGTAGATGTTTGATTTTGAATTTATTTCTTTGTATCGTTGTTTCCATAGCTTTTGTAACACTTTTACCAGTCTTATCCTTTAATGGTAAAGCGTCAGCTATTTTAGTAAAACAGTCTATAATTGTTAAAATATATTTAAAACCTTTGTTTAATTTACTGTGCGGTATCATTTCAATGAGATCAGCTTGATAAAGATCATTCATTCCCTTAATAATTGTACTTCTTCTTGGAAATCTTCTTCTTGCTGGTTTATGTAGTTCATTTACAATCTTGTCCTTCACACTTTCCATCTTCAGGTGTTGCTTGCACACCGCTTGTAAAAATACTGATCCGTACAACAGTTCATTCTCTTTTATATAGTTTGAATATAGGTCAAGGCCATTTCATATTAGTGTAAAAAAGAGGGAACATGGCATTGGGCTTGCCATGTCCCCTCTTCTTTACGGAAAGGAAAAAAGGAAGAAGGTAGAGGACGAAGAATAGGTTTACTGGTCGATAGGGTTTAGAGAGTAATGTCCAAATGGCAGAGTTCTTATGTTGTCTTCAAGGATGTATCTCTTGTCATCCTTATAGCTCAATGCCGATTGGGTTTGCTTCACACTGAAAAGACGATGGTTGAAGCTTCTTATGGTGTTAAATGTTGCAGTTGTTTCAACATTTTCAAACAAACATCTTTTATAATGTTCAAACTGTACGTTCTTCTTCAGGACAGAGGTTTTTATTCCTTTGGCTTTCTTTGTGACTTGATGTTCGTTCCTTTCGTTTATGTACAGTTGAAACGAATACAGTTTGGACATCAATGCTACAATTTCCATCATCGGCACACCATTTGTTTCATCTTTAAATTTTCCCAATACTTTCTTGTTTCTGTCGTAGTCGTAATTTGGATGGTCCTTAGGATAATCAGAAAAGTCGAAATCATCTTTATATATAAAGGTGCGTAGATCTTCGTACATGTCATTTGTTTTAATCCAGTAAATGAGTGCATCTGTATCCATATATGCAATACCAATGTTATCTCTTCCATAATAGTTAACCATCTTCTTATAATGAAACTCGTACATGTGTGTTTTAGAAATATCCAAGATTGACATTCCAAGATACAAAGGACGATCCATTTTAACTGACTTCTTGTTCATGGAAATAAGAACTAGATTTTCATTAATAATTACAGATGTACCAAAGTTTGGTTGTTGCACTAATTTCTGTAATTTTACTGGATCAGTTACCAATTTGATATCCTTATGTTTCCTTTTGTTTTCCAAAGTCTTGCCAAATATTGCGTTGTTCATTAGTTTGAAAAAATCTTTTTGAAAACTTGATGTAGCAGCAGCTCTTCTTCTTGTGTTGTTGTCAATGTACGGTTTTAACCAACAAGATTGAGAGAATTGTAGTACTCGATTAATTTTTGTAATTCTCAATCCCAAGTCTAAGGCCTGTTGTATCATCCAGTAGTGTCCAACATACCTAGACTTATCGGTTAAAGTCATCATTAATTTCGGCCATCTTCCAGTTGGAGGAATTTCGGTCTTCGGAAGCAGTGGTAAATCATAATGTTCATCGTGAAGATGTTCTGGATATTCAAAATCGATGTCAAAAATATAACCTGTTTCACCATGCTTCGGTATATCCATTATGTTTCCAATTGATTCTGGGTCTATCCATTTGAAATTATCATATGGAAGGGGATTCGACATTGCCCATCCGTATAAGTTATTTGCATCAAAATAACCCAGGAATGTTGTTGGTTTTGATGCATCATAATCAGGCAAATACTTGTTGTTTGCCCTGACATGACGTGTTACACTTTGCGTCAATCCTCCTCGAACTCCTGATTCTAACATCAACACCATATCTATATCTGTAAGAAGTTGTATTTTACAATTTGTTTCTTTCAACATGGCTTGCCACGCTAGTCCAGGCGAAGTGAACGAATGAAGAGGGTCCAATCCATATGCCGCAAAACACGTATTTCTAAATTCTTCCATCACATCACATAATAAAGTCACATCTAGTTTAACATAAAAATCTGAATATTCTCCCAATGTTCTAAATCCTAATTCGTTCCATACTTTGCATGCGTGATTATAATCATCTTGAGATATATCCATGTCGTACAGTTTACTTTTAAATTCTTCTTTTGGAGGTAATGATGTTTCATTAAATCGTTCTAAACTGTCTATGTAATCATATGGGAAAACACCTTTTCGAAGTACCAGATCCAGCTTGTCGTTGTTTACAATCTTCTTCGTTTCGATTAAATCTTGTTTCCTTAGGTTTTCAGAAAGTTTGGACAAACTCGACGGCATAAATCGGTAGGAGTCCAAGAATCTTAATTTGAGGTTTCCAACTTCTTTGGAAAAACTTATGAACTTTTCTGAAGTTTCAGCTAACACATCGATTTTACCGTCGTCTCTTCCTAGTTCAGGTATTATAAAATGAGCGTCGTACCCACTGAGGTTATGCAGAACCACAGGAATAAATAGTGGTAAACAATAGCTCAAGTTGCATTTATTACAAGAAGCACCTCTGTAATAACCTGTGAGGTGGTCGTGATCTTTAACTTTATAATTCTCAATAGTAAAATCATTTTTGCACAAGAAACAGCGAGTCGCATTTTCATGTTGAATTTCTTCTTCTTCGTCCATCGGTTTCATTGGTACAATATTTGTATATAATCTTTGTGCATTTCCAGCTATTGAATATAAATTATCAAGAAATATTTTTTCCGCATTTTCACCACGGTATACTAGAGGTTTCGAAGTTAATCCATATCTGTTTAAATGTTCTTCTGATAATGTTGATTTGACCATTAAACAAAAACTGTTTGGTTTGTGCATTTGATACTATACACTTTTTCTTGCTTCAAAATTTCCATCTTCAACTGGAACAAGTGTTGATTCAAAATCCGCATACACAACTAAAGAAATACGGTATTGATGATGAACTTTTTCAAATGAAACGAATGCTTTGCTTTGCGGAGGTAAAGTAATCTTTGCTTCATAATTATTGTTACACAATCTTTTGTGCTCTTGTAACCATTCTCTTCCGTGTAGTCCATCTCGTTTAAAATTGAAACATCTCTTGCAAATTAACTTTCTGTGTCGATCTTTAGAAAGCTGCTTATTAACAAGTGAGTCGAATTTCTTTATGTACACATAGTGAGACACATCTCCTCGCGTTAGTAGTAGTAAATCCGTATGATCTGGTAGCTCTTCTTTTGCAATACGTAAAGGATACACTTTGTTTGAACTATCTAATGCAAAAACATTGATAGACGTGCCGGGATTTTTCTTCTCAAATTTTGATATATCTCCTAGTGATACAGGGTAAGTAATTCCTTGAAAATTGTACCTATGTCTTTGATTTTCATATTCCTGGTCAGGTCTATACGCATTATTTGGTACAAATTTAGCTGTCATTGCATAACGAAAACATTCATTGTCTGCGTTTCTAACATTAATACAAGATTTTGTATCTTCAATTCTTTTTGGCAAAGGAATGTAACTAGATCCCCTTAGTCCATATCCATGTTTGTGAACTCTGATATTTAATCCTTCAATACTTAAAAGACTCCATCCCGATCCTCTTCCTTCATGTTCCTGAATTTTGGTTAATATTTCTTCTATACAGTTCTCTACTATTGAACCAATGTTTGAACTTTCTATGATAGTTCGATTTTTCGTTATGAATCCTCTTGGTGATAATTCTTCTTGTACATTTATAAACATAGCTTCTAGTAGTAAACTAAATTTAAGAAAGTTCAATCTTTTCAATTCTTCTTTTAAAGTTTTACTTGCGATTGGTTTTGCTTCTCTAATAAATTCTTCTAAGTTCAAATTTTCATTTTGAATCTTATGATGCATTACTACCTTACCGGGTAAAGCAAATACTTGTAGATTCGGTGAAGTAGTTGAAGATGTTGCTGTTATTTCATCTTGATCTTCTTGTTCTTCTTGTTCTTCTTGTTCTTCTTGTTCTTCTTCTGCGTTGTTGTGAAATAGTTCTTTATGACAGTCTAATAGAATTTCATCGTGAAACGATTCCGAACATTTATCGCAATGATACATGTTGAGATGTTTACTCTTCGAAGTTTCGCAGAGAAATGAAATGGGCTCTCACAATCCTCCTTTTATAACGGTCCCCCTACCACTATTTCATCTTCTTCTTCACTATCCAAGAAAATCAAACGTTTTCAACAAAATATTAACCTTCTACAAAATTGATTGTCCGTTCATATTTTTTAATACCAGTTTTAATTTTCAATATTTTCCTTGTTTAACTATTATTTCTTTATATAACATTATTCACACTTTCTACTTCGAGCGTTTTGCTACTATCATCTCTTTATTCCATTTTAACAATCTGCATAAATACAAGTTCATTTGTCGCGCCGACTCACTATAAATCCAGCTTTCGTACAGTACACATCTCTACGACTAAATTACAACATGTATTTCAATATGAATTTTCCTTATACAAATACTATTTCAATAACTTTACAGCAAAACAAAATTCTAACTTCATAAACTTGATAGGAAGATATGCGAACTTTTAATTCAACCCCGGTTAATTTATGCGCAAATTTAGTTCGACCAACAATTGTTGAATTTCAGTTTTGAACTAACTTTTAATTTATGCGCAAATCTACTTCAAACCCTCACCCCACAAATTTGATAGGGAGAATTACATTAATTTGATACTTATTTCTACCGTTACACTAGCTCCATTCTCAAAAAGATATAAATAAAATGGTCCTGGATACTGTTCTTTTTCACGTCCTGCATGTTCCTTAATGAATTCGTAAGCCAATCTTTTTGAATATTCATTATGATACACTTCTCTTACATAAACAAGATTTTTTTCTTCCAGAAATTTCGCTTGAACTAATGATATTTTGCTTACATCATCCTTGTCCATCAGAGGTAGCTTGTAGGTGAAAGTATTTGGAGGTAGTTTTTGCGGTTTATCAAGTAGAGAACAAAATTTTCTATAGAATTTCCGCTCTGTGCCTGTAATACTATTAAAAGACAAAGTGGTAAGCATCTTGACGGCACAAGGTGCAAGTACAGACTAGAAACCTGGAGGTTCATAGCCCGCCTTTTATGAGTTTTAAAAATGGGGAGGGGGAAGGAATAAGGATTGGGAAGGGATAAGGTGTAAGGTGGGGGAAGGGTAATTTGGTTATTAAACCACTTGCGCTGTAAAATAGCCGCCAACATCCACACCTTGTTCGTAGCACTCCTTCATTGTTTGAGCCCACTGCAGCATGCGGTCTCTATCATTTGGTGTTACAAGAAAAGAATTACAATCATCATACAATATAAAAGAGCCGATTCGTACGTAAGATCCTGAATCCAACCATTTATGAGCTTCAGACATGAATTTTTCTATTGTATCGAATGGGAATTGTGGATCAATTGCTATAACTTTCAGTTCTTCACTAATTTTAACGCTATAATAATCATATTCATCATCATCTTCAGTTTCACTGTCGTTATTTAAAGTGTCTTCAGGTTGTTCAAAAACATCAGAAATTTCGGAAGAACTGAAATTTTCACTAAGATGAGGAGGCATTTTTAAAGCAAGTAATATTGTAAAGAGCAGAGACGAAACAACAAGAGTGGCGTGTAGAAGCGGAATGAGGAGTGAACAACGCTTGCTCCGCTTTTATAACGGTATGCTAATGAGAGGGGTAACAGCTGGCCGTGACCGATTATTGATCCGGGAGGTGGGTTGAAAGGAAGAAGAGGGGGTATTTATTTTAAATAATTTGCATAACTTTTGACTCAAATAAGATAACCAAATTCTTCTTTTACTAAAATGTTCGTCTTACATAGACGTTTTCAATGATGTATCGCTTGTCGTAATCGATCAAACCATTATCGAGATATAGCCATTTTAATTTTCAGGGGGATGTTCCGCTTGAGTGAACACGGGAGGTTCCACTTGGGCGCTCATGCGGAACCGATCTTCTCACGAGATAGTCGTTATGTGATAATGAAGGCAAATGTTCATCGCGCCGCAACCACTAATTAACTCGCATTCGCGGTGTTCATATCTTTCCTACTCATTACATATACGTTTCCTACTTCATTATTTCAAGACTAATTAACTTGCAAAACAACTGTCTCTGTCTTTGAATGCTGATGAGATTTCATTAGGAACCATTCTTTGCACGCTATATGAAGCTACACCGGCAAACAATGCAAGTCGGAGAGGTCATATAACTGTACAACGGCCTCAGAAAAGTAGATCACGAGACTTAGAGTGTTAAAAATAATGGAGGAGAAACACAACGCTCTAGCTTGCACTTATACCAGTCGGGAGCATTTTTCAAGCGAAGAGTTTTCTTGACTGGAGTTGAAGCCGTAGTAGAAGTAGAAGTTGAACTTGTAATAGAAGAGCAGGCTGTAGTGGAAGTTGTAGTCGGCAGGGATGACATCGTGGTAGTTGTGTTCGCAGTTCGCATCGTAACGTCTGGAAACAGAATGAAACGTTAGCCGTGGTCGATGCGTCTTTTATAACAGTATGCTAATGAGAAGGGTTAATAGCCGTTAAGTGGGGGAAGATGGGAGGGAAGGAAAGAGAGGGGTATTTATTTCAAATAATTCGCACAACTTTCGACTAAAATAAGATAACTAAATTCTTCTTTAACTAAAATGTTCGTCTTACATAGACCTTTTCAATGGTGTATCGCTTGTCCTAATCCGTTAATCCATTATCGAGTTATAGGTATTTTAATTTTCGCGGGGGGGGGGGTTCCGCTTGAGTGAACACGGGGGGTGGGTTCCGCTTGAGTGAACACGGGGGGGGGTTCCGCTTGAGTGAACACGGGGGGGGGTCGGTCATTGACCCTTCCGAAAGTGGGTCAAGGTCATTCAAGACTTATAAAGAACCAAGGTGATGGGAACAGTAGTAACTGTTCCCACCACCCTGTTTGCCTAACGGTTCCCACTCCCAACCCACTAGTTACGTTCTGCGAGGGACATCGACGCAATTTTGTTTGGCCCGTCCGGGTCCATCCGTAACGGGCCGGTCCGGGTCCATCCGTAACCGTGAATTCGAAGGGAAACTGGAACAGCTAATGCAGAAACGCAACTCTAACACCCACCCAAGCTAATCCCACCCATCATATTCCTAAACAAAATGCAAAAAACCTAGTCCGCTACCTACAATTTGCGGATGTCCCACCCCTTCTAAGTGAAGTTCAACCGAACTTCTGAATTTACATTTAATCTACCCCCTATCATCTAGCTGAAAGGCAAAACAACAACATTAATTATTAATACCTACACTTAAAACTAACAACACATCATTATTAAATATCAAATAATTCAACGCAACCAAATACCATCATTATTCTTAAAATTAATACACCTTAACGCTAAACACAACTTATAACTAACATCGCAATGCGCAAATTAATTCTTAAATTAAGTGCAACTTACAACTAATATTTACACACACACACACACATACCACATTGCATTAAAGAACGCAACGTAGTATAAGAAGTTCAAATATATATAGGCCTACTATATATTTGAACCTCTTACCGAGTCGCCAACGACTTTTCGCTATGAAAACTCGTTGACGACTGACGCGAAAATCGGGCTTATATCGCTCCTCGGGTTTTCGAGTGGTGGGGGTAATTAATGCAGTGGTGGGGGAATTGTTTCACTCCAGTACGGTCTTCAATCCACTCCAGTTCGCAGCAGTGTAAAAATGAAACGAAGGAGTGGGGGTGGCACATGCGCAGCGACGTAAAATCCAAGGTTTGAGGTTAGAACTTTCCGTGCACAGTAGAGCTAAATTGAGTAATACAGGACTCGGCGCATGCGCAATAGCGAGGAGTGATTCCGATCCGGAGAACTCGTTGCATTCGCAGGAGCGCTAAAGTGAGTAATACAGACTAGGCGCATTCGCAGTAGCGCTAAAGTGAGTAATACAGGACTAGGCGCCGTAGCGTGAAGTTGGTTCACTCCAGTACAAGTTATAGCAGCATAAAAATGAAACGAAGGAGTGGGAGCGGCGCATGCGCCGTGACGTAAAACCAAGGTTTGAGGTTAGAATTTTCCATGGTGGCTGCCATGTTTAATTCTGTTTCATTCAAACAATAGTAGTTCACGGCTGGCATGGGATGTGAAGTGTGGTAATTAGATGGGGTTAGCAACCGGTCGTGACCGGCCATTGACCGGTCATCGACCCGGCGGGGTTCCGCTTGAGTGACCACCGGGGGGGGGGGATTTTAATCTCCATTTTTTATGGGGGGGGTTCCGCTTGATTAGTCACGGGGGGGGGGTTCCGCTTGATTAGTCACCGGGGGGGGGGGTTCCGCTTGAGTGAACACGGGAGGTTCCACTTGGGCGCTCATGCGGAACTGATCTTCTCACGCGATAACCGTTATAAAAGAAGATTGTTTATCGCGCCGCGACCATTAATTAACTCGCATTTGTGTTGTTCGCATCCTTCCTACTCATTATATATACGTTTCGCCAACTTCATTATACAAGTCTAATTGCTACTAACCTGAACTTTCATTTACATTAGCACATGTCGTCCTGTTTGAATCACCTTCGCGTGCTCGACGTTATATCTTATTCATCTGTCTTGTTCTCACTTCTACACGTCTAACATACTTCTTGTGATGGATACGCAATGTTTGAAATTGAAACCTTTGCGGACACAACATATATTACTTTTACTAACATATATTAGTTTTACTTCAACCCTGGTTAATTTATGCGCAATTTTAGTTCAACTCCCAATTGTTGAATTTCAGTTTTGAACCAACTTTTAATTTATGCGCAGTTTTAGTTCAACCGAGCTCCATCTCCACTCCCCCCATTGATTAATTCACCATCTGACATCTACAGTCACGCATATATTTCGACGCGTCATGTTTCATTCTTCATTCTCGTTCTATCCGCGGAACTTAACACTTCTATCTACCTTCTCTCTCTCTCTTGTTATGGCTGCGCAATGTTTCAACTGACTTTTATTTTCGTTCAACTATTAGAGTTTTTATTAACACCTTCGAATTACAATTTTGAACTAACTTTTAATTTATGCGAGGTTTTACTTCAACCCCGGTTAATTTATGCGCGAATTTAGTTCAACTCCCAATCGTTGAATTTCAGCTTTGAACCAACTTTTAATTTATGCGCAAATTTAGTTCAACACCCCGATTGTTGAATTTCAGTTTTACACTAACTTCTAGTTTCGTTCAACTATTAGAGTTTTTATTAACACCGTCGAATTTCAATTTTGAACTAACTTCTATTTTATGCGCACTCTTCGCTCAACCGACCGCCGACGCTCTCGCCATCTCCACCCCGACATCTATTGTCCCCACTTCTGGCCCACCGGAAGCTGCGTGCCGTGGCATGTGGCTTCCGGTGACGTCACTTCCGGGCCAGGAGTGGCTTTTCTACACTACTAACGTGGATATATTTTACGTTTTACATCAAACTAAATGATAACTATTTAGAAAAACTATTTTAAGAAAAAAATCCTTGTAAACTATTAATAACTGAACTAGTCAAAGTTTAAAACTACCTGGTGGTTTTTGTTTAAACACATGTATTAGGTTGCATTTTGTCTTTCATAGTAATATTTTATGATAATGAGAAAAAGAGAAAATATCAAATCAAACATTGTAAAAGAATATTTTGAATCCAATTTCATTACATGTGGAGCCTTAAATTCTATTTAGAATACTTCATACCACATTTTCATTCAAAAATGATTTTCGTCCTATCTAAGAAGCTTAGAGTCAATATTTAGAAGTACAGTAATAGCAACTCAAATTAAACATTTACAGGTCTCTTAGACGTTTAAAATTGTTTATATTTTGTTAAAGTAGCATGCCATAAAATACATTTATAAAGTAAAGTAAGATATTGCTTCTAAAAACCTGACAACAATTGAATAATTTATAAGATAATATTTTATTCAATATTTCAAGAGCTGAGAGGATGGGGAAAATAAATAGAGTTTATGCAAGGTATTGATTATTATTATTTTTTATTTGCAACAAGTATCTTGCAAAAAAGTTTTGAAATAAAACCGCATTTGTTTCATAATAATTTATTAAATGGTTTTAACTAGTTCACGTAGATCACAAAATAACACAATGGTATTCTGTTAATTAACAGCACTCCACGCCCCGGTCATGTTACCATGCAGGACGAGTTGAGTGTTTAACGCAGTAATCTGCTTACATGGGAAAACGAACTGGATTACCTCGATAAAAAAGTCTTTAAAATATACTACTTCTATGTGAGCATAAAAATATACTCTGGTAGTTTTTAACATAAAACAACAACAGTTTACAAGAAACAACAGTTTGTTAAGAAGTTCATTATGGTATAATAAAAAATTTACAACTTAACCTCTTCAACTTTTTTATTATTTCGTTGGTCTAACAATTTAATTTATGAAATTATTTACATTTTAGAATGACAATTTTTTATAATTTAAACAGGTTTATTTTGTGGTAAAACCACATAGCATTTGGAAATTTAAAATTAAAAAGCATTGAAAAACAAATAAATAACACAATAAATCTCTAATTTGTAAAAAAATCATAAGATTTTATTAAACTTTTGAATGATCAAAATAAACAAAGAAAACTATTAGAGCAATCTGGTTGGAATCAATTTGAAACTATTATTTACAATGATTAAACTATTTTCAAAAGTATAGTTATTTATTTGGCTTATTTCTATTAATGGTTAACCAATTGGTCAGTAGTTAAGGGTGCGCAGATGGGTAGAGATCTGCCGCGCGTGGATGCAAGGGTTTAGAATCTCCGTGTTTGTCGCCCCAGTTGTAAACCGATTTAAAATATTTTGGTGTCATTCTTTCCGTAATATAATTTTGTACTCCGCTATCGTCTTAAAATTTCGATATTAATTTAAATTACTAAGCAGGGTGCTTGCTAACAATGTTGAAATAAGCGTTTTTGTATAAAGTTTTAACGTAGGCCTATTAAAAACAATATTTTAAGAAAAAATAAGACGATACACGAGTACAATATAATCATAAGAACAGGAATCTGCAATAAGATTGGTAAAATGTTTATAGATAAAGATGCAAGAAGGGAGATGCGAAAGGTCTACAAATTCAAAAACATCGATATTAGACCACCGATCGATTTCGCACTGAAACCAAAAAAAGCATTAAAGTAACGAAATTTAAAACCATCCGTCATATATTTTCCAAAATGTGAGTTTCCGCGTATAGAGGCTGTTAACAGTCTCGCTCGACGATTTTGACGCCGAGGTAGAGCGCACCCTTAACCCTTTTCATGTTAGACTACCGGATGGATTACCGTCTCCCAGGACCCTTTAACCTGCGCCGATCTGAACCGCGAAGTGGCACAGATCCCTTGATCGAGCGGTTGGATAAGAAGCGAGCCCCACGGGCGTAAGCCAAATTTAGGCCTAGCCTGACGTAATGTGATAAACAATTCAAGGTTAGTATCCTAAAGAGTAGAGGAGGTTTTTAAGTGGGTAAACCCGTTTTTTGGGGGGGCCCACACTACAGGCTGGCCACCTGTGAGTAATGTATTTTTCACGCCTTTCCCTAAAAAAAAAAAAAACCTGCGCCTGTCACTTCATTTTAGTTTCTTCAAGCAGGGGACACTGTAAAGCCTTTTCAGTCCCGGAGCCGGTACTGGGAGGGACGTAATTGTAAATATAGATCAATTATCTTTAAGTAATTATTTGTCTCTTCTTAATATGTAAAGTGATTTATTTTATATAAAGTATTTATAAAAAACTATTCCACAGGCGGATACTGGAATTGAATTACATATTGAAGTTTTATAATAGTTTTATATATGCCCAATGTAAAAAGATGTATATAGTTATTAACATGGTATCTGGTTATTTTAGTTATGTTTCTTGTATACATTTGTAAATTGTAAATTGTCATTTATTGTCTAATTCCGTATATGAATTGTATCTATTGCTTCTTTTGGAAATAAACATTAATCTTATTTCTATTCCTAACTCTAAAATAGTATTCAATAAAAATTAATACTAAAATAATATACTGTATTGAATTTTAGTTTACATGCTAAGTTTTATAGACCCATATTACTAAGGGTGGATGATATGAATACATAATATTAAAATAAAATATTCACCTTGTGAATGTTTTCAGGATAGATAGAAGAATTATCAACGGAATTTTTTTTCATAAGTACTAGTAGATATCCCGGGAAGATTGGACAGAATGACCTTGAAAATCAGCTGATCGGAAAATCAGCTGATCGGAAAAGCGCGGGAAAAAAAATCAGCAGGGGTGCCAACCCCCAGGGGTGTCCCAAAATTTCCCTGGAAATTCCCCGCAGTGTTACCAACTCATACCATTCACTATAAAGTATACACTATAAACCATACACTATAAGGTATATACCATATTATATATTATACACTATAGCGTATGCAAAGAAAACACCTGGATCGCTAGGGAACAAGACTACCTGGATCGCTAGGAACAAGACTATCTGGATCGCTAAAGAACAAGACCATCTGGATCGCTGGGGTCATACTATATAAAGTGTAAACTATATAAAATTATGTATCATACTATATAAAGTGTATATCATACTATATAAAGTGTATATAATACTATATAAAGTGGAAAACATGAAAATTTCAGCTTAAAAAACCTAAAAATTTCAAATATCTCGAAAACGGTGAGTCCTAGGGGTCCGGGGACCTCAAAAAACCACCTTCTACGAAGTAGAGGTGCCCCCGGGGGGTAGGTACCCTAAAATAACAAAATTAACCAAAATGTTGCGGGTTGCATCCAAAAAATGAAGGGACAATGAAGGGGCAAAACTTTGAAAAATCATATCTTAGGAATGGCTCCATGTATTGACTTCATACTTGGTATGTGTGTACACTTGGTTCGTATTAAAAAATGCATGGCGGAAAGTATCAAAAAAATGAAGGCGCAAAAAAGTTTTATTTTTTATCTCGAGAATGGGACTACAGATTTTCTTCAAACTTGGTATGTGTATACTTGTAGTATAAACATGTAATAAAATGCTAAGCATCACTTTCCAGAGTCAAGGTCATACCAGTGAAAAATAAAAAAAAACTTACAACTATTAATTTTTTATTCCCTTTCGGCGTAGGACTCTTACTAAGTATTTGTTAAGACTAAGAAGAGTGTAGTGGTCAAGGTCAGACCCATTCACAAATAAAAAAATCATAAATGTGAAGTTTGTGATATTTATCTTTATGATATTCAGTCTCAACATAGCAAAGCCTACAGACATGGGCCCTCTGGCCCAGGGCTATACCTTTTAAGTATTTGTTAAGACTAAGAAGAGTGTAGTGGTCAAGGTCAGACCTATTCAAAAATTAAAAAACCTATAATTATTATTATTTCTATTTTCCGCTCGCGTAGGTCTCTACCTTTGAGCCTCTAGGTACTTGTGATTATTAGATACTAGTAAATAATTAACTACACGCAGTTTACTAAATAAGAAAACAATACAAACTAATAGACAGAGGCCTGTAGGCCTGCTGGTGCAGGGGCCTACCTTCTCAATACTTAGGAGGTGTAGTAAATATCATGTAGAGCATAGGGTCTTTCTTAGAGAAGGAAAATACATCAGTGAATCCAACAATTCTTTTACCAGATACTAGTACAGAGTTCTGAAGGTACATGCTAGTTATATGTATTTCTTAGAGATAGAAAATACAACACATCAGTGTATCCATGTTAACAATTCTAAGTCTTTAGAAGGCAGCACAGACAGTTGTACAATAGTATCTTAGATAAAAATATCTTAAAACTTTGAAAAATATACAGCTGTTTATAATGAACCATAGTCTTTCTTAGAGAGAAAAACTACAGACATCTATAGTATTCTTCTAGGTAAATAATATTATTATGATTCAAATGTCCAACTTACCTATGGGCTGGGTTTCATCTCGATGTATATGGGGTCCGAAGGTATCCGTGGAAGTGGCTGTGATTGGATGATAGGGGGTGAGTGTTGAGGTGGTGTTAGTGAGTGTTGAGGTGGTGTTTGAAATGATGTTAGAGTTTGATTGGAAGGGAGATAGTGGGATGATTGGGTGTTATGTGGTGGCTGAGCAGTGTATTCTATAACACAACAGGTCACTTTAAAACTATAGCAACACGAGTTCATCGTGAACTGAGGCTGGCTACCGCAAAGGACATCCTGCTTAGATAAAACCCCACCAAGCATCATTCCTAGTTAAACTATGGCAGACAACACCGTTGCCCAGGCTGACTCCACTACCGACGTTGATTTAAGTAGGGGTTGGAAACTGTCAATCGACAGTTTATATTATTTAGAAAATATTTACAACAAAATGAAAGATATACTACGTGAAAACCCCGGAATCAAGATAAAGATGGCTCTGGATTACGATTGGTCGGAGGTGCATCAAGACCAAGTAGTGCCGCAGTATTCGCCACCTTCACCGCAGTACAACTCCTCAGATGAATCCGAGGTGAGTACTCCCCCCACCTGCCTAGAGAATGCCCCACAGTCAGTATTTGTTATGAAGCAACCAAAGTCACTATTCCAAATTTGTTAATCTGTAATATTAGATTGTGTTGGGTGTATTTTTGAATTGTTCCAACTTAACTTACCACCAGTTATTTTAGAACATTTTATCACTATACATTGGCGTACATTCCATGAACCTAACCTTCAAATCTATCATGGGAGATTGAGTGGATGCATATGTATAATATTCGATAATTTGCCTTTGAAAGAGTCTATCGACTTGTACTATTGTGATGTTAATTCTTACATTACTAGAGGCATTTCATTGTCCTGTTACCATGATCGGATATCAAAAGTGGATGAACTGGTACCATTAGCATGTGAGTATATTGGGGTTCTCCCCACCACTTTCTGTTGAGACAACACTGCACTAGTTAGTCTGTTTAGCAATGGTGAGGTGGGAGTTTGTATTAGTGGATGTAGACCAGGTGAATGAAGTTTACTTAAGCTTGTTTAGCCTGATGATGTGGGACCCGAGACTTCAAATACAAGTCACATTAGAATACTCCAACAATGGTGAGTATTTCATTTTGGCTTCCTACAGTTTGATTGCGGTATGGACAGGTCCCCCCACCACATCCTGCTGAGATATCAGTCAGTCAGTTTTCTGTAGCATAATGGAGAGGTGGGATCTCCTATTGTTAGATTTGGACCAACTAAACAATGTATACCTGTGTTTATTAAGTTTGTATGCACGTGACCCGGGAATACAAATTCGGGTCACGCTTCAGTACCAGCTGTCCGATAATGGTGAGTGTAAATTTTTTTTTATCAGCGCGGAAGTGGCTGTGATCAGTCGGTGGCGAGATGGCTACTTGTGTAGATGTTATTGTGTTTCACGAAGTCTTGCTGCCTTTGTTTGTACAAAGTGTGTGTGTAGAGGGCCACATAGTCCAGGTGGCCCCAATTTTACAAATTACATACCACTACTGCGTCTACCCGAGATTTCTCGGGTGGATGCAGTATAGGTGGGAAATATTTTACAGTTGCCCGCGATGCAATATGCATTTCTCCACCGGCTGGCTGGAACACTTCCTATGATAAGGTTAGTCGTAGTGGTGGGGGAAGAGTGGTTGAATTAGCTATCTCTTTTGGGTTATTCAGTCATGGAGCACACTTGTGTCGAGTTTGATGTTTTTGAACATTCCCTGTTCCCCGTATGGGTTCAGGGAATTTGCTATAGGGGCCACCCTATACAGGTGGTCCCAACATTGGTGGTGCGATACCATTTATGTATATCCCCCGTGTTACGCGCCAGTGTTAAAACCCATTGGCGCGTAAGATATCTGTGCCACAATTGTGGCACAGATTACACAACTGGCCCTGGTGAGTGTATTTCCATTTTATTTTTACTCCTATTATTTTTTGTGGTTTGAAGGGGAACTTTTCGTTCCCCTTGTGTTTCTAGTATTAAATATTATTCTGATTTATTATTCTGACATAAATTATTTTCTTTAGGTTTGAAAGGGAACTTTTCGTTACTCCCTTTGTTTTCAACTGTTTTCCACACCACGGTAGGCATGTATGCCATGCCGTACAGTTGTAGGCGCGTTCTTTTTGTTAACCCAGAGCTTCCCCCGGAGGCCTAACCTCTGGGGTAGGTTGCCCCAACCATCGCAACCTACGGTGGTAGCCACTCCATTACAAAAATGCTACCTCCCATTTTATTTTTTTTTATTTTTTACTTTTATGTATTTTTTTATTGTGCATCTCAACTTCTGCGTTTCTCGAGCACATACAGGGAAAACATGTTACGTTTTATGGGGTTTAACCTAACCTGTATAACCTCTGTCCCTGGTCTTATAAGGTCTTACCCCGGCCTGATAGACGAGGGTGCCAACTCAATAAGAGTTCACCCGGGATAGACCCCGGATGTGGTACTCAGCAGAAGCTATAGCGCACTTTTTATTATTATTTTTATGTATAATACAGTCTACTGTGACTGTGCTTTGTTTTTCATAAATTTCTATTACATTATTATGGAAGTTCCTTAGAAATTGAGCTTTTTCACTTCCCTTTGTATGAATAACATCAAAGGGTTTTAGCAGAGAACGCATCAGTTTCTTACTGAATGGCATTTCACCATCTTCCCACTTTATCCTGTGGAAGTGGTGAGTCAGCCAGTTAGCTGTTCTCTGCATTTTTTCATTTAATCTGTTGAAATTGTAAGGAGATCGGAACACTATCTGTGTTCTATACGATCTCCTTACAATAGCCAGCTCTTTTACAATAAACTCATTATTATTGTCTTTGAACCCGTGAAATTCAACTACGGCCTCCATTCGGCCACCGGGTGTACAGTAAAATTTCGTCTACTAAACGGTCACACAAATACGATGGTAACTGATCCGATTGAATTTCATTACCCGATATAACTTGATCGATAAAAGCTTTAATCTCGTTTTCAATATAAAAAAACTATAAAAGAGACCGAGATATTAGCGATAAATTATTTAAAAGCATATACCATTCGGTGTTGCCTAGAGCTAGGGAGTGATCTCCATCAGAGATGAACACACAATGATTGCCAAACACTGGAGACACCTTTATACTATAGGTTCCCTCGTTTACAATTATTCTACTCTTATTTTCAAGCGATAGCGTTATTTCATTGAATTTGCTGTAAAATTGGCAGAATAGGTCATATGACCAGTAAACTAGACCGTTTCTCCCCTTGAATAAAATTCCAAGAGAGTTGTCTCTGTTTTTGAAGATCCCAGTTATAACACATTTCTTTAATTCCGAATCTAGGTAGTGAACAGATTTTAAGAACACCCCGGTTACCAGATTGATGGGTTCGTTAATTTTAGGAATAGGTGCGGGATCCGTTCCGCTTGACTCCATGATCGCGACTGACCAATTATGTAATTTCGTTAGAGTTAATTTCTTTTACTACCGGAGTCAAGTTAAAGACTGTTGCCGGCAACCCCTGTCTCTAGCGATTTGCACCCAAATTGATTTTCTATCTTCCTCGGGTAAAATGTAAACCTTCGTTACGAGAGGTTTTGAAAATGTAACTTTTTTCTTTGTCATGATTAAACGGCCACCTTGCGTACCTCCCCTGTTATGGGAGTGTATGTGAAGTGGTCGTCGTGTAGGATTAAACAGTAGGCCCAAGTGTTCGCTTTAAAGTCCTCGTCGGCCTGAATTTCCAATTTTATTTCTACACCCCCGGTTTTTATAGACTCGTATTGTTTAGAACAGTCGATGACATACAGTGGGCATTTAGTTTTAAAGTCATCAAAATCCAATATTGGGGATCCCACTCTACCGTAGTAAGAGTTTTGAAACAACTTGTAATAATCGTAGTACAGAGCGCTGTTACCATTGGTCGGTTCATACGGGTAATATTTAGAGTTTAAATATAATTTTATTTCTCGAATTTTGCATGAATCAAAAAGACTCATATCTTTTACTAAATTGTTCCTTCTATCGGTTTGAAACCCGACAATTACCATTCTAGGGACCTCTAGTCTGGAGCTACACCTGATAGGCCATGATAATACTTTGGTAGTCGTCGGTAGGTTGGGATATTCGTGTATCTCCCATGAGCGGAATGGTATGTGGATAGCAGGATTTTTTCGATAAATCTATAAAGTTTAAGTTTTGTCGCATCATTTACAGTAATGTGAGGGACCCTCCAGTAAATTTTAGAAATTTTTAAATCTAATGTTCCAGCCGCGGTTGTCAAGGCAGCGTTTAAATCAGTAGAAGATCTTAGCAAAATCAATTCTTGCTTGACGTTTACTAAAACTCTTCTGTAATCTTCTGCGAATCCCAAAAGTAATCGCAAGGGTATAGAATAAACGAAATCCGTGACCGTTTCCGATTGCCCTGGCCCTAGCCAGCATGCGCTTTTTAAACTATTTTTCTCTTCACTGCGCAAAGAAACTAGATGCTTTAATGTCGTGGTAAGTCCGACACTTCTGATGCGATCCAAGGTTACACCGAAAATTTCAAACCGGATCTCGTCGAATAAAAATGCAATTGCATTGTTTATAAATTTAACATCCTGAGCAGTAGTGTTATCGGTTTTGACGGCGGAGGCTTTGCCTTCTATTATAATATAACTATCAAATGGAGCGGTAATTATGTCTTGTTGTAAGATGGGGATTCTGATTTCATCGTTATTTTTATATGTAATAGACGCGTAAGGTTGATGTGTGTGAAACTCCATATTAGTAATACTATCATCATACATAGCTTTATCGTCTATTGCCAGTAGAGCCATTCTTGTAAACTTTAAAACCGAGAGAGCGTAAGAAATTAATATTTTTCCAACTTAACTCGTTGGCTTTCCGTCTAGGACTAAGCACTTTTATATGTGATGTGTCCCTATGTAGTACCAGCCCCATTGTGCCTAAGATGAAGTCTAACCGAAATAGGTTCTCCACGAAAATTTATTAACGCGTTATTTTGGTCTTTAAAAGACACACTAATGTTTGTGATACGTTGAGCGATCACAGGCAAGTAAATAACATTCTTAGGTATTTCGATGATTTTATACCCGGGTGGTACGGCCGGATAGAACTCGTGTATTACATGTCCCTCGATACCGTTCAGATATGACCCGCGAGTGATATTGCATTCTACGCGTATGGAATTCACTTTTAAAATATCCACCGGTAAAGGTGACGTGTGTAGTATATTGGCCGGTAATATTTCAGGTTTGAAACCTAGTAGTTTGCCAATATTTGCTGGTTTTTCAAAATTCACTGCCTCTGAGCAATTTAGTTCGGCTTTCTATGTATTGTTGTTAGGTTTTAAACTGAATGTAACTTCTTTCGGTAGTTTTCCTGCGATATACTTTTCAATATCTTGGAGTTCATAAGACCCATCAGGAATATGGATTTCTTTATTGTCACCATAATAAAATATATTGTTGATGTTTTTTTCTATATTAGGTATAGAATTCCAAGTCATAATCTCTATGAGACCGAGTTCGTATCTCCCATTACTGACATCGATAGGGAATGACAGTTCATGTGATAGTACACTACTTGTCCCCGTGAGACAAAACATTACTGCTGAGAAACTTTAAACACAAGTGTCCACAAACGACTGAATTAAAACTTTGCTCTCTCTTGCTATTATAATAAATGTCACAACCTTTGAAGTATTCCAATAGCTCCGGTGGGGGTCTCAGATTACCGAAACTGTCAAAATAATATACTTTATTATTAAGCTTTTTGTAGCATACCCAGTGAGTACCGGTACCACCACTGGAATCTAAATTTATTATAGCTGTCTCATAAGCCCTTGGGCGAGTGGGAAGGTTATCACGCATAAATACTCCTCTAAAGTTTGGTATTCCCAAGCATTTCGCATAATCCATTAATTCGTAGTTCGTAAGTGGTTTTATTGGTATTTTGATGTTTTTTTTTCTTGAGCTACGCCTTTTTCTCTTGCCGGAACCTTCTGTTCTGTACGGTCTTAAATATAACCCCTTGCCTTTTCTTTTTAGACCCCGTTTTTTCCTCTTTCCCCCACCAAATTTTGTTTTTGCCTTCATGGCTGTTGTGACCGCCCAAGCTGCGGCTTTTTCCCCACTTGAAGCGTCACTCGATTTTACTCGTTGCCAAGCTCTTTCGGTCAATACTTGGTCCGCGCGCCTCCGGTTTTCCGAATCTTTATATCTCGAGTATGCTATATCGTGTTCTTTACACGCTTGGTCTAATTTATTTATACCCGGATCGCCTCTTGCCATTGGTTTTTTCAATTTAGTTCCTGGTCCACAATATTGATAACCTCCGGGCAGATGAAGTTCGTAAGGTAAAGCGTCTATCGCTCTGTTAACAATAGAAGAGATAATACCTCCGCCCCCTTTGACAGTAGAAGGCCGAATGATGCGGGTTCTCTTTGATTTCCCCATTTTATTTGATGTATCTCAACACCTCGTATAGCTTGTTTAATAGGGTTTCACGTATACAGGTCAGTTCTAGTATTTCTAATGCACTGGGGTGAGAGGTTTCCACTGTATTACTGAATTCATTATACTCTAAAACACCACTGTCGGTTATAAAGTAAATGCGACCGTTTATATATCTAAAGGCCCCACTAACTCGAGCGGGCACACCAAACAATACGGATGAAGTGGACCCCAAAAAGGTTCCCGTGAATGTACATTCGTTTATTTCAAATATGTAATGATCGTCAGCAATGAGAAGTGTTTTACCGGAATTAGTTGAAACAACAGCGTTAATCTTTGACACCTGTTTCCCCAGTATTGTGTTTATGTTGTAGCTTACTTTTAGATTCAGTGTTGGAAATGAAAAGATATATACCTGTTTGTTTGTAAATAATGCAATCTCTCCATTGGGTCTCTGGTAAATGCCTGAAACCTCATAAAAGTCTCTAGGTAAAACCCCCAACCAATCGGTTATCTTTGTTGGCTTAGTATATTCCTCAGGGTATCTATAGCTTGGTATTAAATTTATAACCCACATATAATCTCTAAAGAATGCGAAAATCTTTTTATTAACTATAACAAATGTTTTTATTTGGTTTTTTATCTCACAAATATCTCTGTTCTCTTGCACATATGGTTTATGTGTAGTCGTGGTAGTAGAAGTAGTGGTTGTAGCAGGGGTTGTTGTGGTAGATGTTGTGTTTCCCGCACGTCCATACAAGAACTGGACAGCCAAAACGTCGTCTTTACTTAGAGTATATTCATCAAGCGATGTGATATTTTCGGGGTCGCGGTATAAAGGATACATTATAGAACTTTTATCATATGAATGGTCTAAGCCTAAGGCGTGACCAATCTCATGTAAAATAGTTAAAAAGAACGATGAATTTCCATGTTGAGGTAGTGACATTGAAAAATCCCAAGTCTCTTCAGAATCCATATGGATATCGGTTTGATTGTAATGTGGGGTGGGGAGAAACGCGTGTCCAAGGATTGTCCCAGGACCATCAAATGGATAATAACAAGTATCATGACGTGAATAAAAGAAATGTTTTATATTGTTGGAAAATGATATAATAATTGTAGGGTTTTTAAAATCTCTTTTAAAAGTTACATTTATATGACTTCCCCATAAACCGAAAGCTTTTTCGATAATTTCTGGGTGTAAATTATTCCCAAACTGGAACCATGTAATTACAGATGAGTTCCATTTCCTGTTAGGGATTGCTGAAAATGGTAGTAGGACATCCTTATTCCCACACCTAGGTTGAGACATTAGCTGTAGCGTTTCATTATCTAAAATACCAGTGCTGTTTAAACCAAAAGTGTCTTGAAATAATCTAACTGAATTATGTATATCCTCGGTCTTGGCGTTTTCATTGAGGTAACCATAGCGTGTAAGATACTCTACCGTCTGGTTGCACAAGACCAAGGGCAATAGAGCTATAAATAATAAAACAGACCCCATCCTTAGTGTTCAACACTTAACAAGCATCTAATTGTTCCTCGAGGTCAAACCCCTATTTAAGGCCATCATCATTAGACTCTCTTGTTTCTGCTTACATCACCACTGCCATCAACCATCATGTCACTTTCTAAAAGACTGGCTGTCTGACCTTTACCAACAGCAAATAATTCCTCCCAATTGAGATAATTATCCTCACCGGCTTTAGGTAATGACACGGTTCTGCCCGACTGTTTCTGATTAATGTAGTTGAAAAGTAATACTCCAAATTTTCTCAGGTTTTTATCGTGATATATTTTATTATTTTCGATTTTACCTTCGCACTTTGCTAAACGGTCCTTCATTTCATTCAAGGTAAGTTGTTGGTTGACCAAGTTAGTGGTTACTAGCGTTAATTCTTTTTGTACAAATGCTTTTGTAGCGGCATCCTGACTGTTTACAGGGTTACTTAGATTAATAATTTTATTATTATTGGCATTGTAGTCACTGTTTTCGGTGTGTAAGCAGATTTTTTTATGGCGTGTAGATTAACAGCATCACTGTCTTCAATGGGATCGCTGATATTTTGTAATCTTTTTCCTAGGAATGTGTATCCATCCTTGACTGTGGGAATACTTTTTATATCAACATACACTTTTGTAGCGGCATCTCTGGAAGCCTCGGGGTCGCCCAAGTTAGTTAGTCTTTTCTTTTCAATATCGAAATTCCCTTCAGGTGTTAAATTAAATCCGTCTCCTTTCGGACCTTTGAGATCCTTTTGATCACCCTTTAGGGTACGTCCAAACTTGTCGATGGTCATTTTAATAATGCTTTATATCTGCTGTTACCGGCACCTCTTATATAACCTGCCTCCCTCAGCTCTTCAATAATACTTATGATTTCGTTAGCGTGCACCCGGTTACCGGTTTCAGTGGACATACAGATATGTTTGAGTCGTGCCACTAATTCATTAATATCATCCCAGTAAATTATGTTGCGGGATCTTTCATTTTTCCACTCTACACCTTTACCCCTCAATGGAGGAAACAGGATTCTAATAAATTTTTTATATTTTGCACCTCTTGTTCCTTTGAGCTTTCCATTATATCTATAACCCTCTCTATGAGCATTACAAGCCGTTAGTATACTTTTATATGTTTTCATATCGTTTTCGGTGGTTGTTTTTTTATCCGGAACATTTTTAAAAATGAGTTCATACAATCCCTCGGTGTTGCCATAGTTTACACCCCCTATAATTATATTGCCATCACTATCAAAGTCCATTGTTTTATCTCCAATCACTAAGGTTTGATTTTCATACCTAGGTCCATACGTATAGTCTATAACTTTTTTACTGGTAACATCTTTTAAAAAAGTTTTCATATATTCTTTGGTTAGGCTGTTATTGAAATGTTCATTCACTAGCTCGGATGCAGATGATTCAGACACCAAGTCTGACAGTTGTGTTGTAGTTGCTCTTGGAGTCGAGGAAACAGAGGGAAAAAACTCATCCTCACTGTAATCCATGTTTTCCATTCCTTCTTCCTTGATGTCCTGTTTTGATTCCTCCTCCTTTTTTATTTCTGGCTGATTAACATTTTTTCTCAGTTCCTTCAGTAGAGGGTTATATTGTTTTTCTAATTTAATATCTGTCTCTTCGATACCTTCTTTGAACATTTTATATTTACGCCTGATGGCGTTTCGCAACTGTATTAGTTGCTCTGTTAGTTGTTCGCTCTTGCGTTTCATATTTGCAAATGATTACCCGGGGTGGATTACTTCTAATTTATGGCATTTCCACCTGTCTTATAAACATAGCACGCTTCTTATACCTCTTTATATAATTGATAACATCCAAAAGTGAAACTCCTTTACTCAAGTCTAAGTCTTTATAGTATCTCTGTTCTCTTGCATCAAATTTGGGAATCATATAAGGTATAGTAAAACTCTTAAATACGAAAGTTCTTTTCCAACCATTTCTCCATTGAGGTATTTCCGAAATAATGTACCTATCCCCTTCGATAGTGTCTTCCATATATTTCTTTAAAGCAATAAGCGGTCTCTGATCATTTATGTGTTGTAATAGGAAACTGTTTAAAAGCCAAAACTCGCTGGGATTAGCACCTGAAAATGCTCTCCATTGGTCAAATAACTTTTGGTTTGTCACTGTGTATACTCCCCTGTTTAGAGATATTCCAAATTTTTCACAGTGTATAGGTAGAGTGGGCAACGCTTCTTTTAGAAATTCTACTGTATGTCCTTGACATAGGTTGTTAACACCAATATATGGTTTATTACGATAGCCTTTGGGAATACCATCAGGTGCAGGACCATAAGCTGTATTATAGCTTATATCTATGTAACATTTCAAAGATAGTGCTAATTTGTAGATTTTTAAAGGTGATCTAATCGGTATGGTTCTCTCCGTAAGCAGTATACACTTGCTGGCATAGGGTATTTTACTTCCGTATTCCAACATTCTATTGCATATTTGTGTAAAGTATACACTACCATGGAGGTTACGTAGTGGTAGGGGTTGACCGAAGGTATCGGGAAATGGTCTAAACCTGGATATTAGATTTTGAGGGTCCCTCACTGTACAGTTTGCCATGTCTTCATGGTATATTACTAATTCCAAAGGGATATTTTTCTTTTCACAATGAAATAAAAAGTTTAACCATGTTTCAAGGTTATATGTCCGCTCACTGGCAGATATCATCAAAAGTACCACAGGGGGTAGCATAGCTGAATATACCTATGTGACCTGATTTGTCTCTTGTGTCGCCAACACCTTTTATTAAATTGATAGCCATGTGGGCGTTTACGACTACAGTAATTACCACAAAATCTCTTTTTATCCTTATAATAAAATGTACAAAGATTGGACTTGACGTTGTGTAGTTTTCTTTTGAACCCTGTCAAGTCGTTAAATGTATAGATGCGAACCATTATATTTCCGTAATAAAAGTGTCCAAACCAAATCTGTACCGCCCCTTATAAGGATCACGAGTCTTATCAATTACAATGAATCCATAATTATCAACCCATGCTTTACCACACATTTCTTTGAATTTCTCAAATGGCATATCGGTGGTTACATGGTCATTATATATATGTCTTAGATTTGTTTCATCTTGCTTAAACAGGATAATAAAGTTGCAGTTGTCCCTGATGAGTTGTTTTGGGATAGCACTGTATGTCTGACCCAAATAAAATGTATCAATATTCTTGTGTCTCCCCATGGAAAAATAATTACGAATATTATCGTGTTTCTCACATGATATATCATCGAAAATCATAATAGAATTCCGTTTACTATCGTTTGGATGAACTACTAGTTTATTATCATCATAAGCGAAGTATCCCACCTCTTTAGGCATTACCTTTTTTAATAATTGATATTTCGGTTGGTAAAGAGACTTTGAAAAGACATAAATGTTTTCGAATCTTAATCCATTAGGGTCAAATAGTAAGTTGAATAAAACATTTGTTTTACCACAATTAGATGGGCCAGCTATAATGCAACGAATGGAATCGGGTAATAATACTCCATGCTTATTATTTTTTACAACACCAGACCCCATTACTATGTCGTAATTTCTGACAGGAAACGTGACATCCTGTTTCTCAGCCTTCATCCTGAGCGATTAGATAGTAGTCACGACCGCAAGATAATTTATACCGCCGCGTCCCGGATACTGTGGTCGCTCATTATGACTTGGCCTTGTCACGGATTTGTAATTTTCCCTTCACCAAGTCCTTCACATTTACCCAAGAGTCATAATTACTGTCGAAATTGAACCACCTGACCTTCACTTTATCTTTTTTATGTTGCAACACTTTCTCAACGAGATAGACTTCACCTACTGTTGATTTTAATAATTCTTCGCTGTAGAAACCTCCTTTTAGTATTTCACCATTATGGTCTTTCAAAATATACGTTACCGGTCTCGTGGGTTTTATGGCATAGACTGTAAATACCTCATTAGACCATGAAGGTAGATAACTTTTTTTGAAAACTCTTTTGTATTTACTGATTCGCACTTTATCACCGAGTTGAAACTTGGGTTTTTTATGGGGGCTTTTCCTGATATTATTAAGTTTTTTTAAATAGTTTTAACATGTTTTTGCCTTACATCTTTTGGTTTCATGCCTATAGTACTATGTTTTGTATTGTTGTAAGACTTTACTATTTCTGGTAGAATACTTAACCATTCGTAACTCCCCCTGGCTGTAAATAGTTTCCACATACGGGACTTTAGTGTTCTGTTTAATCGTTCTACAATACTTGCTTTTAATTCAGAAAAAGTATGATAGTGGTTAATATTATATTGTTTCATAATTTGTTAACATGTTTATTAAAAAATTCATTTCCTTGGTCCGTCTGAAAATTTTTCATTTTATATTTGGCTAGGATCGGTTCTAAGGCTCTTGCTACTTCAGGACCCAATTTGTTTTTAATAGGAATGGCAAAAGCAAATTTTGTTAAACAGTTAATTATAGTCATTATATATTTATAACCTTTGTTAGTTTTCGAATATGGTTGCATCTCCACAAGATCCGCTTGGTAGAGATCATTTAACCCTTTTAGTGTAACTTTTCTTCTGACATAGTTTTTCCTACTTGGAGCATGAAGTTCATTAGCAATAGCTTCCCTTACATCCATCTCTAAACTAATACTTTTTATTTAGTCTTTTTGTATTTAAACCCCCCCAATTCTACTGCCCCTGCCACCGCAGTAGAAAGCGTGGCAGCCTTCCAAATTAGTTGCTGCCCCCGCACCCCAATTTTTTTATATTTTTATACAGAAATGGTTAAGTCCTCCTGCAGGTTTTTTTTTATAACCATAGCCCCAACCATCGCTATGGTTTGTGAAGGCCTTCCAAATTAACTGCCTCCTCCATTATTTTTCCACACTCGCTCACACATACAGGTTTACGGACTTTTCAGCCGCGCCAGTGACCTTCATTTACACCGGGCTTTTCGAAGGCGAAACCCAAACCCTCCTCGGGTCAGGGCATCTCAATCTACTAAGCCCTTAGTCCATGGCGGTCGTGGGGAAAACATGTTACGTTTTATGGGGTTTAACCCAACCCACTCATCTGTCAGGACTTACCAGGGGCGAACCCAGCCTTGACAGGTGACCTCTCCACGGACACACACACTACACAACCATACTCACACATTTTCTTTATTCATTTAAAACAGTCTTTACAATATTTACAAGGTTATGACAGGTTAAGACATTATTACGTGCAGATTCGTAGTGCATGTCATATTTACGCATGACCTCCTTGGCTCTGTTTAGTATATTTATGCCGTTAGGCACAGGGTATCTCATAAAGCAGGGGACAAAACCATCTTTCTTAGCTCTCTTTAGCGCTCTTTTATATCGTCTTTTTTCAACCCTAATACATTTATATTCCATTAAGCCATACTGTTTGTAGTATGCATCCTTCTCTAGGACACAGAATACATGTTTCAACCCCTCATCTTCGGTCATGACTGCAACTTTGGGTGCTTGGTCAGCTAGTTTTTTGGTTAGGTTTTTATTGTTTTCCAGTGCTAGATTCAAGGTATGTGTCAATTCAAAGATTTCTCTTCTGAACTTATACTCCCCATACTTGCGAATTGAAGGTAGGACTACTTCAAATACCCAATCCTGGAATCTTTCAGCTACTTTCATTTTAGATCTCATAATTAAGGCATACAGACCTGGTTCAATAATAAGAACTGTGTCTGGGTGCAAGGGGAACTTTTCGTTCCCCTTGAAATTTTCGCATTGTGTTTTGTGTTTTGCTCTGACATGGTCTCTGATTGCTTTCTTTGAATTTTCATAACCTAGTATATTACATATATCTTTTGCTTTAAACCACAGATTGTTTTCAGAATCAAACAATACGGTTACGGGGCTGTTATCAAATATATAGGAATGTAGTACTGACATATTTGAGGTTAGGAAACACGTCTGTTCGCTACGGAAGCTGGGCATAAAGAGAAAAAATAATTTAATAATTTTAATAAATTAAAAAGATGGAGGGGGAAATAAATAATTACAGCCAATCACAACGTGACATGCTTATTTTAACCAATCACGAGTTTTCTAATTATGACCAATGACGACACACTTTTGAAAAGTTAACTGCTTGTGTCACAATATTGAGGTCACCCCTCCCCTCCCGCTGCCTCTCTCTCTCTCTCTCCCTCCATGGCTAGCTCTCTCTAGTCTCTTCAGTCTGCCACCATGCTTCTAACAGTTATAGTGTTTTTAAGTAAAGTGTTTTTTGGGGGTCGGGAGAGGAGGAGGGAGGAAAAATTATCGGCTTTTAGGGAATTGTGTAACGAGTTGGATGAAATTGAAAAGAGAAGGGATTTTCTTTATAAGAAGAAGGCGGAGATGATGGATTCATGGGTGAGTTGGAGGGGGAATGCCCCTAGTCTTTCTTACTTGTTGTTCTCGGGAGTTAGTTGTGGTGTAGTTGTGCAGTGAGATGTTTCTAACAGTGTTTACCTTTTTACAATGGTTGGGGGGTCCCTATAACCAATTAAGGCAGGACAAATATTTAGGCCGCTATTTCGAATTAGAATATAAGATTCAAGAAATGAGAAGGGAGCAGCAGGAGTTGGAGAAGTTTATTGAGTGGTGGGACTAATAGGTAAGTTTAGGTTGTTTAAATCCATAGGGTACTGTGTCGTAGTTATCTTCTAGTTTTCTTTTTGGGCCTGTAATTTTAAACTGTTTGGTTTCAGTGACTGTTACAATATTTTTATCCTTTGTACGTCTGATTCTATTCTCTTCGACTTGTAATATTTGAGCGGATTCACTCAAAACCATTTCTTTTAATATTTCAAAGTTTACCAATTTAGAAGTTTTAAGATTCAGTGTTAGGCCTTTAACTTTACATACAGGGATCAATTTCTGTTTGTTGGTAGACCACACGAGATAGGCGTAGGTCTTCGGCCCTCCAGATACAAACTCTACTATGTAGGACCCGGGTCCGTACTCTACCAACTCGTCGGTCATTTCCCCAAGGTAATCCCCTGTAGGCACTTTATACAAATTACCTCTCAAGTAATATATTACCGAGTCTGTATCGTAATATAGGACTTGACCTCCCAACTTTTCAAGATGTTCATATAATTTAAGTCGGGCATGGGCAGTAGTGTAGGCCGCGATCACAACATTCACATTTCTCAACGCTTCTCCCACCTCATCAATGTACTCCCAGCTAACAACTAACACTTCATCATTAATAACCTGTATCATGTTTATCTTTATTTCAGGGCTAATTAACATTTGAAAGAAATCTTTAGGGTCTCTAACAATTGAGGCTTTGGTTTGGTTCTCCCTCTGTCCAAATTTCCCCCAGAAAGAATTCAACATTAATTTAGCCAAAGACCTTAAACCCCCATTCTTAGCAATCTTGTCTTTCTCCAGTTTTACCCCCTCATGTTTATAGTAATCAGCAATATACTTGTCTTTGTCCTCCTCAGTCATACACCAACTAGGAAAACCTGACGCCTCCTGTTTCATTTTCAAAAATTTATTAATAAAATCGGTAAACAATCCCCCATTTTCATAAGTCGCCACTTGGTATTTCCAGAGTTCATACATGTCCAGAATCACATAACCCTTCTCTACTGCCTTTCTAATCTCTTGCATCGTCCAAGTCCCTACCAACGCTCTCTCATTACTTTCATGAAAACATTCCCCCTGATTTAAAGTCTCCCCACATTTTTTACATAAAATAAACATTAGTTTGCTGTTCATTTTTACTGGGAGCACAGGGTGGTATAGGTCCCGAGGTGGCAATATTTTACATTTGAGCAAGCCTTCTACGCCAAGTCCCCGCTCTCTGCACTCCCTATCTCCTACATAAATTTCAGGGTGGCCTATGGGGTAGTTACAGTATTTATTTACATATGGATACAGTGAGCAAACATCCACATACTGAATAGTCTCTCCCTCCACGCATTTATGATAAGCTTTCGCATTACCGGTCCTACCTCCAAAGAAAGAATCTCTCGGGTCAAGGGGAAGGGTGTTCAGTATCGGTAGACTTTCCAAATGTTTGAGGTTCTCATCCTTTTTCGTTTTCCTAAACTCGCACTCCCACATTTCAATAACATTACTTCCGAGCTTCTCAATTTTCTTTAAAGTTCTCTGGTAACGCAAATGAAGTGAATCCGAGGGATCCTCCTTCAGAGGGGCCTCCCGGCTGTAAGGGAAACATTTAGGGCATCCGTGCCAGTAACACCCATGAAATTCATAAATATTCTCCCCATCGAAACCATCTACTTTCGCTCCTTTAATTTTAACTTCTTTACCTCGGCCTGCATGTTCAATCCTAATACCACGCTTCTCCTCTTCCCAAGATAGCCACTGTAGAGCAATAGCTGACTGATTATCCATTAGACGGTACCCACCTTTCGGGATTAAACCAATCGTATTAGGTTTTAGGAATTTTCGGCGAAAAGCCAAGTTGCACGCGCTAGCAATGGTTACGGCCTCGAGAAACGGGTCTACGCTACATTCTTTAAGAAATAGGGCTCGGAATTTTATACAGGCTTGGGCCAGAATCTCTACATCTGAAATGCAATACTCCAATATCTCTTTTTGAAAGTCAAACACATAGCCACTATTTACTTGTTCATCATACCATTTATTAAAGTCATCATGGGACTTCTCAAACATATTCTCGGGGCAGTAAAACTCTTTCTCTGGCATAGGGCCTACATAATTTTGATTTGCAACTGTGTTGAATAGGTGCGGGAAATATATCCCTTCTTTTTCTCTGGAGGCAAGTCAAACGCTTTCGGGAGTGCAGCGAGGGGCATGGGAAAGTAGCTTAGGGAATCAACAAACCTAACGTTATCCATTTCCATTAAAATAATCTTGGATCCTCTCATTACCAGTTCGGGTGTGAATTTAGTCTCTTCCAGAGTATACTTTAAAATAAACTGAAAGTCAAACCCCTGCCCGTTGTGTGCAATCACACAAACATCTTTAACCTTTTTCCTAACTTGCATCACATACTCCATAAACTGTTTTACTGGGTCTTCTTTAAAAATCTTTGTACGGTTTTTGCATGCCATACAGAAGCCTGAACCTAGACACTGTCCACAGAACTGCTGGCTTACGCACAGATTAACTTTATGAACTTTTTTCTCTGGGTCAGAAGGAAGGTTTTCATCTTGCCTAGTTTCAAAATCAAAGAAAATAAATAGATAGTTTTTCCCCTTCGGTTGGCTTTCATTAGGTTTCATATAACATTTATGGTTGGGATCCATAAACTCTTCGCATACTTTACAGTATGTTTCTTCGCACTGATGGGGCTTGGACCTTTCATTGATCATTACTAGTTTACCACAGTCAAGACATTTCTTTACTGACTTGCATCTGTCAATTTTGTGTGCTATAAAACAGGCCTGATTTTTATAAGTCATGTTACATTCAGGACAATCGATTCCTTGGTGCTCCAGCTTACAGGGGGGCGAGATAGTCTGGCAAGTAGAACAAATATTAGAGCAACGGTGTTCCCTCTTATGTTCATAGGGACATGAACATAAGAGGGAACACATGAGGGGGGGCATTGGAACATGGCACGCTTCGCAGAAATAAGCGCAGGCAAAGGCGGCAGTTAGTGAATTGATTACATTGTAATGGTCATTATGGAAAAGCAAGTTAATTTTGAATTTTGGGTTTTCGACTCGCCCCTCAAAGTAGACTTCACGGCCTTTATGATCGTAGTTGTACACTGTAATTTTGAACTCTTTCAAGTATCTTGAAATTTCTCAAGTTCTGGGATACCGGCTCCTGCATTAGATATCTCAACCCGCGCTCTACGCATAAGCTCCTGAGCCCTAACGGTTTGTCTTCCTCTACGGTCTTTTTTAATTAAATTGTAATCTGAATCACCGGTAACTTTAGCAATCGCAACTACTATCGCTCTAGGTAAACACAAGTTGTCTTTATTATTAATAATTACAATACCCTTCCTAGCTTTACACTCTTCTTCAAAAGTGTTGTACAGCCCAGGCCTAACTTTTCCTTTACCTACAGGGAGATTAATTCGAGTACATTCTACTTTAAAAGTGTCTGTCGATTTAATTGATTCCGAATTACTTTGAATAATTCCTCCAAATATTTCCCACAAAACATCTTCAGTTACTTCGTTGAAGGGCCGAAAAGCTACGTACCCCGGGTCTTTAGATTTCAAATTTAGACTCTGTAAGGTAAAACCAAGTTGATCGTTTTCATGGCATTGGTTTTTTACTTCATTTACTATGCTCGCAAAACCTTGCCTTAGCCAATCAATTTCATTTGTTTCGGGAGGAGGGTTAGTAAATTTAAAAATCGTTCTAAGCCCATACAGTCTGAATTTCTTTATGTAAGTCTGATCCTCACTAAGAACATTAACAGGTTCGACAACCGACTCCATTACGTCCGTTCGCTACGAGAGCCTGACGCAAAGAGAGCGAGGACAAGCAGCGGTCGGCGGTATAATTACCAACCAGCCAATCAGAGCGCTGCACGCCCATTATCCACCAATCAGGGACCTTCTTATTCCAACCAATCACAGCCATGGTATTCTTCTGTTGCAGTGAACCACGGCGAGCTCTTCCTCATACCACCTGAGGAGCTGGAGGGGGTGGTGGGAGGAGAGGCAGCAGGAGGAGAGGTGGCAGCAGGAGGGGAGGTGGCAGCAGGAGGAGAAGAAGAAGAAGACATGGAAGGGGAAGAGGAGGGAGAAGAGGAAGAGGAGGAGGAGGAAGAAGAAGAAGGAAGAGGGCAGGGGGATGGGAATGAAGAGTAATGTACATATGTAAATATTATAATATATAGTTTAGTATAGTTTTTTTAACCAATATTGTAAATATATAGCTTAATATAGTTTTTTACTAACCCACAATATTAGTTTTTATTCCACACCTCTACCATAGAGTAATATAGTGTATAACATATAATATATGGTTTATAGTGTATACTTTATAGTGAATGGTATGAGTTGGTAACACTGCGGGGAATTGCAGGGAATTTTGGGAAATCCCTGGGGGTTGGTACCCCTGCTGATTTTTTTTTCCGCGCTTTTCCGATCAGCTGATTTTCCGATCAGCTGATTTTCAAGGTCATTCTGTCCAATCTTCCCGGATCTTCTACTAGTACTGATGATATTCGTCATTGTAAGAAATAATTTTATAAACAAATTATATTTATTTATTTTTATTTAAAAGTAAACACTCGGCAAATTCGCCAAGAAAAAATTACTACTGAAGTTGATTATTCAAATTACTACTTTATTGATATGAGATGAGACTGTGCAATCGTTAAGCATACATTACATTACCTACTTTTACAAATTTTACATTTACTGTAATACAACAATAATAAATAGAATGAGGTGAAAAATATATTGACAGCAACAAATACTTTTGTTTTATTATCTATAAGTTTTACCTTATGGCATACGAAAATATGTATAATTTAATAATTTTTTTTTTATTTATTTTTTTTTTTTTGAGGGAGAGCGGAAAAATGCATTACGCACACAGGAGGCCAGCCTGTAGTGTGGGGCTCCCCTAAAAACGGGTTTACCCACTAAAAAACCTCCTCTACTCTTTAGGAATCTAACCTGGAATTGTTTGTCACATTACGTCAGGCTAGGCCTAAATTTGTCTTACGCCCATGGGGCTCGCTCCTTATCCAGCCGCTCGATCAAGGGATCTGGGCCACTTCGGGGTCCAGATCGGGTTTCTTTTCTAGGAGGATGCCCCGGACGAACTGTGACAAACAATCCTAGTTGCCCTCATCCTCCAAAATCTTTTGGCAGACCGAGTCCACCGAAAATGCACCAAAGATTTGTGTGGCCTCCAGGCGGGGCCCTTCCCAACGGGGACAGCGGAAGAATGTGTGTTCCGCGTCGTCGGGAACACCCGGGCAATAAGTGCAGTCCGGTGAACCCGTCTTTCCCATCCTGTTCAGGTACGACCGAAAATACCCGTGACCTGTCAAAAATTGGGCCAGGTAGTAGTCCACCGCCCACGAGTACAATTAGATTGCCGCAGTTCCACCCATGGTTGGACCTGCTTGATAAGTCGCGCAGTCCATCGTCCTCGGGTGTCGTGCTTCCAGCTGTGTTGCCACTGCTGGAAGGTTCGGGAGCGCTCTTCTGTTCTTGCCGTGTCCTTGCCGATCTCGCCTTGTCTCTGATAAATCGCTTTCCTCTCCCCTGCCAAAAGCTTGACAGGGATGACTCCGGCGACCACCAGGACGGCAGGCTCGGACACTGTCCGGTAGGCGGAACACACCCGGAGCGCAGCTTGACGCTGAACCCGGGCGGGTCGCAACCTGTAGCACTCCTTATCTAGAGCGCCTGCCCACACCTCTGCCCCGTAAAGGAGCACGGACCCCCGAAATTGGCCATCAGCCTACTAAGGTAAATGACTACCTTAGCGGCCTTGTCCGCCGTACGGGTGATCTGATCCCCCCAGCTTAACTTGGTGTCCACCATAACCCCGAGGTATTTAGCAGCACGAGTTGATGTGACCACCTCCCTTCTCACTCGGAGTGGGACGACGGTATCGATCCTCTTCTTCGTGAGGATCACAATCTCCGTCTTACTGAGAGCAAGCGAGAGACCGTGATCTGACATCCAGGTGTTGACCACCCGCATAACTCGGTTCAACTTCAGTTGGGCCAGCTCAACGTTGCGTGCAGCAATGAGAGCTGCAACGTCATCGACGTACCCAACCAAAGTGGTTTCCTCAGGCATCTCGGACCACAGGAGGCTGTCATATGCAACATTCCAGAGATCCGGGCCGAGTATTGAACCTTGTGCGGCACCAGAAGTGACTTCCATCGTCCGCGTTCCATCTCTCGTGTTATAAATCAGGCTTCGAGAGCGTAGATAACCCTTGATGAGCCGCAACAGATATGCAGGAATACGAAATGTGTTGCGAAGCGCATCTAACATATCGACCCACCTCGCCTAGTTGAAGGCATTCTTGACATCAAGCGTAACAAGAAGCACTACTCGGCGGGAGAAATGGTTGTGGCTCTCGGCTCTCTCCACAGCTCTCTGAACTTCGGTGACAGCGTCGATTGTTGACCGTCCCTTTCTGAAGCCGTACTGACGGGGGCATAAGTCCCCGGCAGCTTCCACGGCAGAAGTCAGGCGGGAACGGATCAGTTCTCGAACAGCTTCCCAGCCGTGTCCAACATGCAGAGAGGCCTGTGGGACGTCGGCAGCTCGGGATCACCTTTGCCCTTGCTGATCAGTACAAGCCTGGCTGTTTTCCAGGGAACCGGAAACACCCCTTCTACCAAACAGGCATTGTACAATCTCAACAACAAGTCAGCATTGATTGAAAATACTTTCTTTAAAGCCTCACTGGGAATCCCGTCCGGGCCAGGAGCCTTGTTGCTTTTCAGGGAGAGAACGGAGGTTTCCAGCTCCTCGAAAGTGAAGAGTGGAATGTCCTCTACCCGTCCGAAGTCAACCGGCGGTCGCTGTGGATGTTCAGGAAACAACGCAGCGACGATCCTCCCCATGGTGGCGCCCTCCACGATGGAAGGTGGAGAGCGGGCGCCGAGTTTCTGTGTTACAAGTTTGTAACCCAGGCCCCACGGATCGGAGTCAACGTCGTCACGAAGTCTCCTCCAGCTATTCTCCTTGCTCCTGTTGATCGCCTGGCGGAGAGATTTTCTCGCAGCTTTATAGGCCTCCGACTTACGAACTCTGTCTGTGGGAGTTCTCGCTCTAGTGGCGGCTCGTCTAGTTCTTAAACATGTTCTTCTGAGTTCCGCAATCTCTTCAGTCCACCAGTAAACGGGTTGTTTGTCGCGTCGGGGTTTCCTTCGCGGCATAGACTGGTCGCAGGCCGAGACGATCAGTTCCATTGTGGATGTTACTAATGCCTCGGCCCCAGCCTCACCAGGATTCCCCAGCGCTCCCCGATAGATGACTTCGGTGAACTTGACCACGTCCAGTTTGTTGGTGTTCCACCGGCGTAGCCCTTCCTGAGATGCGGAAACTCGACGATTTGCCTGATCATGCAGGTCAAAAACGATGTATTGGTGGTCACTACCCGTGTAGTCCTCCACAACCATCCAGTCAGAGATCCTCGGAAGGAGCGACTCAGACGCAAAGGTGACGTCAGGGATCGTGCCTCTCTGCCCGGGGCGCCGAAAAGTAGGTGTGTCGCCCTGGTTGAGGACGACAAGACCGGCCCTGGCGATGAAATCCAGGACGTATTTCCCCCGGGAGCTAGTAGAGGGCATTCCCCACTCGACGGCCCTGGCGTTGAAATCGCCACCAACGACGACATGCCCGGTGGTGCCGAGAACGCACTCCTCTAGGCTATCTATCATGTCGCGGAAGTCCTGGACGGCCTCGTTGGGTGTGAGGTAGCAACTGAAGATAGTCACGTCCCTACACCGAACCCAGACGAATCCTCGGCCGCGCTCATGACTCCGCACCAAGACATCTCGTGTATTACGTGCCCAAAATGCAGCAGTACCGAGGCTGTCCGAGATCCAAATGTTTGGGTCTCTGTCCCGATACTGTTCGCTGATAAGGAGCGCGTCAGCACCAAGTTCTCGGGCGAGCTGATCTAGAAGGTTATCAGCTCCCCAGGATCTATGAAGGTTGGCCTGGAGGATGTGAATTACCGGCCGCTGCCTTTTGCCTGTTCAAGTGCGGCTCTGAAGGCACCGCACTGACAGTAAGTGCCGGGTAAGTGACCGAGGGCACTGGAGCCTGAATCCTTGCAGAGGAAGCAGGAGGGGCTCGAGGAACATTCCTTACGTTTGTGGCCCTGGCTTCCACACTGGAAGCAGTTGGCACTTCTGTCGGGCCCTTTACAGTTTCGGGAGGAGTGGCCGAAACCGAGACAGCGGCGGAAGCATCTAAAAAACTACCACCCTCCGTTTGAGCCTGCAACTGACCCACCCGACTCTGAGGTGCTGAAGGCTAAGCAGCTTATTGGCGTGCTTTTCGCTCATCTCAGCAACAGCCATCCGGAGTTGACTTCGGTTAGGCTTTGTCAGCCATACCCTCACTCCATCAGCCGGTATCTCCGGGAGTGCCACCTGGATCGCACGGGTCACCTCATCTTCGGTGGAGAGGGCATCAAGGTCCCGAATCTCGACCGAACACTTCGGTTCTAGGGCCTTGATGGAGCCTTTGTCCCCAAGTGCAGTCTTGAGGGAAGCGGCAAAACCGATCTTGTCACTCGACTTCCCCAGTTCGAGGAGGACATCCCCGTTCTGGGTTCGCCGAATAGACTTGATAACGGTGTCGGTCTCTTCCGGTTTGGCCTGCGATCTAATCTGACCCAGAACATCGGCAAAAGATCGCCCCCCTAAGGGCTTGATCAAGATTGCCTCCGTCCTGGGCTTCTTAGGTCTGGGTTGTTTAGGCTTTCTGACAGACTTGCCAGAGGCCTCCCCAACCCAACCGGGTTTGAGACTTGCGTCCGCTCCACCCTCGACGCACTTTTCGAAGCTGCCTCCGCTTGCTTCTGCCTCCTCCTTTCTTTCTTAGACAGGCGCGTCTTCCAGCCCCCCCCCCAAAGGTGTTGAAGCAGAGTTTGCTGCCAAGGCAGGATTAACCGCCGGAGCAGGAACCTCTGCAGGAGTAGCCGCTGGAATCACGGCAGCGCCCGGGGCGGATTGAGTAGCCTGGACAGGAGATGTCTGCGATGCCGCAGTGACAAAAACCGGTCTCGGCACTGAGTCCACCTCAAAAAGCTCAGGGCTTCCTGGCGAAGAACCGCTCCGGCTCTTCTTTCGCTTTCTGGCTTGAGTCTGGGACTCAGCCAGGTGAGCTTGAGGCGAAGCAGAGATGACTCGGTTCGTGACATCGCGCTCCTGCTTCACTGCCTTTAGCCTGATTTTCCTGCATTCCTCGATTTCTTCTAGAGCATCTTCGAGTTTCGGGATCCCCTCTTTTATCGCCTTATTCACGTTCTTTTGAATTACGAGGGCCTTGGCCATCTCCTTCAAAAGAGCTTTCAACTTCTTCAGACATGAGTCTTCCTCCTCGTGGGCGTCGTCCTGCTGCTGCCGAAGCATTTGCAGCTCGAATGCCGCACGAAGAGGGCTCTTCCTGGGAGGAATCCCTTAGATATTGGCTAATGGTGTTGCCGGCTCGGCCACCTCCATCGCCATACCGATCTCCTCCTTCTTCTGTCCGGATTTGGATGGCGATCCGGCACCACCAAAAGCCTTGAATGGCACCGGCGGGGTGTGGTTTTAATACCCTTCGTCGGCGTTCCAGTGTTCAAGGTCGGAGACCTCTGCAGTCTTGAGCAGACTGTAGGCCGCTTAAAGGCGGCCTGCTCTATCTCATCATCGTTCGTGTTTTTTGTCATTTTAAAATCCATGCTTTTGTTTCACCAGCGCATCGTGCGGCAAGAGGCGGCCCTTCATTGGCCGAGAGCGGGTGCACCCTCGGAGGTCTACCCCCCGTAGGAGATAAGACACCCCTACCCCAGTACTCTGGAGCCCGAAACCTCCGTTTGCCCAGCACCGATACACAAAATGTGCCGGGCGTGCTGGGGGTCGCCCGTGGCAATGCAGAGTCCGATCTCTGCATCCATGCCGCACTTCCTGACTAAGGTCCGAAGCGGCTGGCTTCTGACGAAACACTGGAGGAGACCATCGGCAGTGCGAGGCACACATCAGTCCCTGCAACACAACAGGGACACTCCCAGGACCCCCCAGCGTGCGCCGGTCGAAAGAAGGTGGAAAAACACCCTTGATTCGGGGTCGAAAACAAGAAGGTGAGCAAGGTTAGCTCAGGAAAGAATAAAGACGGTGAGCTAAGACCTGAAAGGTGAGAAGAAAGGCCCTAGCTCGGGAAGAACTGTGAGGAGGGTCTCACAGCTTGGCTCAGGTACCCCTGGGTCGCCAAGAAACACCCGTACAGTGGAAAGCCCACTGCCCCTGAGGGAATAATTTAATAATATTAAAGTTAGTACAATTTCAAGTGATGATTTTAAAAATATAATTAGTCTAATATTTATCCTAAATTTGTTATTTAGAATAAAAACCACTCACAAGAATTATAAAATACAATGAGTGTTCTTAAAATGGCAATTGATTGTACTGTAATGGTTTTCCCTAGGCAATTAAGCTTCGTTCAAATACCTTCCATTAACACAGCTACCCCGAGTCATTTATTTCATTTGAATGTGCAATTACTAAAGGAATCGGTTTTGTGGCTAAAATTTATCATCCTTAAACGAACCTGTGAGTTGATTAAATATGTTTTTACACTTCTTACTTACTGTTATTTATTTAAAACTAATAAAAACAATTTGAACTCAAATCCTTCTAAATTAAAAAAGTATTATATATTTAATTTATTCTAAAAACAAAAGGATTTTACCCTTACCAGGAAAACCCGACCACGATTTATATGTTTTAACCAAGTTTTATCGTTTGATTACGTTGTATTACGAGTATACAGTGTTAATTTAAAATTATTACAACAAAACATGTTTTATGTGTAAATTGTCACAATGTTAAAATGTACTAATAGGGAGAAAGTAATGTTTAATTTAAAATATCGTGAAACTAGATTCAACCATCGCATGAATCACGTGAAGTGCTGTGTATGAATTTGTAAAGTAAGTTAACATAATGAAATGAAAAATTAGTTGTAAGTAAAACAATAAGTTTAAACACAATGCTAATAAGCCGCTTGCTTGGATCCTATTTCAATACCCTATTGATGGTGAATCGCATTGTTATATTTTGTATTCAGTTCACATAACCGCGTGACTGGTGCATGTGTTGTGATATTATAGCCTGATTCGTGTTCAGCATAGATTTTAAGACTAAAAATGAGCATCCCGAAGTCAGTGTTATATCAATCCCAATTTTTTTAACACATAAAATAATGCCCAGTCTTGTTAGGCTTAGCCTTTCAAAATTCTTTTTAAACCATGAAGTAAAACAAGCAACGGACGATATATCATGATTTTCAAAATATAATACACTACAACGATAATTTTATTTTTTAAGTAATGTAAGTCTGCTTTGTTTTACAGCTTTTATTTATTTGCTGTAGCTTGACTTACTTCTCTATACTTTTCTTTTTTTTTATTTGATTTTATAATCTCATAATTTTTTTTCGTTTATCTTTAAACTTCAGACATAATTTAACTCACAAATTAAACTCAACTAAACTCAACAATAAAACTGGAGAAAGTGAGCCATGTAAGAAATTTGTTATCTTCGTCAAAACCTTTTGCAAAAAATAAATAAATAAATAAATAAATAAAACATTTTTGCTCTTTTGTAGTAGATTTGTAAAGCCCTTTCAACAATCTACAAAGATCCTTCAAGCTTTGACAACTACCTTGTTTTAATTGTTTTTTTATTTTTATTTTTTTATTTTACTTTAATTTTATATTTGTATGAAGAATGTATGAAGAATTGTTCACTTTGTTAAATAAGAATATAACGAGTAAACCCGTAGTGCCAATGTTATATATAAAATTTTGACATACATAATCACAATACAATTTAGACAAATTGTATTGTGGTTATATTTTAGATCATCAGAGAGCAGTTTCACTTACAACGTTTAATTAAACAAGATAACAAGATTAATTCGGGACTACCAACCACCGACCGCTTGCCAGAGTTAACGACATTCCTTTGGTCCAGTGGATTAACAACAAATGCAATAAAGTTATTAGAATTACTTATTAATTTTAATTTATTAATATAAAGATTTTCTAGTGCACATTACCCATCCATACATATATAGTGCATGACATGTATTTTTGTAAAATGAACTCTCCTTCCACTTTTCAAACGATTTTAATGATTCAGTTTCATTGGATGGATCTCGGTGGACAGTTTTCTAAATTGAAATGGTACACAGAAGTTACCATTCAACTTGGTGGCATGTACTGACGGTATATAAAATATTACGTTGGGTCACCGCTAGGCCGAAGTTAAATTTTAACGACCCCGCGCAAGTAGGGTAGCAGTGGAGGTGCATCGCATAGGTTTGGGGCTATTAACTGGACAACTACCCCACACCAGGAGAGCAGTGTGACCCTATTATTAGATCATATAGGGGTCATCAGCAAGACACCAATAGTGCATTGGTGCTATACCCATCCATGGGTAATCATATGAACATATTTCTCTCGTAATATGTAAGGTAAATAAAAAAATACAAATTGTCAATACTGTACTCTAATACAAAATTGTGATTAAGTTGCTCAAAAGAGATAAGAGATTCTAAAAGAATAATAAATATCAGCAAAGTAAACACAAGCATAAAGCAACACAGAGCACTGGCTTATTTCAAATCCCCAAGTAGGCCTACCGAAGAAAAAAATGTTTTTTTAGTTTATCGAAAATTTTATTCCATACGTAACAAATTTGTAAACATGTATTACTCAACAATCAATAATTCTGTAATGATTTTTTATGGAAACGAGTTCACTTTTAACTGATTTTCAAAACAAAAGCAGCACTACGAATTTGCTTTCATTCCATAAGTTTTGCAGTATAGTACCTATTAATAATCCTAGGCCTAACAAAGATTAAATGCCCTTACTTCCTAAAAGAAAGCCTTGTTTGAGGGAAATTTCTGCTAATGTTTAGAGGAAACAGCCACAAGGCACAACCTTGGGCTGAGTTGGTAACACTGAAGTTTTATATTGGAGTTTAGGTGTGGAGCTACTGATTGAACCTGCTGGGTTGAAGCTTAGAGGGCAGCTTTATGGAAAGTTCTGATTAATGTTTCAGACTTAGTGAAACCTATAGAAGGGTGTCCGGTAGATTGAAAAACTGATGACACGCTTCAAGAGGATCTACAAAACTATGAGAGTCCTGCAACAATTCATCGGGCTTTCTGAAATGCTTACTAATGCTTCTACTCTCATGCTACACCTAAATTCTTAACTTCAGAATCATCAACTTTTACTTAAGGTGTGTCCTGAAACAACCAAAACAATTAAAAAGACATGTTTTTTTAAGGAACCGAGGTGCCTGCCTGTGTCCCCCAAATCGCATGGTTCGGGATATTACAGGAATGGGCATGGCTAATAACCTATGTGGTCTAAGGACGGTATCACACCGTGGTGGTCGGTTGGGCACCAGCTTCTATGACGCTCACCTGCACTCCCCCCCCCCTGCTCGCCCAGGGACTGAAGATTGCAATTACAGCAAGGTGGGAGACAAAGTAGAGACACACTGGAGTAAGAACGACATACCAATTATTAACATAAGGGATGTTACATATAATGTTCCATACGTAGCCTACCATCCCTCTCAGAGCGTAGCCCCAATCTATATCGAGACAAACCCTCCCCAACATTCACAGGAGAAATAAGGGAGATTCAACTGCCCGACGAAGACGTGAAATTTGCTGAATACAGCAAATCTACAATAGTAATTTAATTTACAATTGTAATGTAATGCATAACATGAAATTTTACTCAAATAGGTCTATGTTGGTATTTTAATTTGACTTTTGCATTAATGGATTGCCTGACAGATTACTAATACTTTACTTTTCACGTGCGTTCTTTTTGATAAAACAAAGTTATACCTACTCCAATTCAACAGCAAAGTAAAGAATTAATATTTTTCTTGGGTCATTTAAAAAACATGTCTAGAAACAAAAATCTCTTAGACTCTTCTCTTAAATAGCTCTCCGTCATAAATTATTAGATTTGTCAAATTATTTTCTTTTTCCATAAAATATGTACAATATATGACAATTTATATTTATGATGGAATATTATTTAAAATAATGTTCTAGACATTTTCATGCTTGGAAAGTTCTGTTTAACGTAAAATATTCAGAGATAATTGATGTGAAATTTTTCTCATGTTATTGTTATTGGGGAAAACTAAATTTCAACCGCCAAACAAATCTTGAAAGCCATTAGGATTAGGCATCTATATATTAATAGGCAAGCATGTTTCGTTTCCTTCTTTTTTCTCAGCTCGTATGCATCGTAGGAGAAATCCACGCATACCGTTAGAAAGGTAGGGTCCTGTAGATGAGCACATTATAATTCCCATCGGCCCCCAAGGCTACGCCCTATGGGCTTTTAAAGTTTCAATGTTAATCCTATGGGAGAAGGATAATTGAATAAATCATTAGACAGCTGTTATAATAACAAATGCTAGCAAACCAGGAAGAACAGATGTTCCAGTTATAACATTTTTTAAATCTAATGAGCTCAAGATGAATTGAGTTTTTGGTCGAATTTCGACCAGTGGGCAATCCCTAGTGTATATTAAATCGTAAAGTTGTCTTAAAATTACTTGTAGTATCTAAAAAAAAGTCATAAAGTAGTGGGGTTTGTATTTAATTTAGTGGCGAATTCCGTTCTAGATAGGTTACTTCAGGTGTGTGTGTGTATATATATATATATTTGTATGTATATATACGTATGGCATTTATAGCCAGCCACCAACTTCTGAAAAAAATAAAACATACTCTGCAGTTCATAGCACCTGCGCCAATAACTAATATACTAATAAACTAAAAGAAAAATATATGATCTCTCTTTATAAAGCTGAATCCAGAGCGCCAAGACATTGCAGCAAAGCTTCACGTGCACAATGCAGCTCAATCAACCCTTCGGGGAAAGCACTCAAAGGGCACTCATGGTCTATGTCAGTCATAGTCGGATGAACCTTCTGGTACACATTGTACATTGAAATTAGTGTCAATCGTTAGATTGTAACCAGTTTAAAGGCACTAATTGATTAAATTTTAAAAGGGGTGAGCGGGTGGTCTGACACGTCCAGTACATTCTCTTGCCCAGAAAACAACAGGTTTTTTAATAGATTGTACTATTAGGTTTTGGTATTGAATAGTCGTTGACGTTCCTCAATCTGGTTTTGTATTCATTCTCATCATTACATCCCTTACTCCTTAGAAAAAAAGAGTTTTAAAACCTTAAAAACAAACATATATCTTATGGGTAAAATCTCTAAGGCTGTAAATAGTGGTTTGAATAGTTTTGTAAGAGTCTATTTTCTCCATAACTCCAGCATCTCAATAAACTGATTTAAAGAGTAATTGCATAGGTTCCAGGTTTGTTATATGGGTTCCCGCCCATAATGACACCCTATAATCCAATTTATTATGCATTAGAGACAAAGGTCAAAACTTTTAAAAGACTTTTGTCACACAGTGATGAAAATAATAAAAAATATCTTAAAGAATTAATTAGATTACATTTAATTGTACTTAAATAATCATTTATTGTCAAGTTAAAATTGGTCTAGTGTAATGTTTATTTTACTTTTCTTGTACTTATGGTAATCTAGATTGGCCAGTCTAACTCATCACCTGCGCTGAAATAACTTATTGTAGCCTACCTTATCCTAAAGTAACCTATCTTATCTTACCGAAACGTCATTGGCCAATTTGGCTGCCTTAAATAAACATATGAAAAAAAAATCTAAAAGTGTTATTTTTTATAGTTAGAGTTATTTTGGTTTCCAAAAATCAACTAAAATTATAATTACAATTATTGTAAAGTGCAATGTACAATTAATGTTAACTTAAAAAAACTTTTTTTAAGTATTTAAGCTTAAATTAATTTTACTCTAGATAGTCAAATAAGCTGCATTTACCAAACTTAATAAAATATTTACTTTATTTTATGTGAGTCAATTGTTTTATTATTGTTGTTGGTGGTGGTGGATAAGGAGACTCCATCCAAACCGCTAAGCACATTTGCCTCTAATGAGCATTTTGCTCAAGTCCCCGGAAGGATGGGATATTGAAGGAAGAGAAAGGGTGAGAGATAGGACACCAGACGGCCGTTTGACAATTCAGAGGGCCAACTCCTATGCTTCTGTGACAACTGATTTTCAGGCTCAAAACAGGCGATCTGCTCTGTCATCTAAATGGCCAACCAACCGACCGTCCATTCATGCACCAGCTAGGGGTTTCCATGCCCGCAACACGTACTTAGCCCCCTGCTGTCTAGAACATGAATGAATCTTGAAGGAAGGGAAATTGTCATAGTGGACAGCAAAACGACTTACCACATGTTATGACAACTTCGTTTGCTGTACAAAATGACAACTTCGCATCCAGTATAAACCAGTTTGAAAGCTATCCTGGAACTTGAATTGTTTAGTTATAATCTACTAACTTTGGGTGATAATTTGCTTCTCCCAAAACAGGCCTCAAAGGCTTTACTCAACAAGGGCACTCTTGTTGTCTGGTGGCTTATGTGTCACTAAGCTGTTAAGTGTAAGATTACAGCAGAAGGCAAAAGCGTCAATGTTAAACTTCTGCTCTTAGAAGAAAATCCAAACGTCTTACTTTGTAGCTGATTTTGCCTCTTTTTAGCTTCCTTCATCCATCGTTCAATTAAATACAATTAGAAAGCTTCAATAAAACTGATAAAACCATCTAATTTCATAAAACAGAGATATGTTAACTATAACACAAAATACTTAAATGTTTTGTATTTCATTTAGTTAATTAAAATTGAAACCATAACTTCCTGGAACCATATTAAAAATGTACGGTACATACTCTATTTTTATATTTTTACAACATTTAAAATAATAAATGGCTGAGGTTTATTAAAATATATGTTTTAAGACACAATATTTGGTTCCTGTCAGTGTAATCTTGTTTTTTTTCAATATAAGTCAACCTTCAGTGATTTACAGTATACTAGAAACAGTGTATGGTACCAGGTTTTTATTAAATAATGCCCCGTTCTTAATTTTGAACTGTTTTAAATACACACACTGGATTTGGTATAGTTATCAGTGTAATCTTAAGTACTTTTGTGATGCGACTTTTATATCCATCCTTAATAAGGTGTTCATCTTGTTCGTTTTTGATGTAACAAATATTATTATATATAGTTAACATTTTTTTAGAAACCCCCTTTAAAAAAGCTCATTCGTTTCAAGGTCTTTAAAACAATTATAATGCTACAAAACAAACATCAAATGAATAACCCGTTTAAAAAAATGATAATATTTCGAAACTTGTCTTGATAATATTAACGGAAAAACAAACAAAGCAAAAACCTTCAACGTTAAATGGCTGGAATTCAATTTATGGTTTGTAAGAAAATTGCTTGGAATGTGATGATCTTAAAAGGGACTGGCTATCGTAAGACACTGGAATATTTTTATCAGAGTCCTCGATATAAAATGTAGATGTTTAAAGTACATAATTAATAATTAGCAATAAAACAGTAAATTAATATATGAAGATATATGTAAATAATAACATTAAAATAACATTCAAAGAAAAACTGTACTCTTATTATTACTATTGAAATCAATTTTATGCTTTATTATTCATTAAAAAGGAAATCTATAAAGAAATTTCGTTAACTTAAATTTAAGATATTAAAAAAATATAGTACTAATTGAAATAATAAGTTAATCATATTCATGAAAATAATGCCACAAAAATAATATTTTTGAAGCAATGCTCTCCTTAAAAATAAATAAATAAATCTATCAAATTGTTCATGATGAAGAACACATTATATTTTTCAAATACCACAGAACAAATCAGACCTCTGGAAAAAGGTATGACATTCAACAAAAGATTAACCAGTTTACCAATATCAATTGAAAAATAATTGTTTCTACATTGCTACATTACATGAATAAAGTTTCTGTAATATATTAATCGTGCATTGGATTCATAATGTTTATAGAGGCACACGTTTGAATTTACATGCTTTTTATGCAAATCTATAAAAAAAAATCACAAGTAAAATAGACTTTTGTACTTACAGACTTATAAGTAGACAATTACCCACAGTAGTGGTGAAATAGTTATCAAAACATTGAGCATGGTACAAACTTAATATCACCATTTAAAGAGAAGAAAGAATGAAAATTAAAGTTCGTAAGCGACAGTACATATTAAATTGGAACTTGTAGTGACAGTGTAACTCTAACAAACATCAATATTTTACCATCGAGCGTTTAAATTACGAATGAAGAATATTAAATTAATATTTATTGTCAACCAAAATTAGTCATGATAAATACGATGTAGTTGTAGTGTAAAAAAAGGAGTGAAACACATGTCAAATAAAGCACTTCAAAGAGCTCACCAACGACGACATCTAAACAGTCCTTATTTGTAAGAGTCACGTTTGCTTGTTATTTGTCTTATCTTTGTTAGCAAAGACTTTCAAAAGGTTTGAATTTAGCTTTATGATATAAAATAAAAAATTAAACCGTCAGTTCGGTCAGTTTATTATGAGTATGTTATTTTAGTTAATAAATTATAGTTTTGTTTAATTCTAACTATGTGTGCTATTTCATATATTTTGTAAGACTTTTCAACTAACTAAAAACTAATTTAATATTCAATTTTTATTATGAGGTATAGAGATGTACAATTTAAACTACTTTAGTTATTTTGAACCTTGGTTATTGCAAATCTTTTAAGAAACCACGAGAGCCAAATATAAAAATTCCCTAAATTCCCTAAAACTAAGGGCAAGTTATTTTCTGCCAAAATCAATATGAATCAAATTTAATAAATCAATTACCGTTTAATTACACTGTTTTACAGGGCTGCATAAAATTCAAATATATTTTATTTATGGTCATTAGCTTGAAAACAAAGGGCTATAAACTCGAGGCTATGCAAATAATATGGTAAGTTTACTGTGTAATAAGCTTTATTTGTTTATACACGTGTAAGTAGAATACAGATTATTGATTAAAAAAAAAATAGCCTCATTTTTTATTTAAATTACCTTTTCATTAAGAGTCAGCAGTATTTAATCAATAATAATATAATTTCTATATGTTCGCTTTAGATAACTGTGAAACAATTTCTTTATGGCATGTAAAATATTTACCCTGCTCACTTCACGTATAATTAACATTTAACACAAATAAAATAATAAGTTACACTAATTTATATAAAAACTTATAGTTAAAAGTGCTGAATAATTACACTGAAAAAATTAATACATACCAAGTTGAGTTTAACATTAAATTTCTATTTTGAATAAATTTAATTTGAAAATAAAATACCCGTAATATAGATTAACAATATTTAAAGGGTCCTAAGACCCGAGGTGTAGACGTTGAATGTTCCCCGACATTGACAGCCACGTGCATTCACAGTTGACTGATTAATGAGCCATCCCATCACCTCCCTCACTGTAATTTAATTTGTCTAAAGTCAAACCGCCCGGCCTCCTCCATTATAAATCACGGTAACACAGGTTCTTGAAAGATTTGAAACAATTTGAATCATTGTTAAGTATTTGCTATTTAGATACAAAAAGAATATAATAAAAAACTAAAACTAAAACTAAAGAAACATTTTTATTAAATAACGTTCATAAATAACAAAATTTTAGCAAAATAATCTTATCTAATCGTATATTCTAGTTAAAATTGACTAAAATATAATGAACCTGGGAGTAATTACAAACAATCATTTTAGACTGATTCTTATGTAAAATTACCTGAGAAACACGATGGCGAAAAGTCTAACAGTCTTTAAAGCTGCGTTTGCCTACTATGGCTGATTTTTCGAAACAGCGGCTGTAGTTTTATACGTTTTTGTTGAATATCTTTTAAACCAATAAATAGAGGTTAATAACTATGTAAATTAGAAAAATTTCGGAAATTAATTTTTGCACACATATAATATGTACAATTTGTTATATGTAATAACTTGTAAATTGTTCTTTGAAACTACTTTCAATTGTTTAATTTTAAATAGATTACTTTTGTTGGGAAAACTATATTACGGTTGTGCCGAAGGTTGGATATAAGCCTCAAACCATGTTAACTTTTTACTTCGGAGTCACAAGTTGTCAAAACACCATTCATAAAAAATTTTATACATGCATATATAAAATACATACATATATATTTTTAAGAAACAAACACCAGGTTCTACGTATGTAAATTCCATGAAGCCAGTAAACCGTTAAAGACAGGTCTGATTTTTATCAAACTTGACAAAAATGTGTGGACCCTATATCCGTTATTTATGTAGATTGGAATCATCAGACTATGGAAAAGGTATGATAAAAAGGTTCAAAGTAGCCTAAAATACGCTTGAACCCCGATTTTGGGCTGGTTATAGACAGAATTGAACTTCTATACCATTACTTTTCCATTGTATGGTAATACCAATCGAAATAACTGTTGAAAATATACCTAGTCCTAAACCTTCATGTCAATTTTGAAAAAAAAAATTGGAAGTTTCGTTAAGAGGTTTACTGGTTTATTGGTTATTTAAATATATGTATCTCAATAAGCGCATGCTTTATATATATATAAGGTTTAATGAATGGGGTGTTTAGCATATAGATACTCAGTAGTAAAAGGTTAAGATGGTTAAAGGCTTGTCGTAAACACCGTAACATGATTTCCCAACAAAATCACTTAAAATTCCACAGTATAATGTACCTTTAAATAGTAATATCCCACCTATTACTTAAAATAACTAATACGTATTATATATATGTCGTAACCGAACAAGTTCAAGTTATACGAGCATGACTAACCTTGGCATTTAGTGACATAAGTAGTAGTAATATTACACAGAGTACACATAAGTAATATAAGACGATTTTAAAATGTACAACATTTAATTTTCTACATTTTATGAATTTACATAGTTTAGCTGTTTTCAATGGTTCAAAATATATTCAACAAAAACTTATAAAACTACAGCAACCATAAAAAAATCCCATGGAAGGCAAATGCAGTTTAGGAAGGTGGAAGAAATTTCGTCATCGTTTTTCTTAAGTATTTTTACATAATAATCTTTCAAAATAAATTTGTTTGTAATTACTTGCGGGTTGACCCATAGTTTCATTGGAGTATGATAGGATTACAGTATTGGTTGGATTAATATTATGAGATAAAGTTTTTTATACGTATTAATACTTATGCTTTACACAAATAAAAGTAAAAATATTCATTTTACAAAACTTTTTAGTTTTATTGATATTTTTATATTCATATGATTGAGGATGTATTAAGAACAGGTTTTTAATAATAGTTTTGTTATACATATGTAGGCAGTTTTATCAAGTTAACTAAAACAAATTCATTTTAAAGACTATAATTTAAATTTTACTTTATAATTTTATTATAGAATTGAATTTTATATTTGCAATAAAAAGAGCAAGAATTGTAGGAGCAGCGTTCAATATCTCTCAAGAGTTCAATCTGTGTTATGGGGTGGTGCTTTATATTTATTATTGCAGGTTTGACCTGGTTTGAACGAAACATTCACTTTGAATTACATTTACTAAATTCTTGCCATAATTATCACAATAAATAGTTGAAAAAACTTGCAATATTGTAGATTTAATTACAACTTTGAATTATTATTTCGCTTGTTTTCCATCATATTAACATGAGATGTTCATTTACGTAGAACAGAATCTCAAACTGCACAATAACAAAAGGAATGCTAAGAATGTAGTGTATCCTGGATGTAAAAACTTCAGCTTTTTTTACTTTATAAAAAATCTAGTTACAGCTGGCCTAAAAAATATATAGACACACTTTTTATAAAAACAATTTTGGATGTTTTTTTCAGAATGTTTATCTTAAATATAGATATTAATGTAGATTAAAACATAATGTCATATTTTAATTATTTAGTGTTTATACAAACTATATTATACATTATAAACACACTTGTAATATGATCTGAAATTCGACGAACTTAATTTCAATTTATAATAATTTAAAGTAATATATTTGACGATATGGTAACTATAAATCAACATAAAATACTTACAACATGTTATGATAAACTCTTTAACTCTTTAATAATTTTTTATGCCAAATCAATAAGAAAATTTGTCAAACAAAAAATATAACATTTTGTAACCTTTAAAAAATGCTTTTTAGTTTAAGCCTGGCTTTAGCTTACGTTGTTTGTTGGGCCAAACACGGGATTAGACCCCCAGCATACTGCAGGATTAGACAACAACGCCTTTTCTTTCCGCAATACCATCCGTAAAGTATATTTGACAAACAAAAATATTTTAGCTATGCTATAGAATCAATTTATTTTTCAGTTATGCAGCGTATAAGATTTGCAGGCAAGAAGTTTTCCTTGTTTATAAAATGTTTGTTTCTCTTTGATCAGGTTATATGATTTAAGGGGGCGGTCTACCCCAGCCAAAACAACAACAATGCCGAATGCCGCTTCGCGGCCGTAGCGCTAGGCGAGTTTGATGGCTGCAGAGGTTTACGGGAATCGTGTTTTAAAATTAACCAATTAAGATAGAGATTGGCTGTTAACTTATTCTAAAAGTAGAAAAAATTATCTAGTCGGCTATCTTTTTAGAATTTTTAAATAAAATTTCTAATTTCAGTAATAACTGTCTAAAATCATCTGTTTTTAGTTTTGTAAATGCAGAGGTTTACGGGGATCGTGTTTAAAAACTAACCGCTTAAGATAGAGATTGCCTGTTAACTTTTTTTTAAAGTAGAAAAAAGGATCTAGTCGGCTATCTTTTTAGAATTTTAAAATAAAATTCCTAATTTCAGCTATAACTGTCTAAAATCATCTGTTTTTATAGATTTTTAACTGAAATTTTCTATTGGTTTTAATGAACTAATTACAAAAGGGTAACAGAGGAAAATTAGTACCGTTATTCTTCTTTAATATGACACCTTATTTATAGCTCTAGGCTTCATTTGGCAGAAGATAACACGATTATAAAAACCCCTTGCATTTGGGTGCGCGCCAGGGGTAGACCGCCCCCTTAAATTCATTGTCATAATTTGAACAAGATTTTTGGACTTAAAGCATGTATCATACATTATAAATCATCGAATAACGTTGTGGGTGGTAAAGTTTGTTTTAAAAAAACAAATAAAATTAAGACTAGTAATTGAAAAATCTTTATTTTATTTTTCCTATGTGAACTTGAAAATTTAAATAGCAATAAAATTATAAACTCAAAACTTTACCACAAAGCTTCAGCTGAAGCCAAAAAAATGTGAGTTATATTGAATATAGACCTCATCATAAATTCAAAAGGAAAATGATTGAATAATATATAAAAGACAGCTGTGGTATCCATTTCATACGTGTGGATTTTTCATTTCGTTCATTCATCATTTTAAGTTCTCTAAGATCATTTATGTATGCTACTATTAAACAAAAATAATTGAATAGTTTTTCAAATTATTGCATTTTACCAGATTTTTATTTTGCGCCCCTTGAAGCTTAAATGGTAAATTTTTGTTTGTTATCAATATAATACACTTTAGTTATGAAATAAAACTCTTTTGTAAAGCTATAAATCAGTAAATTATAATGAGAACAAAAATTGTGTCTGTGAAATTCAAAATTCAATGCTTTTATGTCTGAAATTCTAAATTTACAAAACTATTTTTTTTACTTTTTAATAACTTTAATTACATTTTTTTTAAATTCGTTAATACTACTACTTACTTATCAAACGAATTTAATTCAAACAATTCTTTTTTTTTAATAATTTTATGAAAGAATTATGTAAATTTGGCAAAAAATCTATCAAAGTTATTTATTTATTTATTTTAAATATGAATTTTCATTATACCAAATTCTTTATATTATTCGGTTTTCTTTCAGTACAGTTTAGTATAATTGCTATCACTGTGCTATCTTTGTACTCGTTTTCCCTAGATTTTTAGTAATACATTACCAACTATGAAAATGTGGACTGTACCTACCTAAATCCAAGTAAATAATCAATGTTTAATTCAATCGTAATAAATTTTGTTAGATTCTCACTCATTTTACACATCGGGGCCAACTCATCACGTAGTCACTATAAGGTCCGTAAATATCATATGTAAACGGGCATATTGCAGCTGGTTGGAGAACATCTGACATCTGCCAGCCGTTGAACTACATACATGCATTCACTGTCATATTACTGTATACCAACTGCATAACGAAAACATTTGGATTATTCTGTAATAATGTTTTTGCATGTTAGTTAAAAACCTGTTTATAACTTTTCTTACTACATACTGATATAAATTTCCCATTATGGTTACTTAATAACTTTAACTTGACCCATAACTAGGATTAAACTTAAGGCTAAGATGCTGCAATATTAGACAACCATACCCTTCAATTTTGACTGGGACGATAGCGTCGTCCTATAATAAAGCTACTTGAAGGTCACGAATTGTGGATAGTTATATGCGATGGGTAGTGGATACGATATTCCCTTTTGGGGATTCCGTCAGCACTAGTAAATAATAGTTCACCCATATGGACCATCTTCATAATTGGTCCAATTCGTATATATGAGGTCAAAATTGTGGTTCGGATCCCTGCACGTTAAACTGTAGGTACCTAGATACTAATCGGTGTTGGGCTATTAATTAACAGTCCTGTTTAAGGAGAATGTGGGCCTTAGTCAGTAATCAAGACTACAAGATCGCGCCACAATCGTCCTTCACTCATCTCTCATTCATATTCAGGTTAAAATAAACACTATGTAAGGTCCCTATCACAAAATAGTGATTTAGTGATAGTATAAATGTAGCATCCATTGAAGCAATTTGGTCTTAATATTTATAAAATATAAACTATACTCGCCTGCGGCTCGATGGGGCTCCGCCCCCATGCCCCCTCAGGGTTTTGCCCAGAAATTCGTTAATTGTTGTTTAAGTCGCATATAATGAACAGATTACATATGAATATAAGTGTTTGTAAATGAGCAAAATAGCAAAATAAATGAGTTTGTAAGTTTATTTATAACATAAATTAACTCCCACGACTGCAGAAGTAACCTAAATTTGAACTTGTGCAACTAACTCAATCTAAGGAATGAAAATATATTCGCCTACGGCTCGTTTTCAGACACCCTTTCTCCAAACCACCTTCCCTAATTCCCCCGAATTCTATAAAGGTTAATGGAGTTGTGAATAAATTTTGTATGTAGGTATTGTATAAGTATTTAGTTAAAATTATAAAATTCATATAAATAAATATATGAAAAAATTAAATGGATAAACTGCATAAAAATGTGCAGTAGATCATCGAAAACAATGAAAAATTCCTTTAAACCAAATAATTTAAAATCTTAACAAAGTGAATAAAACTTGCCAAAAACCCCTTTTATTTACAAAAATACTATTCAGTTACTATCCTTCAATTAGTTGTGTTGAAATTCCAGGGAATAACATAACGATCCAGTAATATTGAACATACAATGATAAATACATAATGTAATATTGGCATTCATTACAATTCCTTCATTTCAGTTTTTAATAATGTAAAACTTTAAATTTACCTAATTTCCTAAAAAATTACTGTCAAGGCAAAAAAAAAAAAAAATTCAAGTTTCTAAATACAATAATACAGTAGTTACTAACAAAAGTATGTTAAATAATGGTTAAAATATTAAAGTTACCATACACATCAAAGGACGTATGTTTTAGCCGTAGGACCAGGTCAGTAAATAACAATCAAAGTAAAACAATCAGTTGCTTGATATAGCAATTCGTTCCGACTCACTTTCAATAGAAGAATACGTGATATTGAAAATCATCATGATAATTTTTAAGTTTGATAATTTAATTGATATTGGTACTGTGCAAGATATGTCTATGTGCAAAGTTGAGGTTCTGAGTAAAATATTATAGTAGTTGTAAAATTACGTCTACATGGGATAAAATTCCCCACAAAAATAAATAAACATTTAATTATGTTTAATTGTGTGGACTGGGGGGCGAAAATTCATTGAACCAAACTTGTAGTAACTTGAAAGATGTTCGCGAGGATTGCCTCAGATGTTATAATTTGGCCGCTAGAGTAGAAAAAAAATAATGTCATATTTATTTTGGGTAAAAATGTTTGGTCGCTAAATTTTGAAATCAGATAGTTTTCTGGGGCAGGAAATAAAAAAGCTTTTTTATTTTAAATGAAAATACTGTACTGCCACCTTTTTTAAACTAAACATTAATTTATTACTCACTAAAAGATAAATCAATTGTGTAATCTGCTATTTTAGTTAAAATTTTTGTTGAATTGTGAAATTTAAATTAGCATGCTATCAGGTAAAGTCAATGATGTACTTCCTAAAGCCGCGTCCGCATTGGCCGAACATGTTCGCCGAACAAAGTTCTTCCGAACTTTTGTTTGTTTGTTGCTAACCGTTTAGTATGTAAATCATATGGCCGGTTAATTGTTCGTTAATAATGTTTGTTGATTTTTGTGTTCGCCGAACAAGTTCGCCACGAATGTTCGGCCAGTGCGGACGCGGCTTAATGAGTTCGTTAGAAATTAAGTGCCATCCCAAATAAAGAACCAATTTTTGGGAGGACTATCGTGCAAATATGATACTGTCTTACAGGGTGTAAGACCTGGCACCTCTTTTAAAATAAAAAAATAAAAAAAAAAACAAATTGTGCCGTTGTAGGTAAACACATTTTGCTCTGTTGATTGACACTGATTTCAATACAGAGGGAACCAGACGTAATTTTGAAGCAACTTTAAAATTTAATATTTTAAACCCTAATCATACTGATTTAGAATAATAAATAGCATGACATTATTTTTTTTTAACTGGGGAAAATTTAACACATATTATGTCTGAACATTTTACATATAACAGAACTTACCAAACATGTAAAAATGTCTAAGAACATCATTTAAAATAATATACCATCATAAAACATCAATTATCACGTGATTAGTTTTACTAAACATTTAAATACATGTTCATTAATCTCCGTCATGTTGTAAATTTAATAAAAAAACTTTTTGGACCAAACTGACAATTTTTGTTGGAAACGTATTTAAAAGAGTCTAAGACATTTTTGTGCCGAGACATTTTTGCTTAAACTAAAATGCTCAGAGAAGAATGAGGAAAATCTAAATTTTAACCTCAAATATTCAATAAACTGCTAAAATTACGCGTACAAGATCAAATTGTAAAGTTTTCTTAAAAACCGTGTAAAACTAAAAAAAAATTATTTAAAGTGAGAGTTAGTATTTGACATCAGTGACTTCCGGTCTGGAGAGGTAATTTCAGACACACCCTGTACATTGAAATTACTCTCGGTGGATAGACCGCTTTACCTATAAAGGCACAATTGGTTAATGTTATAAAATTTCTTAATAAGAGTGTTTCGGTAATCCGCGACTCCCAGTATGTTGGCAATTTTCTCAATAATACAGGTCGGTAAGTTTAGTTCTCGCTTGGGAATCACTCTGTAGTAAGTAATATATAGGAGATCTACATTACCGACTTTTGACGAATTTTGTGATACCCCGATGAGTGAGTCAGTCAGTTACACATTCGGGAGTATATAATTTAGATACATACACTTTTCACTGTTTGCGCTCTTTTAGTTTATCTCGCTGATAATACTATGTTTACTCTTCATAGGTGCTAAACTTTAAAATCAATTGATTGTCTTACCAAAGTTGGAAAATAATGAAATAACGAACGTTAAGCCACGGAGCAATTAGGTTCCATATGGAAATTTATTTTAGATGGATTTTCTAATTTACTTTAAAAACAACTTCACATTAAATTACTCTATCCAATGAAACCAAAATCATTTAAATCTTCAAACAACGTTAGAAACATGTCAAATATTTAATAAATAAACTCAAATTAAATCAAAACATAATTTATTTCATCCAATAATATACAATACATAGGAAACAACATTACATTATTTGTATAATATGAAATGTAGGCTAATCCTCACATAGGCCAAGCCTGTGCGTGAGGATGAGTCATTCTGCTGCATACCAATGGAAGCTCCCTAATTTTATCTATATAACTACTACCACTGGAATGACGGACGGAAGGACGGAAAACCCCAAACCCCGCTGCCTAGCCAACCGCCCCCCCCTACTATCTCATTCTCGCACTCACACACACACACTCACACACTCTCACTTTCGCTCCTGTTGCATTCAGCACTTGTCCGCTGCTCTAAGTCATGATCTGTATAGTGATGAGATGAGTAGTTCAATGTTGTCCCTACCAGTCTGAAGTAACCACAGTTTGACACGCTTCTTGTAAATGGACAAAGAGCAAGTGTCAAGCGTCTTCAATGTGTTCGGTAAGTTCCTATATAAAACATGCGAAATATAGTAACAGTTTGTAACTGAGTAACTATTCAAACACTTTTGTATATTTATTATTTGTTCATTGTTTGATGCATCCAAAACTGTTTTATAGACTGTTTAATATAAGTGTGCATACCTTCAGTCAACAGCTCAAAATAGTATAAAAAAGCCTACATATGTTTCGGAGCACAAGGTTCCATCATCAGGGTTGATTAAAAAAATGTCATTCATTTTGTTTTCTAATGTTATCTTGGTTTAAAAAATAACCAAATTATTTAGCATTACAACACACAAAGGCGAGCAGAGTACTTATATACATGAATGCTTAACAATATTTTTATCATGTTTGTGCAACAATATCTACACCATTTGGTTTGAGACTGTAAACTTGCACCAATCGAGATGGGATAAAACGACGAATATAAGTTAAATTAGCCATTTATCAGTTTGGAACATTGTATATTTTCATTGAAAATTGCTGTGGAATAATTGTTCAATTTTCTGTTTATTTTTTTCAAATTGTAATTTGAAAAAAAAAATTAAATTAATATTTGATAGAATGAAAGTATACAACTTTGGGATTAAAAGACTTTTTTCTACGATCCTTGCAATAATACTCGTAATTAATCATTATATTGCAAGTAATAACATCTTAAAGAAGTACATCAGTAAACCAAATACAAATTTGTTCGATAATGAGATAATTATGAACAAGGAGTAATTTTAAGATACTAGTTTAGACTATGATAGAAAATCATTTGACAAAAATAGTGTTATATTACAAATGACACAATTCACACATTGGCTGATAGTTCAATTGGATTCATATATATCTATTTATTTATTTATTTATTATATATGTTTATATAGCTTATTTATATATAGTTTATTTATATATCTAACCTCAAAAGCGTATGATGATTTAGCCCTAATGTGAGGGGGGGGGGGTGGAGAATAGGATCAAGCGACATCTACGTTTTGAATAGCTTACAGCCTTTAAATTGTCGGAATATTTATTGCTCTAATTTTACAGCACTTAACCAAATTTAAGTTGCTTTAGATGAAGTAGTGTATACAACGATTGTATCCACCCTTTAAGTAAGAAACGAGACATTTACGAAACTTATGTCTCCGTAATGATTAAATTCCTTTATAATACAATAACGGTATAGACACACTGAGATATCGCTGGTCAAAAATTTTAGTTCATTTATCATACAATTCATACCAGACTAAAGATCGCCACTGATCGAAATTCAACCAAAGTCAGTTGATCTGGTCAAAATTAATTTAAAAAGACAATATCTTCCTGATTTGCAAACATTTGTTTTTACAACAGCTCTAAAATTATTAAATTCATACCCCTCTTCCGTAAGATAAACATTGGAACTTTGAAAGCCTGTAGGGCGTATCCGTGTGGGCAGGTGAATTATAATGGTAATCTGTTCATCTACAGGGCCTCATCTTTCTAACGGTATGAGCAGATTCCTCCTACGATACACTCAAGTTGGAAAAACAAAAGAATCATGCTTGCATTGCATATTAATATATAGATAAATAATTTAAATAATATAGTATATTCGCATTTAAATACTAATAATTAAAGTAAAAACAGGGTGGATTTTAACTAAATATTATTACATCAAATAAGTTTGTTTGTAAAATAGTAATGAGGGGCCATTTTTGCAATGTATTATTACTAAACATATTACTAAAATGGTCAATGCAAAGAGAGAAAATATTTCTAAATGCTTTTACATATTGGCGAGAAAGGTTGTAGCTCATTTAAACGTAATTTACTAAAATTTAATTAACTAGATCTGTTGAATTGGACCTGATTGAACAAAGATATTTGTCTTCCTCTATCATAATGGTCAGAGTACCCAACATTATCAGGCTTTTATCTAAATTGCAATTAAATGTAACTAGAATAACTTCCCACAGTCCCTCAAAGTCTTTTTTCTCTACTTCGAAATCGATTTCGATTTTTACGATTCAAGTACGATCAATAATTCATTTTAACAGCACTGCAATATAACAAACATTCTATAACTTTGTTTCAGTTTTTAACACAATAATCAATAACATGTAGTTAACTTTTAACTTAACGAAATAATATCATTTTATTTGCAGGGATTTTTCTAATTGTACTCTGAGAGTTAGTTTGGACATAACGTATCGTGTTAACATATCATAGTTTGGACATAACGTATCGTGTTAACATATCATAGTTTGGACATAACGTATCGTGTTAACATATCATAGTTTGGACATAACGTATCGTGTTAACATATCATAGTTTGGACATAACGTATCGTGTTAACATATCATAGTTTGGACATAACGTATCGTGTTAACATATCATAGTTTGGACATAACGTATCGTGTTAACATATCATAGTTTGGACATAACGTATCGTGTTAACATATCATAGAGCTGTGATCAACGTTATATCTTAAGCATCACTTGCTATGCAGTGAACCATTAAGAATTAGTTTTCGAATTAGGTAAATTATTTAAACCATTTTCTGATTCTTAATGATGATAAAATATCACTTGTCTGCTTTTTTTACAAATACTAGTTTGTAAATTTGCAGTTGTGTCAATTTCAGTTTAGTATGAGTATGTTGACTACTCCATAGTAGTGAAGAAATAGACGAAATAATTTTAAGATATGTCTAAAATAAATTATTTGTATTTTACGGTTTTGAAAAAATTCTTAGGAATTACATATTTTTCTCATCGTCAAGGACCATGAAAACACTAAAATTCTTTCTTACTAAAACGAACACTAACCTTTCACTAGTTTTAGTAGGTTTTTTACACTTTCATATTCATCCTTATATTATATGTTTTCGGTTAACTTATAATTAAATGAATTATTAAGAAAAAAAATTACGTAATACTAAAATAGTAGAAATTTCTTATGTCAAATTTTTTGTTATTTTATTCTTAGATAATGTTGTAAGTTGTTTAAAATTTTCTTGAAAATTTCATTCAACCACATGGTTCTGTAAGGATATATCTAATTGTAAACGAGGGTTGGATTTACTGCGGTCATTTCGATCCGTAAACCTTTGCTGAGAGGATCCAATAAATCAGCACAACCACCTAACAAACTGTTTCGCAATTGGCTCAAATATACAAAAATACTATCATCTACAGTTAATAGTACAGTAAAATTTGTAAAAACAAAACATTCGTCTGTTAACTTCATCTGGTTTATTATGAATATTTCCAATAAAACTAGAAATGATATTTATTATTATTTTTTTATTAATAACATTAATAATATTGAAATTTAACTTTTTTAGAAACATTTGGTACTAACCAAATTTTAAATATGAACATAATTTTTATTGAGAAAATTATTTTGTTATTACGACTTATAACTTTGTTCTAGTAACAATGAATAAAACTATATTTCTACAGCATTTTTTTATTTTTTTATTTTATAGTTACTTCCCATTTTTTTCAATTTTGAATATTTACATGCATTGTTGAAAGACCTTTTTATTTTACGAAAAACTCAAACTTTCTTGGTTGAACAAGGAAATTTTAATTTACCTTTTTGAGAAGTTTTTTATCGTTCCTAACTTTCTACATACTTCATTCGTTGTATGGAATCTCGTTGTTTACGATCGAACAAAGTATTTTATTACTGTAGGTTTGTTTTGATATGTAACATTTATACTGTACGAATACCAAAGTATTTATAGAAAATTAACAGGATTTAAGAGGTTTTCTTTACAAATGCATGTAGTTATACAGGGTGTCCAGCTTCCACCTTTACAAACTTTTCCAGGTTATTGCCCACGTCAAAATAAGCAAAAAAGTTCCTATAAACAGATGTCCTAAAATCCTTCGTTAACCCGCTAGCCGCCATTTTGTTTTTTACACTAAATAATTTTATTTACGTAATGGATCATTGTATTAAGTTAATATTTGGCATGAAACTTCACTATAACAATACCCATTTTCAGTAAAAAAATTATTTTTTTCCAATGTATATTTTCAAAATGGCGGCCATTTTAAAATTTTAAACTCAAATATCTCAAAAACGGTAAATTTTATAAAAATGTTACAAGAGACCAAAAAGTTGAAAAATTAAATTTTTTAAACATTTATACCAAGTTTTTAAGGATCCGAAACAAATAACAGAGTTATTGAGATTTTTCTCTTAAAATAACCTAAATTGGCGTGCAAAATCAGTGTTTTTCTGCAGGAAAACCACAATAACTCCGTTATTTGTGGTTGGATCCTTACAAACTTGGTACCATTGTTTAGATAATTTAATTTGTCAACTTTTTTGTCTCTTGTAACATTTTTATAAAATTTACCGTTTTTGAGATATTTGAGTTTAAAATTTTAAAATGGCCGCCATTTTGAAAATACACATTGGAAAAAAATAATTTTTTTACTGAAAATGGGTATTGTTATAGTAAAGGTGCATGCCAAATATTAACTTAATACAATGATCCGTTACGGAAATAAAAATTATTTAGTGTAAAAAACTAAATGGCGGCTAGAGGGTTAACGAAGCATTTTAGGACATATGTTTACAGGAACTTTTTTGCTTATTTTGACGTGGGCAATAACCTGGAAAAGTTTGTAAAGGTTGAAGCTGGACACCCTGTATATGTTACAAATTATTTAATAATCCAGAAGTTTTTTTTTATCTTAAAGGCAAGATCGGTGACTCACAAATGACTCCAGCTTCCCGTTAATATTTACTATTAAAATCCGGCAAACCCTTTCTTTGTATCGTAAATATGAAAATTAATATGGTTCACCCCGATCTGACCTTACGGATTTGCCCCTCTGTCTTGGATAACTCTTATGTTCTCTTAAGGTCCAATTCATCCTATACACACAGGTTCAATGAAACCTGTTACTTTATCATACTTTCAATCCATAAACACTTTTTTACTAGAATGATACCTGTCGTTTGCATTCGTAAATGAAAAACAAACTTGTACAACAGTAGTGGGGTTTGGTTACTTTCAAAACGGAAGTCGTGCCAATTGCCAGCCGCTGCCGGCCAGCTGCCATCGGCCAGCTGCCAAATCAGTCGCTGCCGCCATATGCCATGCCATATAGCTTCAGGTGGGGAGAGGCTAAATCAAATGAAAGGGTGGAGAAGGGGTGAGGAGATGGTGTTAATTTTTGAAGTAGGAGTTAGTGTATAAAGGAGAGGGGATAATTGCTTCAAGGTCATATGGAGGGGGTTTTAAAAAAGACTGAACTTTAAGAGTTCAGTTTATCGGTGATCATCATACAGGTCAGTCGAAACCGACAAGGGATTGAAGAATAGCTTCTACATCATTTATTGTTGTAGAAGATACATCTGGAACTTGTACAGGGTTCTGAGGAGTTGTTGAAGTTGAATTTCTAGAAGGATTTTCCCTTGGATGAGTTGTTGATGATATTTCATGAACTTGAACATTTTCTTGGTTGGTTTCCATTATTATTGTAGTGTGAATTAGAGTGGAGATGTTGTTAGCTGAAGAGCATAGAAGATAATGAAGTAGGAATTATTGTCGGGGCCCTTATATAGGGAATGGTGGGGGTAAAATAAAAAAACTTGTTGAACACAGTCGATAGGTGTAACAAGTTGTAAGTTATTTAAGTGTAACATAGAACGTAAAATGTCGTAAATAACACTATCATCAA